>JAINUG010000012.1:4212500-4597500 GCA_029706075.1 Aldrovandia affinis
GAAGCTGGTCAAACTGGTATAGACCTGATAGATGCCCGTCTTCTTTTTTTCATTATTCTAGGTTAACTTGTGACTATGACTAGTTTACACATTAACTGTATACAGCAATAATTGACTGAATAAAGTAATTATAGATCTTGCTCAAGGGTTTCAATTAAATGCTCCACTGGGGTCACAATTAGAGTTCCCATGATGACTGTTCAACAGTCTTTCCGCTCTGCTTCAAGTCCATATGCGGGTTATTTCTGCATCAAACGTAGTTGGTTTTTTTTATTCCTTTTTTTCTCCCAATTTAGTAGCCAGTTAGACTCTCTTTTCATGTCAATCCCCCCCTCGTATTGTGAGTTCGCTGCCGTAGCCCTGAGACTGGCAGTGACAAAGGTGATGTACCGCCTCTTCCTAGCCAGCACTTGCCAAGCCGTTGACTGTAACTCTGTTACACAGAGCCACTCCTATAAGCAGCGAACTCATGTCAGCTTCTCACCCCCCTCCCTGGAGTGGACAGCCAATTTCCGCCCCCTAGTGTAAATCAAATGTAGTTTTGTACATCCGGTTAACTCTACTCAAAACATTGGACAGTCAGATAAAACATAATTTTGTATAGTTTGTTCCCTTAGCAGGAACCTATTAGATTTATTTAGCTTAACTACATGTCATCCATTTAAACAGCTGTACATTTACTAAAGCAACAATCATCAACATAGATACATATTACAAAATGCAGTATTAAGCATGAAAGCAGTGGTGATGACAATTAGTAAAAATGTACACAATCAGTGGTAATAAAAAATATATATAATTACATTTTTCAGATTTTACCCCGTTTTTCTCCCAATTTGGTAGTCAATTACCCGCTGTGCTTAGTTCAATCCCCCTTCCCTCATAGTTCGCTGCTGTAGTCCTGTGACTGGCAGTGACAAGGGTGAAGCACTGCCTCCTCCGAGACAACACTCGTCATGCCGTCGACTGTAATTCCAGTACCCCAGAACCACTCCTGTGCGCAGCGAACTGTGTGTCGGCTTCCCTCCCCCCTCCCTGGGGCGGACAGCCAATTGCCGCCCCGATGGCACTCCCACCCAGAGCCGACTCTGGCGCAATGGGGCCCATGATTCAGTTTGATTCCCTTATATTTGCCCTTATATGCCCCTGTGTTCCCCGGCTTACAATTTCACTTCCGGCTCTGGCCATTATGTATGTTTTTTCTTTCAAGCTCAAGGTATTTCTAGAAATGCATATGCCCCGAAAGCACCACCAACCTCCTTCCCCCGAAACCCTGTGATTGGCTGATCTACCTAGCACCCTCCGCTATCCGTGAGATCTGGAGTCCGTTGACTAGGAGGTTTGACCCAGGGGACCCTGTAGGCTGCATCTAAGGCTGTGATATAAGGGGAAACGACCGTGTTCTTTGCTTTGAGAAGGCAGCTGCACAGAGTGTGTGTGGTGCATTTCATTAACCTTTATTTGAACAGGGAGAGACCAGAGGTCTCTTTTGCGGCAGTGCCCTGCATCACAAAAGAACATATACTATAGAAAATATAATAGAAAAGGTGGACACAAAACAAGGACAGACCAACATATAGCAGAAGTCAGAAGGCACATTTTAAAAACATTTACACACAACATTCTCAAAAGAATCTATTATAAGTTATTTTAAAAACTCTAAGAGGCACCAGGGAGGACAGCTCAGCTGACTCTTGAAAGGAGTTCCACAGAAGGGGTGCACAGACATTAAACACTGACTTACCCCATTCAGTACTAACTCGTGCTGTGTTTAAGGTAATATACTGCAGTGATCTTGTGGAGTAGTTAGTGTAATTAATTGATAAGAGTTTGGTTAGGTAAAGTGCTAGTTTAGCAAGTAGGGCTTTGTAGATAAACAAAACAGCATGCTGCTTCCTCCGAAGATAAAGAGAGGACCAACCCACTGATTGATACAATGTACAATGATGAGTTCGAAACCCATCGCTTCTGATAAATCATAGTGCGCTATGATAGATGGCATCCAGTGGTTTTAAAACAGAGATTGAGGCATGCATATAAAGTATATCTCCATAGTCCAGAATTGTCAATATTATAGTCTGCACAATCCTTTTTAATATTGTCCAAAGAGAAGCATGATTTATTTCTATAGAGGAAGCCAATTTTCTGTATAAGCTTTTTGTTCTTAAATGTGTAACATGTGACCCGAATGACAAATCATAATCTAGCCATATACCTAGGTACATGCACTGTTGTACACGTTCTATTTCAACATTGTTCAAAGTGGGGGCATTGGTGCGGTGAGGTGGGAGGGGGCAGGCAGGCCCACTCATCTGTGAAGGAGACTGCCTGCCTCTTTGACATAATGGGGGTTTGTCCTGAGCGTGCCATGGCGGGTGGAGGGTGTTGTGCGCACATACACATACACAAACACACACACACAGACACTCAGAAAGTGAGAAGTAAACTAAAGTGGGCACCAGTGAAGTGAGGATTCACCACCGGTCAGCATCACGCGCATTCTTGCCTCGTGAGTCCCAGGCCCCATGTTAAATGCAGCCCATGGCCAACGCGTTGCTTTGTTGCGCATTTGGCAGTCAGGCATGCATGCGCCTCTCTAGGGCCGGGAGAACTGAATGAAAAGCATTCCGTTCTGAATAGTAATGCATTTTTGGCTCACTCATTGTCTAAGACCTAACCAATTAGCTTGTTAATTAGGCAATATAAATGAAAAACACGTTGAGACCAATTGTCGATTTGAGGCAAGATTTCAGCCTCCTCTGTTCCGCTGCTCAGCTAGCTGCCCGCTGGTTCCTGTCCAGCTGGGTCGTGTTTGCAGTGAGCTTTTGGAGGTTCCGCCTGTAAATCCAGCCTTTAAAAACTGCTTTGATACGCTGTTTCCAATCCGCCGCAAATCGCCGAAAAGCCCGGGGCTGGCATGCGAACAGCGTTTAACGCGCGCTAATGGACGCCACCGATGCAGTTTTTGTTTCTGAAATAAAACCGAGGGGTTGCGCCTCGGCGTCACGCCACTGCAGCTAGCTCGTATCCGCGGGGGCGCCTCGGGTCAGACGCTTCCCCCTTTCTTTCTCAGATCACTCTCCCAGAGGGCAACGGAGGACACACAATCTGCCCAGGAGCAGAACGGACGCGTTTGCTTTACTGCCGCGCGATAAGGAGAGGGGTTAGCACTGTTCCCTTCTAGTCAGTGTTTTATAGCTGCCGGTTTACACTCTTGAGTTCTCGCCCCCAAAAAGGAAACCTGTGCAATAACCTCCATCTCGTTGACTGTCCCCCGTTGGACACTATGGTACTACGCCTACAAACGAGGAACTGCAATTATGTCAAATGGACGACTGTCGTAATAAAGGAAGACGTCCATTTGTAGACCTCTTTGGTTGTGAACAGCCGGTCTGAGACTGATTTGGGTCAGGAGGAGTTGGGAGTTGGGTCCCCTTATTCGAAGGTTCGCCGTTAGAATTTGATGTGCCGTTGGCCATGAGCACTGCTCCGTGAATCGGCTTGCAACTGCACAAGACCACCATTATGTATCTGATTGAGAGGATTCCAGCATCGCCCCCCAGAGTATGGGGTAATCCCGAACGATGCCATTTTGTTTCTGTAGCCGCAACGTACTTAAGGAATGTTGAAAAGTTTATAAAAATTATTGTAGAGATCCACCGGGGTCGCTATATGCAAATACGTGTGCAGGGCATTGTGGGGGAACATTGTTGTGTGTTTGGTTGTTCCTCCCGGTGTTAGTCATTGTTGTATGTTAAAAACATTGTTGTGTGTCTGTTTTTAATGATTATGTGTGTGTTGAACCGATGGTCGTGGTGAGCCCAAGAGTGACGCCACCGCGACCGATGGCTATTTCTTGTATAGTGCGGTTGCCTGTATTCTCATCTGTAATGTGTTCATTGTTTGTTGTACTTCCTGTGTGACGTACTCTAAAGTGGCCAATGTACACCCTGCGTGACCCTCTGTCAAAAGATAGAACCAAAGACGATATTTGGGGTCGTGCGGTGTATGGGGAACAAATATCGTTCTTGCTTTTAAATAAAGTGGTTATGGGGCTTTGCGGTGTATGATGCACATAGCCACATTCAATTTACTGCTTGCCTCCAGTTGTCGTCTTGTTGCACCCCACCGTGCATGCTTGCTACAATACGTTTCTAGCTAGGACCTGACTTGGATTTTGTAGTGATGTATCAATCTTAGAAAAACACGTTTCTCATTTTGTTGCAATTAACCCCAAAGAAAAGGTGTTCGGGATTAACCACACTCTCCCCTAATCCACCAGCAGAGTCACAAGGAGACGATGAATAACCAGGGTGAAAAACAGGTCTGGGGGCAGCAAACAAAAGAGTCATTAAAGCGTAGCTGTCAGACAAAAGACAATGGGAGTTTCAATACATTTACATTTTAGGCATTTAGCAGGCGCTCTTATCCAGAGCGATTTACACAGTTTACATGTAAGTCTTTACATACAATCCTTTTATACAGCTGGATATTTTTTACTGAAGCAATTCAGGTTAAGTATACGTTTAATATTAAACCACAGAATCTGGGCCATGACATAACCACAAAAAATAAGCTACCCCTCAGTAATTGTGATGAAAATAGAAAAGGGGCGAACAAGTGTCTTTTATTTTATCCGCAGAGGCATGATCCGTGAACAATCAAATTGTGTCCTTTTGTGGACGGGAAAAGGGTGTCATTCAATTTACTTTGCGTCTAAAAAAATCACAATCACAATGCTTCCCACAATGGGAAATATAAGTAGCCTATATAAACATAACGGTTTTTTTGTCCTGTTAGTTTTCACAGTGGGGTCTCTCAACCGTATTATGCTGAGAAATACGATATGGGTTTTTCTACAAAAAAGCTGTGGGGAAACTGAAATAAAATGTACTTCCAAAATCAAATTCGAAGGACCCATTGATTCCCCTCTGAATGATATCAATATTTGTACCTTCCCATTATGCTTGAATATGCACAAATTAGATGGATTATAAGATGCACTATGATACCATCTACGGCCAGTAGATGTTTTTAAATAAATGGTGTTCGTCGGTGCATCCAACTTCTCCGAAACAGGCCTTTTTTCGCGTGGGTTTACAGTGCATTTCCACTGCAGATTAAATATGTATACCTTGTCATGCCATTGCTGTGCAGCAACAACCCAAAGAGCCTGCCTCTGGAATTGAGTTGCTTTTATGAAATCTGCTAACATCCCACCTATAGCCCAGAGTCCGCGTGCGTGCGTGCGTGTACGAGACATCCCGGAGAGCGCGTGAATCCCTCTCCTCCTCTCCGCAGGTAATTGGGACGTGCGGGGGCGCGCGGCTCTTATTGCGAAAACTGTCAGCGGCTCAGCTACACCCCCCAATCCCCCTCCGGGAACAAGAATCACTGCCATCGCGGGCGGGCCGAGATGTCCTGAAGAGGCCCCGAGATTACATCCGAGATTTTCTCCCTGAGACGGCACGCTACTGTCGAGCCAGGAGCCGGAGAAGCTCCATTCTTCATTATTTATGAACATTGCGCGCGCGGCATATGCACGTTATCGCCTGGAGATCCAAGTGCGCAGTGAAAACGCTGTGTAGCTGTGAATGTCTCTTCGCGCAAGTGTGGCAAAAAGCAATGAGAGAGGACACCCAGGAAGATATGGGGATTTAAATATTCGCCTGTGTTTGAATGCATTGTGTGCACCACCAGTGGTGATTTTAGACCCTATTTAGGGGGCTTTAGCCCCCCTGTCTTTCATCTCAGCCCCCCTGAAAATGTTTAGTCATTATTTTCTAAAAAACATTTTTACTTAATATCTATTTTTAAAAATAGAGTGGCATTTCAATTTTGAACGTGACCACCATTGTGGTGTTTTTGTTTTGGGGGAATGTAACAGTACATTAATTTAAAATGTAGGCTTGTACTTTGTATGTGTAGCTACATCTCACAATCTCATTGGGGGCTGAGCAGCTAAACGTAAAATCCTAGAATCGCCCCTGCTGTCAGTGTACAAATGTAGCAGAGAAGGTAAGCAAACTTACCCGAACCCCTCTGCTGGGATGTGTTTTTTGTTATGCAGCCACAAATTCGTTTTCCTGCGTAAATTGGGAACATATTTTTAAAAGGTAACATCTATTGCCAAGCACCTTAATCAGCAGTTGAGCCCTTAGTAATACAGTGGCACCTCGGCCCACGAACTTAATTCGTTCGTTGACTCCGTTCGCGAACCGAAATAATTTTTCCCATTGAAATTAATGTAAATCCAATTAATCCGTTCTCCAGCCCCAGAAACACTTTAAAAAAACCTTTTTATGGGTTTATGTGTGGCAAAAATATAGAAAGGAATTTAAAATAACCTTAATTATAGAAAAATACTAAAATACCAAAATAAAACATAATAGTTGTACACTTTACCTTTGTGGTTGATAGTTTCTGGCACAGGTGGATGGTGGAGGAGGAGGAGAGGAGGAGGAGGAAGACTACTCCTTCGAAGGAGAGGCCTTCGAGGGAGAGTCCGATTCCATAATAACATCGGGCAACTGTGTTTCTGGTGTTTTTTCTCTTCTTTGTATCGTTTGAAGTGGTTCGATTATTTCCTTCTTCGTTTCTACTGTAATACGCTTAGGCTTCTTAACACCACTATCAGTAGCACTTTTCACTTTCTTGGGAGCCATAATGAGGGCAAATTTAATGGAAATAGCACAAAAAGAACGTGTATCAAAGGAGAACACAACGACGAACGATGTAAACAACGCTGGGTACTAAGCACAACTGAAATACTTTTGGCATTAATTTGAGCCCATACGCTACGGCGAGAAGCCCGCGAGTTTGTGTGTTTGTGCGTTCGTGCACCGAGGGCTTGTTCGCGGGCCGAGTGAAAATTTGTTCGGAAAGTGTGTTCGTGGGCCGATTTGTTCGCGAGTAGGGGCGTTCGCGGGCCGAGGTTCCACTGTACTGCCTTCCCTCACACGCAGCTTGTGCTTGAGCCAAACATTTTCACACATTCACTTTAATGGAGTTAACAGGAAGTTCAGAGGAATGGATTGATTCACGTTTCCCCCCAAATATAGGGGAGAGCAGGGTAAGTTGTCACACGGGTAAGTTGTCACACTGTTCATACCTCCAACCACAGGGGCGCCATCTAAAAAATGGAATAGCTGCTTTGGTGCAATTAGGGCCAGCTTGAATTACTTTGCCCAGGTGGTCACAGGCCTCTTTAATTGCAGTCAAGCAGAAGGCGTTCGCCTTTTTTTCCTGCAAAAGTAAGTAAATGGTGTCGTGTATTTCATGTAATAAAACCGTGTTAGGTATAAAAATGTCCTAAATTATGTTTCTGTACCGAATGAGGGAAACAATAATGTGTTTATTTATATGTTAGCTGCAGTATTTTGTCGAACTAACCGTGTTTTTTAACAAACGTTTGCCCACATGCCCGTTTGGGGCTAGTTGTCTAAATGGCTTTGAGGCAAGTTGTCACATGAGGCTAATTTAAATTTGTTTTTGAAGGAAATATGCATTGAGGGGAGGAAGGAAAGGAACAAACCATCGAAGGAACCAAAAATAAAGTGAGATGATGGTGCGAAATTATAAAAGAAAGACAGAGAATGGTAGCACAGCTCCGGATATAATGCTGAAGGCAGTCAGACAGGTGAAGCTGGAGAACATATCAATCAGAAGCACAGCAAACGATTTTAATATAAACTACCGTACTCTGGCTCGGTATTGTGAAAAGATTACCAGCGAAGAGATTGTCAGTCAGGCAGCCATGCCAACAACATTGGTTGGCTATAGAAAGCCACGGCAGATATTTCCACCTGAGTTGGAGATGCAGCTGGTCCATTATATTGCCAGGTCAGCGGACATTTATTTCGGTCTGTCGCCTAGTGAGACCAAAAGACTTGCCTACCAGTTTGCTGTGGCACACAAGCTGCAGTTCTCACCAACGTGGGCTGAAACAGAAAAGGCCAGCTCCGAATGGTTTACAGCCTTTTTAAAAAGGCACCCAATGCTGTCGATAAGAAAGCCTGAGGCAACGAGCCTTGCCAGAGCTAGTAGCTTCAACCGGGAAAATGTAAATGCCTTCTTCGACAATTTAGCCAATGTGCTGGACAGGCATCGATTTGGACCGGGGACATATGGAATGTGGACGAAACTGGGGTGACCACGGTCCATAAGCCTGACAAAGTAGTGGCCAGACGCGGATTCAAACAAGTAGGGTCGCTGACCTCCGCTGAAAGGGGGACACTGGTCACACTGGCCTGTGCTGTGTCAGCCACAGGAAATAGTATACCTCCATATTTCATATTCCCCGTGTCAACTTCCGAGACCATTTTTAAACAGCGGACCACCTGGCAGCAGGGGGCGGCAAATCCATCGGGGTGGATGAAAGATGTGCACTTTGTTGACTTTCTTAAACATTTCACTGAGCATACAAAATGCTCAAAGGAGAAACCATCTTTGCTGCTTCTGGACAACCACATATCTCATATGTCCATTGATGGACTCAATTACAAAGAAAACGGCATAATTATGGTCTCGTTCCCACCCCACTGCTCTCATCGGCTTCAACCCTTAGACAGGTCTGTCTACGGGCCGCTAAAAGGCACATCAACACGGCGTGTGATGCATGGATAAGGAACAATCCTGGGAAAACAATGACTATTTATGACATTCCTGGGATTGTGGCAATCGCGTATCCTGTGGCGGCAACCCCCCTGAACATTCAGGCTAGCTTTAGGGTAGCTGGGGTACAGCCTTACAACAGGGACATCTTTTTGGAAACTGAGTTTGCGCCATCCTATGTCACGGATCGCCCTGCCCCATCAGGCCCCAGCACCAACCCTGCCCTGCCAGGCACAAGCACCAACCCTGCCCTGCCAGGTACAAGCACCAACCCTGCCCTGCCAGGCACAAGCACCAACCCTGCCCTGCCAGGCACAAGCACAGGCACAGAGACACACCCAGACCCGGTCAGTTCCCATCCCAGCAGACTACCAACTCCAGAGGACCTCCGGCCATTTCCAAAAGCTGGTCCCGAAAACAAGCTAATAACGGAAGAAAGCGGCGCAGGACCGCAATTTTAACAGACACACCCGTGAAGCAAGCACTACAAATTGAAACATCGCAATCTAAAAAAGGCTGTTTCTGGGGAATAAAAAGGCAAGGGTAAAAAGAAACCTGGACGAGTCACCAGCGGATGAAGGGGAATGCTTATGCCTAGTCTGCATGGAGCCATTCTCGAACAGCCGCCCAAACGAGACTTGGGTGCAGTGTGGGAGATGCAAGAAGTGGGCCCATGATGCTTGCACCCCAGGCCACACAATTTATGTGTGCCAGAACTGTGACTCGGAAGATGAGTCTGATTAGATGAGTTCTGTAATGAAATGTACTTGGTTGTTTTTTGAATTTTAAAGTAAAAAGAAATGTTTTCTTCACAATTACTGTGTTGTGTTCTTATTTGTTGATAATCCAATGTGACAACTTACCCACTGGTGGGGTAAGTCGTCCCAAGTGCACACCCTCTATGTAACTGTCTACAACTCCATACTGAAATAATACATGAAAATGCAATTCATACAAAATATGTGCCCAAGACTTCCACCTTTCATTCGGTATGACATTTATACCACTCTGATGTATTGTGCCCAAGACAGGTAAGACACAGTGGAAAGTGTGCCAACATACCCCGCTCTCCCCTACAATGAATCCCAAAAGCACAACCCACTGAACTCATTTTCACATTAAACAACCTCCCAAATATTTCTCTCCATTCTCAATCGTTATTTTATGAGGGTGTATTTCCAGTACAATCCACAATCCAGCCCAAAACACAGTTTTTTTAAGTAAGAGATAATGGTTTGGCAAAAGGGGGATGTCACAGGCCGTGTGGAACAAGCAGGATTGGGGCAGGATGCAGTTATCGGTCTACGGACCTGATATTATTAGCTCTCCCACAGGGCGAGAGAGAGAGCCGACACTATACAAATGAACAAAATAAACTCCCACCGTCCCCCTCACGAGTTCCAGCTAAAAATAAGAAATCAAAAACAATAAACTAAACCAAAAAATCGCCTTTCGGCAAAACGCTCAACATTCAGTAGCCTACACAAAGACGCTTTCAGACGCGTTTTTTAAACATTTTTATCGTCTCGCGGTTGTCTCGACCGGCATTCAGCTTCCGTGTTCCAGCCACCTCTACTGAGAGAGCAGAGCAGTTTTAAGCGCACAGGTTCATTAGATAATGCCGCACAGCTGTGTGCCCTAGCTGCCCTGCCAGGAGGGGTGGTCGTTAATCACCCCGATTCCCCTGTCTAGACCGAAAAAAGTATTTATGTGAAGTCAGATGATACAATTAAAGCTGAATCTTAAGCCATTCAGTGCAATATTACCACCGGTAGAATCACTGGAACACTTAAAACATACAGTACCAGTCAAAGGTTTGAGTACACCTGCTGGGAACTAGGTTTATGGAAACTAGGAAATATGGACTATAGCAGGGGTGGCCAACCCTGGTCCTGGAGGGCTACAGGGTCTGCTGGTTTTCGTTGTCACTCAGCACTTAAGTGATCAATTAAAGAGGTTGATCACACCTCACCTGGCTTCCTGGGTCTGAACTGGCTGTTGATTTTAAGGTGAAAACAAAAACCAGCAGACCCTGTAGCCCTCCAGGACCAGGGTTGGGGACCCCTGGACTATAGGAACTATTCACTGCCAAGAAATCTATATTATTTTTCAGTTGTTTTTTTAACCTCTGGCAGTTTACCACTTACCTTTGTACCATTTCAGGTTATTCACTGGACTTGAACTGCTTACATTTCAGTAAAAACTGGAAAATGGGGGTGTTCTAAAACCTGTAACTGGTAGTGTACCTTTTATACAGTTTTACTGAATAATTACATTACATTCAATGGTCTGTCCTTGGTCAAACCTACAACCTGCCAGTTTCAAATCCATTTCCCTCAACGTTGTTCTCGCAATGCCACCTAGAACAAGCGCATATGTTGAAAGCACCATGCATAACCACTTGTTTGGCACAAGTGTGCATTCAGGGGGACCTCCCATGTGCTGTAGCGGTAGAATGGCCAATGCTGCCCACTGCGACCGGGGTTCAATTCCACCAGCCGCGCCAGTATCGGCTCTGGGCAGGAGTGCCACTAGAGGGCGGCAATTTGCCCTCCACCCCAGGGAAGGGGGAGGGAAGCCAATACGAGCTTGCTGTGTATAGGAGTGGCCCTGTGCGCATATCAGAGTTACGGTGACGGCTTGGCGGGTTTCGGCTCGGAAGAGGCGGTGCTCCGTCGCATGTCACTGCCGGTATCAGGACTATGGCAGCGAACTCTCAATATGAGGAAGGGGGATATTTGACATGAAAAAAGAGGGTATAATTGGCTACTAAATTGGTAGAAAAATGGGAGAAAACAGCGGAAAGAGAAAATAGAAAAAAAAGTGTCCAATAAGAACTACAGACGACGTTCTCTTGCCACTGATGTAATGTTACGACAACGCTGTCACAACATTCACAAGTCATCGTGGATCTTGTGGCTTTGATCCCACTTTCATAGCAACCGTAGTCGCAAAGCTGTGTGCTTTGCTCTCTCCACCCCATGGTGTTGCCATGGCATAACGGCACTTTGTCTTTTCATTTGGATTAAATCTGCACTCATTCTCATGCGAAGGACGCATTAGGGAAAAGCGCAGCTAAGGTGCATGCGGCTGTGGTAGGGGTGGGTAACATTTCCAGGATTATAGCCGTTTGTCCAATTAGGAATGCCATTGTCACCATGTTTTTCACCAAGGGAGGGAGTGTTTATTTCCCACAGCTTTAACTCTTTAAGTGTGGCATCTTCTGTCAATGTCTGGTCTAATCTGAACATGGACGCTACTTGTGCCCCAAGCCATCTTAAGTGGTGATTTGTGAAAGAGCGTTACACCTTCTTGCAAAGATAAAATTTATCACCAGTGACTTTGTGACTTCAACTGGCATGCATGCTGAATTTAAAACGGGACAAATCCCAAAGTATTCAAAATCCCAAATTATAGCACTGTAGCAAGGTGGCAGGGGTGGCCACCATGCCAGGTGGTGAGTGGATGAAAGACCAAACAAAAAATTTAGTTCCAATAGGCCAACGGCCAATTTATTATCCTTCTCCAGAAAAAAATAAACAAAACACAAAAATAAAGCAGTTAAATCAAAAGTTAGGGTTTAGAGCAGGGGTGTCAAACTCATTCCATCCAGGGCCGAGTGTGTGCAGGTTTCTGTTGTAACCAATGCATTACACCAGGTGATTTCAATTAGGTTCCCTCCTTAGTTGAAGAAGTGAGCTAATTAGTGAAATCACCTGGTGTAGTGCATTGGTTGCAACAAAAACCTTCATACACTCGGCCCTCGATGGAATGAGTTTGACATCTGTGGTTTAGAGGGTAACAGAAACAGAAACCCAGCATTTCTTCCTCCATGCCCAAAAACTCTCCCTCAGGCATGGCAGGCTGTGCTTTTATAAAGGCCTAACAAAGGCAATGGCTCACAGCTGAGTTGATTGCTCATTAGCCTCAGGTGAGGCTGCCTGTAGGTGAGGCCGCTGCTGCCCAAGGTCCTGTAGTCCTCTCCAGGCTGTGGGAGAGAACAGGAGCACCTGACAGCAGCCAAAAGGGAGGCACAGCCCTGTCCACTCCTCCCTCCGCCTCTCCCAGTGTCACAAGCACATCTCATGGATAATGTAACAAGTCTGTAGTTTTGTTATGGGAGATTTCCAGGAGTTCTATTTTTAATGTAAAATGGATAATGTCACTCCATTAGTTTCTACCATATGATCTTTCAAGACATATCTTTCAAATAATATATGGAAGAAAAAAAATAATCGACAACCAGGCACACAATATTACTAGAGTGCTAACTAACTCCAGTTACTAGCTACTTAACCTTTGGTTTAAAAGAAATGTTATGCAACCATGTTTGATGAGTCCAGCTTCTTTTCAACGTTCAGTGTTGACATTTATCCCACGCGGTATAGGAACATTTTGTACAAAAGCAACAATCAGCATGGCCATGGGCGGGCCTAGTCCCTCTTGAGGTCAAGGTTAGGGCTAGGGTTAGAGGTGGTGCTATATTCCTACACCCGCGGGATCTAGCAATAACCTTGAATCTCACTCACACCAAGGAGAGACCACCCCCTTTTATTCGCAGTGGTCTCTTCTGGCTGTGAGTGAGTTTCAAGGGTTCGAGGTTAGCCGTTATGGTCAGGGGCTAGGGCAGGGGTGGGCAAGGAGGGTCGTATCCATTTATGGATTTCATGCCAACTTCTGCTCTTAATTATTTAATTAGTCCAGTCATTTATGTGGTCTGACATTTTAGCTAAATTTCTTGATAAGCCCATGAATGACAGCTGAAGACTGTTCTTGTGTTCCCATATGAAACATGTTACTGTGGTTTAATCTACAAGTGAACCAGCATTGGCGTATCCAGCTAATTAGCTAATTGAGCCACAGGGGTAATTGGTAGAAACAAAAACCTGCATACACACCGGCCCTCCAGGACTGGAATTGCCCACCCCTGGTCTAGAGGTTAGGGGTTTCAAGAGGTGTCAAACTCATTCCATCGAGGGTGTGCAGGTTTTTGTTGCAACCAATGCACTACTCCAGTTGATTTCAATTAGGTCCCTCCCTTGGTTGAAGAAGTTGGCTAATTAGTGAAATCACCTGGTGTAGTGCATTGGTTGCAACAAAACCTGCATACACTCGGCCCTCGATGGAATGAGTTTGACACCTGTGGGGCTTAGGGTCCTCTTTAACTGGGGCAAATGATTGTCTGTATTTTTAAAAATGTACTCTAGTATTGACAGGATGTATATTTTGTTGTTTAACAAGAGCAAGGAATTATTTGATTAGGAACACATCTCTATTAGTCCAATGTTAAAGTGACTCTTCTGTACACTTTGTTTGGTCTAATGCTTTGTTCTGCCAAATGCATCCTCAACACTATACTGCCTTATACCTGAACTCAAGAATTCAATGAATCGTATATCATAGAAAAATAAATATTACGTTAGTGATAAGAGAGGAGGGACATACATTATGAAGGAAGCTAAGAAAGAGGGCCTAGATTGTTTTTAAATGTATATGCAGGCACTTGTTTTCAGTAAAAGTTGACCCACTGCTGCCTGGGTTCCAGCCCAATTCGAGCCAAAGGGTCAAGTTTGGGGGCTGGAGATTGGCTGGGGGGGGAGGCCAGCACGAGTTTGTCGCGTGAAAGCAGCTCTGTGTGTGTCAGGGTTACGGTCGGTGGCTTGGCAAGTTCGGTCTCGCAGGAGGCGAATATGGGGAAAAAAAAATGATATAAATGTATATACAGTGGGGAAAATAAGTATTTCACCCCCTGCTGATTTTGTGAGTTTGCCCCCTTACAAAGAAAGGAACGGTCTATAATTTTCATGGTAGGTTCATCTTAACAGTGAGAGACAGAATATTTTTAAAAATCCCAGAAAATTACATTATATGAATTTTAAACATTTATTTGTGTTTTATTGAGGAAAATAAGTATTTCACCCCCTAGCAAAACATGACTCAGTACTTGGTGGAGAAACCCTTGTTGGCAAGCACAGCGGTCAGACGTTTCTTGTAGTTGGTCACCAAGTTTGCGCAGATCCCAGGAGGGATTTTGGCCCACTCCTCTTTGCAGATCCTCTCCAAATCCTTAGAAATCCATTTTCAGTGTCCTGGCTGAGGGAAGGAGGTTCTCACCCAAGATTTCCCGGTACATGGCCCCATTCATCCTCCCTCGATCCGGTGAAGTCGTCCTGTGCCCTTAGCAGAGAAACAGCCCCAAAGCATAATGTTTCCACCGCCATGCTTGACGGTGGGGATGGTGTTCTTGGGGTCCAAGGCAGCTTTTTTCTTCCTCCAAACACGGCGAGTCGAGTTGATGCCAAAGAGCTCGATTTTAGTCTCATCTGACCACAGCACTTTCTCCCAAGCCTCCTCTGAATCATCCAGGTGCTCATTGGCAAACTTCAGACGGGCCTGTACATGTGCCTTCTTGAGCAGGGGACCTTGCGGGCACTACAGGATTTCAATCCATTACGGCGTAGTGTGTTACCAATGGTCATCTTGGTGACTGTGGTCCCAGCTGCCTTGAGATCATCAACAAGCTCCAGCCGTGTAGTTCTGGGTTGTTCCCTCACCTTTCTCATGATCAAGTTCACTCCACGAGGTGAGATCTTGCGTGGAGCCCCAGACCGAGGGAGATTGATGGTCAATTGGTGTTTCTTCCATTTTCTAATTATCGCACCAACAGTTGACTCCTTCTCACCAAGCTGCTTGCCAATGGTCTTGTAGCCCATTCCAGTCTTGTGCAGGTCTACAATTTTGTCCCTGATGTCCTTAGACAATTCTTTGGTCTTGCCCATTGTGGAGAGGTTGGAATCTGATTCATTGATTGATTCTGTGGACAGTTGTCTTTTATACAGGTAACGAGTACTTAATTAGGAGTACTAATTAAGTAAGAGGACTAATCTGTGTGCCTCCTGGTCACATAACCGGTCTGTGGGAGCCAGAATTCTTGCTGTTTTGCTAGGGGTGAAATACTTATTTTCCTCAATAAAACACAAATAAATGTTTAAAATTCATATAATGTGATTTTCTGGGATTTTTAAAAATATTCTGTCTCTCACTGTTAAGATTAACCTACCATGAAATTTATAGACCCGTTGCCTTCCTCCTTTCTTTGTAAGGGGGCAAACTCACAAAATCAGCAGGGGGTGAAATACTTATTTTCCCCACTGTATGTGTATATAAAAAATGTATTTGCATGTTGCCTGTTAAAGTAACAGTGACATAATCTCTGTAAGGACTGGAATATCACTGAGATGAAGATAGTTCACCTATGTCTCTCCAGTTGAGTAATATTGCATTTTTTAACCATCATGTCTGAAGTTGAATTATATGAATACTGTAGACAAACAGAGAACATTAATTCTCCACACGCACAGGCTGTTAAGAGACCAGTTTCCGACAGCGATGCTTCTCAACGTCATTCTTAGAACGTAGACGCACCTCGTGCTGAATCATCGGGAACGTTCATAATGCACCCTAATGCTTCTACGGAGCAGTGTGACATCCCAGTCGTGGCGCTGCTTAATTTTGCACCGCCGCCTCCGTCCTGGTTCTCCAGCCGCGTGGTAATGTGGTATCGGCAGGGCCTCCGGTCTCTAATGCTGCCTTCAAATAAGGACTCCGATTACAAAACGGTCCGGGTTTAATAAGTTCTACCCGGGAATTTTTACCCGTAAATTGTGCGTGACTGCGCTCGGATCGCATTGCATGTGATGGGTCGTGTTTGACGTGACGTGATGAGCAGCGTGAGATCTGTGGGACTCCTGAGCTTCCTCGTGAGCGCGTGCCACCGGGAAAGCTGCCATGTAAAGTCCTGTGTTGGCGTCACTTCACTGGCTTCCTATAAACTATCGTGTATACTATAAGGTACTCCTCTTAACTTATAAGGTGTTGCATGGACTTGCACCCTCTTACTTGACGGATCTACTTCATCCGTACAATCCCCCACGTTCGCTTCGCTCACAAGATGCAGGCAACTTGGTAGTCCCTAGAATATAAACAAATACAGCAGGTGGCAGAGCTTTCTCCTATAGAGCTCCTTTACTGTGGAACAGTCTACCCGTCTCTGTGAAGGAGTCAGACACGGTCTCAATTTTCAAGTCTAGCTTAAAAACACATCTCTTTAGTCTCTCTTATAGTCATTAGGTGCAGATGTGGAGGGGGCGTAGCAATAGAGCCTTCTGGTGCAATGAGCTATCCTTACTGTCACCAATCATAAGTGATGATCCGCCCCTATCAGGACTGCTGATGATGTGGTGGGATGGTCTCTGAGTGCCCTCATGGCTGCGTGCTCCCTGTGCCACTCACCTAATTAGTTATGCTGCCCTAGATTACTTCTGCTGGTGCAAAAGTGTTATCACTACTCTTTCCCTGATCCGGTGTGATATTTATCATAGTCATAATTGCACCTTTCCTCTTTTCTCCCGGCTTCGTGGCACCTGCCCGGAGCTCACCTGCCCCAGAGTCAACCCCCACCCCTGCCATGTGTTAGCCGGATGCCGCTGGCCCAGACCCTAGCTGCTGGTTCCATCCCCCGCCCTGCCCTGGTATCTGGAGGGATGAGGTCCACCTCACCCCTACACTTAGAATGCCCTTCCGGTGGTCTGTTAAGCCTCATGAGCCTCAAGGACTATTTGTTTTGTTTTTCTTTGTATCCCACCATTTTCCAGGAGTTCATCTCGACTGCCTTTTAAGGGGTCAGGGAATCATTTTCCAGTTTCCCACATTGGCTCCAATGGTTTTCAGTTTTTTTGATTCCCTCTGGAAAATGCCAATTGTGAAGCGCTGTGTGACAACCTGTTTGTAAATGGCGCTATACAAAAATAAAGATTGATTGATTGATTGATGTAAGGCCACAATGTCTGTTGAGCCAAAGGGTCAAGTTCTACTGAGACATGCTGGCTTCCATTAGTTTATCACCTGACCGATGCCTTACACTCTGTGTAGTCATTGTTTAAGGTCAGTGTTTATATGCCTTGGCTGCCTGATTTAAGACCTTCTCTCTTTAATTTCCATTAAATGATTTTAAATTTTGAAAGAGTTAGTACTTAGGCTATCTTTCTCCATTGTTGATGAAAACTTGACAAAGGCAATATGCCGAAACACATTGGTTTTAAACAATAAACTATTACTGTTGTCCATTCTGTCCAAGTGTAGCTGGAATCCTTTATCTTTATTGCACTGATGTCAGGCACTTTGTGTATCTGGATGTGAAAGCAAAGTACATGCCACTATCTCTGCAACAACATTGCTACCGTATATGCTTATCAAGTACATAAAGATAATAGCCATGTGTGTGTGAGATTTGCTCCCCACCCACACAATAGACATGGACAAACACAAGTGCTTGTCCAATTTCCACTATAACATGACATCATAAGTGTTTGTCACACGCCACGTGACAATCCCCCAGATGTGAGCCGAGCAGCAGATGGTAAGGAGTGGCAGAGGAGTGGGGTTTGGGATCTTATTTGTCTCTCCCACGCCAGGAAGAGAGACACAGCGGGAGAGCAGGTTAAATAAAATAAACACAAACCAACAAAGTCTTCACCCTACTTGCCACGAAGCCTTCGGGCGAAACAATGAACTAAAATAACAAACTAAATGAACAAAACTAAATTAAAGTCCACCTCCTCCAAGGTGGGAATCCCCTTCCGGGGAACCACACACGAAAAACTCAACTGTACGTCACACCTCACAGAACTCACACCAACTATACGCACACATGAACGACAAAACTAACACTGACTCCCCCACTCACCCCACCTGCTCTTAAATAGGCTTACTTTCACCTGCCCATCATTCACAAACCCAATCACAATCAAATAACACTGCACAATTCACATACGCCACACCTGCTCACATCCTCACACACCTAATCACAATCAATTAACACAACACAATTCACATACACCACACCCACTGATAGACACAAACTATCAAGTGAATTATTTACTTGACATTCACTCCAATTAACACTGATTGATACCAATGATCAATTATGGCCTTTGGAACTACCTTCCGGGCAACAGTTCACACTCTCTCGCAGTCTCGCACCCTGTGAGAGTGCTAAACCTGGTCCCGGAAAGTTCCAATGCTCCAAAGGCCTCCACAGCCATGCTGTGGCAACAAAACACAGGCAACCCTGCAACTCCCCTGTGGCCGACACAGACGCCCTCCACAGTGTCATAACATAACATGTTGGCAAGTTAGAAATGATGGCAGGGAGCTTTTGAATATAATTAGGGGAAAAAAAGAAATAAAAGAGTGTCTACGACAAAGGAGTGCATGCGTTAGAGAAAGCCAAAGGGTTTGGCGACTGCTGGAGACGTCTAGACCCCACTGTGAATCTCCGATAGATTTTCCCATCAATCAGGTGTCAGAAGACCCAGACGTGCAGATGATGGAAAGTAAGAGAAGCTCATTAAAAATGGTCACATTCATCTGGATGCAGAGTCGTTGCCACGAGGAGGCGATGCCCTCATGACACAGTGTACTCATGGTGTTCAAATTTGGGTTTTAATTAATTGGGTCCCAGCGTTCCTACGGCTGTCTGAGACAGCAGACAGATTAGGAGAACAACGGGAACTGACAATGACAAAACAGTCTGGTCCCAGCTCAAGATTACTGCAAATACACAACATTCACTCTGAGTTACAGTACTGCATAACTTTACTGGACCGGAACTTGATTTACGTGGTTAAATGAAGAAAAATAAAATATTTTTTTCTTTTTTTTGTGACTTCAGAACTGAAATGTCTTAGAAATTAGACAGGATGAATGTAAGGCATTAAGGGGGGTGGTTTGTCTTTTATTTGTGTTACATGTGCAACATTCTTCTTTACTTTTACTTGGAAAATAATGTACGACACTGTAAGTAAAAAGCTCCATAAGTGTCTTCTAAATCAAGAGGAGTGTTTTTCTAAACCACAATGATGCAGTTCCATACATTTGACATTTCAGAGTTCTTCCTCTTGAATGTTAGAGAAACTAAAATACATCCAAGAGTACACTTTTTATGACTGCCTTGCGATTCAAAATGCAGACACTTGACTGATTTCTCTTTATGGTGTGCTCTTCCGTGAGTCATAGGCGTAGGTATATGTAATATGGTAGAGGCTAGACGCAATTGCTGATGACCATCCTCTGGAAGAGGGGCATCTAGCCTCTTACTGTGTGATATATGGTATATGCGGAGGCATAGGTAATCTGTGAGCACGTGACCAGACTTCCCAAAAGGTATTTGTATTATAATAACATAACATAGACTGTTTATTTTGCTTAGTGTGCAAACATATTCAAAAGTTTTAAAGCAATGAATTTGCCTGTGGTGACACTGTACTAACCGTTTCCTTCCCAGTGTTACAGGTATGGTATGCAGCTGCCAACAACGATGTCTATCGCCGTATTGCTGCACTGATCTCTTGGGTGAACCATGTATTAATGCACATCTTGTCGCTCTGGATAAAAGTGTCTGCTAAATGCTTAAAATGTAAATGTAAAATGTGGTTAGGTTGGTTTGATTTGGTGGATGCCTCTAGTTAAGATAAGAGGAAATTCAACATAGGCCTACTTCTGGGTGCCAAAGGAGCACGTTTGGACAACCCATTTGGTCCCAGTTTTCATTTTCTTTCTTTCTTTCTTTTTTGAAGGATCAGTTTGAGGTTTAGCAAATTGGGCAAGAGATTATTCAATTGCAGATCTTAACAATTCTGAATGTGACAGAGAGGACCATGACTCACTCTAATAGTTTTGGAGGATGAATTGCACGGAATGTCTGTAGATGGAAAAAAAAGAAGATGTCAAAATCAGTGTCAAAATATTTTAGGAATTTTAACGTAATGTATAAAAAAGCTATGGAAGCCAAATAAGATTAAAAATGCAATTCAGTCAACCTGTAAGTAATTTTGTCCTAACTTTGAGGACAATATTAATGGAAATGTTACTGTTTTCTTATACTTGCAGGACCCAACATTTTAAGCTGCCAATTAATTAAATTAAAACAGTTGCACTAGGATTCACAGAGTGAATCTAATTTGACTTAATTTGACTGCTCAAAGATAAGAACAGAATGGAAACGGTCATTCATTTAAGAGTTTAATTTTGTGCGTCTTTAAACTGTGCTTGAATAGCCCGAGCGTTTCTGCCCTCTACTACCTGACCTGGCAAGCTGTTCCAGGCATTGACAACTCTCTGTGTTTAGTCTTTGAGGAATTCATTTAAGAGTTTAAGGTTTTCCACAGTATGAATTTAATTCTGTATTAACCTGTTCATAATTTATACATGTCTTAAGTGAAGGCTTTGGATTTTGTGCGTCTTTAAATGCACACACATCAAGTATATAATCAATTAACCATTATCATCATCACGTTTTACAAATGATTTTTATGACAATATTTTATGAATGATTATTATTATTTGGATATAATGGAGACAGTGATTATGGATTGACTGAAAATAAGATCCGGGCCTGCTGCCTTATTTGTCAACATCTCAAAGTCCTCCAGAACATTCCGTACCTTGTCTATACATTTAGGCAATTTATAATTAAATAGATAAACACTTTTTTTGCATCTTGGGAAATTTTAATTTCTAGCTGATCTTATTTCCTTTTTAGCCTTGACTGCCTCAAAATCACCCGTAAAGATTTAGTCATCCAAGTTTTTCATCCTATTTTTCCAGAAGTCCATTTTTCATTCACAGCTCTTAAGATGTCCTTTCCTCTGTATTATGCAGATGTCTAATGGGTTTATTGGAATTTCCTGCACAAAAGACATCAAAGTATATAATCACTCCCTTCCATTAACCATTATCATCATCGTTTTACAAATGATTTTTATCATTTTGCCATTGACTCAGAATAAATTGCCAGAGAAAAATCTGTTGGACACCTCAAAGATCACGTTTTACAAATGATTTTTACAATATTTTATGAATGATTATTATTATTTTGCCAGGTCAGAATAAGATGTCCTTTCCTCTGTATTATGCTGAAAAAGACATCAAAGATCACTGATCATTTTGCCAGGGATTTGGGACATATAGATAATTGTACCAGCATGAGGCTGTCTAGCCTCAGCAGTCAGCCTCTGGGAGAATTATAGCCTTGTCTTGTCTCCTACATAGAGAGAGTAAAGCTTTTCCTCAAAAGTTAGGCTTCGTATTGGCTGGCTGCTGTAATTATGTGCGCAACTTTATGATATGCATCTCCTCCATGTGCTGTAATCCTTGTGTGAGTCTGGGTGTAATCAGCATTGTTTGTCAATTTTACATTTGGATAGTTGTCACTGAAGACCGCCGGCTTGTGAAATTATAGCTACTGTTCCTATCTATTTATCTAGCTCCTTTATCATTTCTCCAAATACGGAAGGCCCAATTGTATCCATAGGCCTGTCCCCTCACTACAATCCTCTGTCAATTTGAGAGATCACAGACAAGCTCACATTGTATGTAGGAGCATGAGGCACCAGCCAATGTGTTCAACCTTTATCCAGAGCAACTTTTACAGGTTATACTTTCAATATTTTTCATTTCATTTCATTTTCCATTCTCAATAGTGCGATGGTGTGCAGCCATACCCGGGATATTAGCCTGCAGCCTTCTGATTAAAGACTTCTGTACCTGTAGGTAAGGCCTTAGCTGTGTGTGCTTGTAGGCAAGGCCTCAGCTGTGTGTGTCTGGAGGTAAGGCCGCTGCTGTCTGAATTCCTGCAGGTTTCCCAGGCTGTGGGAGGAACCAGGGCAGCAGCCAGAGGAGGAGCAGCCTTCTCCACACCTCCTCAACTCCTCCAGGCATCACAGACTACATTGCCCTAACTGATACTCCACAGTGCTAGCAGTGTATGTGCACATTAATAAATCTATCTTGTTTAGGACTAATATATGTTTAGGAACAACCCCTGGTGCCCTATAAAATCATCTTTAGTTGTTCAATTAAACTGTCCCACATATGCTTGTACTGTAGTTCAGTTAGTTTCCCTTAAATCCATTAAATGCAATGTTTTCTTATGAAAATTAAGTGCTGAAGAGTTTAAGTGCTGTACAGCGATTTATACCACACTAAAAGCAGCTGTTTTTCATCCATCTGCTCTGGAGTTGTTGTTATATGATGGGAATACTTAACGGAAACTGTTTACACGGGATTTGCTAACACTCCGGACTTGTTGACACTTACGTTAAGGTACTTATACACACCAGCTTGTGCTCTAGTGCGGCATGTCACCTTAAGCTTTGTATTAGCAATCTACAATTCAAGACCGTGGTTAGGAAGTTAGGACAATTTCAGAATGTGCACATCTGGTGTATCATGCAGGGGGAATACAAAGTATGTTTAGGAAACGGAAGAACTACATGCAAATAGTTTTGCTGAAATTGCAGCATTTCCTCCTCCTCCTCTGAAGTCTGAATAGCTGAGACCCCAGAAAATGTAAGTATAGAGAAGTCAATCTTGGCTTTGGCCTTAGGCATGAACTGTATTCTGAATTTTACCCGATAATTCATTCCACCGTGTATAGACATTGATATGTTATGACATTATTTTTGACTAGGCCGAGTCAATTATTTTTTCTTTCAAACCATAAATGTAATGTCTGATAAAGCAATGCTGTGGCGTAGATTGTGTTTTACAATGCAGTGCATCACATAATCGTCTTTACAATAAAAAAATAAAAACAATTCCATGACAGTATCTTTATGTTGAAATTATAGCACAAACCTACACTTGGTGACAGACATAAACTGAGTGAAGGGATCTCAAAGGTTTAACCTAAAGGTTACATCAGAGCATTTACATAACCTTTGCGGAAGTCAGTAAATACAGAATACATGCTCCATATTATCTTCTGTGTAAGACCCAGCCTTTTAAACTACTTTCGAGAGACACTGACGAACAAATGACAACACAGTCCAAGCAGAAGCCATTTTGTCTTGAATTTGAAAGGCCTCAACCGAAATGGCATTGCAGCAGCACATTGAGGAGAGCAAGTCGTTTAGTAGCCAGACAATGCATGCATTTGGCATATGGCCATTTTAGCTACAGGGGAGCAAAGGCTCTGTTTGTATTTTATGGGTGTATGAACAACTGTATGGTGATATTTTGTAACCTTTTAGATGCTGACAGTTTACTGATGATTCATTCTCAAACTAACTGTGAGTCTTAAATGTCAGATTACAGTCTGACAGTTTCACCTCTAAATTTAGAATGTAGGTATATTTGTTGACATGTCCTTACAAAAATATCTCCTGGGGGTACTAACAATTCTACATAACCAGGAAGTTAATTGGCCTGAACATACCTTAAATTGCATACTATACTGTACATATTTGGCTGGCAACTTTTTAATAACCATGAGTGAGAAATAAATGTTGAGTGAAACTCTTCTAACATAGGTAACCTCTTCAGAAAAATGCCTGTGTTTTATATCTGTATTGTTTAGATTTTTTATATTTGTATGTTTACTGTTGGTTGATTTATGCTCTTTACTAACCCAAATGTAATCTGACGCACCAATAAGTCATTTTTGAGGTGAGGTCAACTGGTAGGTGAGAGAGTTCCCCTTCAAGGGATTCACAAATTACAAAGCATGCAGGAGCTTGTGTGGAATATTTCATTTTTTGTCAGAAGTCCAGCAAAAGTGTTAGCTCAACCTTGTTTCCAGATTGTACAGCTTCAGTACTATGGGTTTTTATGGGGCCTATAAATGGGTAAATAATGTTTTTACAGAGTTTTTCTGTGGGTAAAACCAAAGCTGTTTAAAAGTGAGTTCATGTGGGGACTGGAAAACACACTTAAAAATAATCAAGTTACAATTGACAAAGATTACCAAACAAGATGTGCTTATATTAAATTCATTTTATCAATTGGACAGCAACAGTATACTGAAGATACAATAAAGATGAAATTGTTAAATATTATTTCTCCAAGTGTATTTGTAATGAGTGAAATGTTATCGCTGACTTGCCAAGCATATGTGCGCATGTGAATCAATAGTGCAATAATCCATAGTTCATTTGTTTTGGAGTTCTAAAGTGTTAGAAATGGCATCCCTGAAATGCATATGTAACAGGCAGAGAAACTAAAACATTAAATAAAAATGAGCATTCCATTCTGAGCCAGTAAATTACACTTACAAAATCAATTACTTGGAGAAAATTTAACTGTTCAGCGAGTGAAAGTAAACAAACATATGAAATACTGCGACAGACAGAAATTCATTCATATTCAGACGTGCCACAAAGATGATCATATGTGGACACTAGCCTGCTGTTAAGAATACAATTGGCAAAGACATGCATTTCCAGTTTGCATAATTTAAGAACATAATGATGAGAACGGGCCATTCAGCCCATCTAGGCTTGTCATGTCCCTAATCTAAAGAGTGTCTAGTACTGCATCTAGCCTGGACTTGAATAGCCCAAGTGTTTCTGCCTCTACTACCTGATCTGGCAAGCCGTTCCAGGCATTGACAACTCTCTGTGGAAAGAAAAACTTCCTAATATCCATGCAGAATTTTCCTTTAACTCATTTCCATCTGTGGCCTCTTGTTCGGCTGACTCCACTTGTCTTATTGTCACGTGTGTGAGCCGACAGTTTCAATTCCAGATGTTTTGTTCAGATGAAGCTATACAATGTGTCTAAAAGTTAGAGGTGTTGCTGGTTAACATTGTACTGGCCAATATTGATGTCCAACGTTTGCCCAGTAAGTTTCAGGAAGTTTATTTCTTACGCAAAATAACAAAATGTTTACAGATAAAGGGCCGTGAATCCTGTTCTTCCGAGCAAAATAGACATTTCCTCGGCTGGTACAGTTCACTCTCCATACCCAACTTCAATAAGATAAACAAAATATTCAATATAGCAAGTAAAGTCTGTCAAAGTCAAAACATAGTGACCTAACTTTACATGTCATGTCTTATATCTTCATGTCATGTCTTTTGTATTATGTTGTGTGTATGTTGTGCTAGATTGTATGTGTATGCCAATGCCTGCCTGTATTATTGCAAAACACATTTCCCTCTGCGATAATAAAGTATTCTATCTATCTATTTATTTCAATTAAGGCAGTAACCTGGAAATATTTTTTTTAAAATATTGTGGAATACTACAACTTAATGAAGGGAACTAAAATAAATGTGAAAGTTTCATTTTTTTTCATCGGTGGCTCATCTGTCACAATATGAGCAGTTAGTCATCAAACATCAAAACTATACACTAACTAAATCTAACCTAATATAACATAATGATAAACAGATTGTATTTCAAGGATACATATAAAGGGGTAGCCTATGTATTCAATGTTTGACATTCCATTGCAATTTAGTATTTGAATGCACTTATTGATAAGACAGCTGTCATGTGTTCAGCGGATTGAACAACTTGGATTTTGTTAATTTAAAACATGTTTTGGGCTTTTACTGAATCCTATACTGCTACTGAAAGGCAATACATTTGCTGCTAGCAGATTTCAGAAAAGAAATGTGCTGTCCAGGTGCAAAAATTCTGATCCTAGCTGACATGTACCTGCCTTTTGCAGTTTGAAATATGTGTCATTTTCCTGTGAAAGCAGACCTGCCTTAGACACTGTGGACATATCTGAATGTCAAACATCTTTTTGTAAAGTTCACCATTGAAATCTGTGAGTGAACAGGCACGATTGTTCAGTGTAGAAAATGCAACACCGAGGTCATTAATACTGTCCACACCAGCACCAACATCTAAGACAAACAGCGACCTGGATTCAGTCAACATCTGTCCCGTTGTTTTATATATTCCCCAACACGCTTTTGATCAGTTCAGCAATCGCCCAAATTAACTTGCCGACTTGTGTTTGTGAAGGAACAAAAAAAAACCTAGCACTTGCATTTATTTTAAGTCAAGGACAGAGTTCAGGAGAAATGTAGTTTGAATCTGGGCCAACCTTCAATGGAATACAATGGGATGGGGCGGTGGATAGCGTAGGGGTCTAACACATAATTTTTTGGCCGGTCCGATACGGTATGTGCTGCCGGTCCTGGTTGTCAGCCCCAGCAGGAGGGGGGGGGTGAGCCGGCTCGGGTCTGCCATGAAGCACGTATGGGAGTCTCCAGAAAGGTGAGTGGGCAAACTCCATCTCGAAGGAAGTGGAGTTTGCTGCCCTCAGAGAATTAGCTCGCCTCATAGAGATGAGCGGCGGACTCGTGTGGGGAGGGTAAATCTAAATAAATAGAGGGTGTAATTGGCTACCATGGGAGAAAAACAGGAAAAAGTCTGAAACA
This sequence comes from Aldrovandia affinis, assembly GCA_029706075.1. NCBI lineage: Eukaryota > Metazoa > Chordata > Actinopteri > Notacanthiformes > Halosauridae > Aldrovandia > Aldrovandia affinis. Next base: position 4,239,350 of record JAINUG010000012.1, read on the forward strand.
ATTTTTTGTAAGTATTTGATGTGGCTGCCATGGAAAGCCAAATCATCAACAGATGAAAGGGAACAATTCTTCAGTGTAATGGATTCCACTATTGTATGCTTTATTCCTGTAGAGAACATTGCGACGATTGCTGCACAGACAGGTGTGTTGCAGTTTATCTCTCTCTGGGTACAGGTAGTTTTTCCCCTCAATGGTTTTTGAAGATCCTTGAGCCTTTCTCCTTTACGGTGGAGAGTTCAGCACAGACACTTTAAAAGACGGGAATTTACAGTTTTGTAAGTTGCTTTGTACCTTTTAGTAATGCATTTTTCAGATAGCTGGTATATGCTGACATTAGCTCAATTTAAAGTTGTGTTTTTACAGAAGCTGCATTTAAGTTTAAGGACAATGTTAAATTTTACATTGGCATTTATTTAACATACTGCTTGCTGCTGCATTTAAGTCAGAGTTTCTGTGTTGGTACATTGGCCTATAAAATCAGAAAAAAAGTTCTCAGCAGCCAATATCTGATGGCCCATTTGAACCCGTTTATGGGTCCACGCCCATGCCAAAAAGATGCATTGGTGTACTGCTACTAGTATGCGCATCCTTCTTTATTTATGGCCCATTCAGTAAGTCTGTCTAAAGTGCTTTTTTCCATTTGACAAATACAGTACTGTACGACACAAAGAGGGCAAATCTGACAGCCCTTAGTATTTAATTGTTCCCCTGATTTGATGATCATGGTGAATGGGATTACCTCACATTTTGAAAAGTGCATACAGCAATGTATGTGTAAATTATATCAAATCAAATCAATTTTATTTGTTTAGTGCTTTTTACAAATACACTATATGGCCAAATGTCAGTGGACACCTGACCATCACACCTATATGAGCTTGTTGGACATCCCATTCTAAAACCATGATATGGAGTTGGACCCTCCTTTGCAGCTATGACAGCTGCCACTCTTCAGGGAAGGCTTTCCACAAGATTTTGTGTGAATTTGTGCCCATTCAGCCAAAAGAGCATCTGTGAGGTCAGGCACTGATGTTGGATGAGAAGGCCTGGCTTGCAATCGGCATTCTAATTCCTCCCAAAGGTGTTCAATGGGGTTGAGGTCAGGGTTCTGTGCAGGCCAATCGAGTTCCTCCACACCAAACTCGTCTAACCATGTCTTTATGGACCTCGCTTTGTGCACAGGAGCACAGTCATGCTGGAACAGCAAAGGGCCTTCCCCAAACTGTTGCCACAAAGTGGGAAGTGCCCAATTGGCTAAGATGTCTTCGTATCCTGTAGCATTAAGAATATCCTTCACTGGAACTAAGGGGCCTATCCCAAACCCTGAGAAACAGCCCCAGACCATTATCCCTCCTCCACCAAACTTTACAGTAGGCACTATGCATTCCGGAAGGTAGCGTTCTCCTGGCATCTGCCAAACACAGATTCGTCCATCAGACTGCCAGATAGTGAAGCATGATTCATCACTCCAAAGAACACGTTTCCACTGCTCCAGAGTCCAGTTGCGGCATGTTTTACACCACTCCAGCCGATGCTTGGCATTGCACATGGTGATGTGAGGCTTGTGTGCAGCTGCTCGGCCATGGAAACCCATTCCATGAAGCTCCCGACGCACAGTTCTTGTGCTGATGGTGCTTCCAGAGGCAGTTTGGTACTCTGTAGTGAGTGATGCAGCAGATGATAGGCGATTTTTACGCACTATGCTTCAGCACTCGTCGGCCCCACTCTGTGAGTTTGCGTGGTCTACCACTTTGTGGCCAAGCTGTTGTTGCTCCTAGGCGCTTCCACTTCACAATAATAGCACTTACAGTTGACCGGGGCACATCTAGTAGGGCAGAAATTTCACAAACTGACTTGTGGAAAAGGTGGCATCTTATGACAGTGCCGCATTTAAAGTCACTGAGCTCTTTACAAACCATTCTGAATTCTAAATGTTTGTCTGTGGAGATTGCATGGCTATGTGTTGGATTTTATGCACCTGTTGGCAATGGGTGTGGCTGAAACACCTGAACTCAATAATTAGTAGGGGTGTCCACTGACTTTTGGCCATATAGTGTATATTGTCACAAAACTCTTAACAAAAGGGAACCCAGGCCTAGACCCCCCCAAAAGCAAGCCTAAGGCGACAGTGGCAAGGAAAAACTCCCTTGGTCAAAACAATAGGGAGAAACCTTGGGAGGAACCAGACTAAAGGGGGGGAGCCTATGCTCTTTTGGCCAGCACAGGGTGTGTCCAAAAAAGACTGTATCATGGTCAGTCCAAAGGGGATGCAGATCTGGCTGACTTTATGCCAGTTAAACCTTTAGTTAGGTAGTCAGTGGGGGTCCAGGTCCAGGTCCAGGTTTCTACTATATATATGGTTGCTACTATATTGTAATTTCATCATCATACAGAAATGCTTATAGGAAACATTTTAATATTCTTCATCCACCTATGCTGGTTGATTGGCAGTGTGAACTGTTCCCTGAATTCCAGAGTACTGTGCCAAATGAACAGACTGCACTGCAAGACAGCGATTGGCAAGTGAACATTAAATTCGACCACATTGTCAGGATGTGCCTGAAGCAATTTCAAGGATTTTTTTTATTTGAAAATGTTCTGAACTTGTAGCCTACACTTTCCGCAAACGTTGGCTCCAGATTATCGCTGACTGGTTTGTCATAACCGAAACTTTGAGGGGATAATGTTTCATAAAGCTAAATACACAAATCAAATGTAGGCTATAGTTTGATGACGACCATATGATCTGAGTGCGCTAATCGCGTTTTAAATGTGAGTAATCGCCCCAGCAACCGAATGATAATGCTAATCGTCGATTTCTCTTCGAATGCCTTGAGACTGCATCGAGGCTACCAGAGATTCCAGGGAGCTTTTTTCGAAAATTACATTAATAAGAAACACACGATTTAAATGGTATAGCCTATTTTGCTATCTTCAAGGAGCTAAACACAAAAGTGTAGCCTGGAGGTCGTTGCAAATGAAAGTTACTTAAGAGTCAAAAGAAACTTGCATCAAATAATTCGGCAAGGTTGCATCGCACGCCTGCAGCGGGACTTCACTCCGACTGAAAAAAAAAATAATACAAAGAAAAAAAAACCCTTCAGAGTGAAGTGAGTAGACTGAGAGAAAGGGAGGAAGCAACAGCGCTCGAGCTGCGAAACCGTGCCTACCCAAACGGTGAAGCTCAGCTGAAATATACCCGTGTCATATTTGCTTAAGGTTATCAAAACCAGTGTTTTAATTTGGTCGACCCTGCCGACATTGGAAAGGGCAAAGGATGGAGCTGTCCCTGATGGCCGCGCAGGTAAGAATTCTCTCTTGATTTGTACAGAATATTTATTTATGCTTGGGGCTATTAGAATTTATGTGCACAGCCTAGGCTACAATGTTTATTGTGTAAACACGAATCACTTGTTTTTCCCACTTGCCATGGATGTTCCGTGCTATGGTGTTGTCACCTTCCTTAACTAAAAAGATAGTCAGCTATAGGTTTGCAGGTGCATGTGAACAATTTGGGAACTCCGCGGTTAGGGAAAAGCGCAGGTAGTCCACAATTTCTTTAGACCGAGACAAGAGGTAATTGATAGAATGTAGAAACACTTTTTTTAACAAATGCATTGCTTCATGTGAACATTCCTATATTCTTCTTTTTTCTAAACGCTTTTACAATTATATTCATAGTGGTATTTACTAATGCGTGCATGTATCCACGCATCGAATTGATACGGATTGAACAGAATGTGCAGTAACAACCTTTATATAGTAATTCTGTACTATTTAGTGAGTGTGTGTGTGTGTGTGGTTGGGGGTGGGGGGTGACAGGTAAAATTCTGATAACATTTAGCCAAGTCTTCTCTCTTTTCCTCTCCTTCAAAAAGGATGATTGTGAATTACATTCGAATAGTTATTCGGTGTGGCACTGCGCTACTGTGCGGAATGTTCTAATAGATAGGATCATTTGTCGCCTACAGATTCGTACGACGTTGTCTTTCTCACGTGACAGAATGCACACACCTGGGAAAAACGTTGCGCAACTTCCAACCTCAATTGTGATTTTGCTTGTAATTTTGTGGATGTTTCCCTCCCTGCTCATCAAACCTCATTTGCATCACGAATTCAGCATTAATATATTAACAATATAGTTGTGGGCATGTTTTGTGGGCACTAATTTAATATAATATATGTCATTTAGCAGATGCTTTTATCCACAGTAGTGAATGCATACATTTTTCAGTATATGTAATCCCAGTAGGAATTGAACCCATGACCTCAGTGTTGCTAACACCACGTTCTACATACTGAGCCACACAGAACCACACTCTACCTACTGAGCCGCACAGAACCATGCTCTACCTACTGAGCCACACAGAACCACGCTCTACCTACTGAGCCACACAGAACCATGCTCTACCTACTGAGCCACACAGAACCATGCTCTACTTACTGAGCCACACAGAACCACATTACATTACAGGCATTTGGCAGACGCTCTTATCCAGAGCGACGTACAACAAAGTGGTACCACGCTCTACCTACTGAGCCACACAGAGCCATGTTCTACCTACTGAGACACACAGAACCATGCTCTACCTACTGAGCCACACAGAACCATGCTCTACCTACTGAGCCACACAGAACCACTCATTTGTGCTCTATACCTGGATGTGTGCACAATGGAGATTGTAGGCTAAACGTTCCTAGAAGTATCTTTATTATCTTAATCAGTGATTGTATTTTGATATTAATGTATATCTTGGTGATAAAGACATGTGCACATTTTCAGCCAGCTTGCCAGCTAGCCCACACCAAAGCTGCATGATGCATACAGTACACTAAATACACAAATCAGTGGAAATTCTGTAACTGACTTAACACTTTAGGTGTTCAGTAAATGAATTAATTCAAATGAATTAAGTACAAGCAGCAGGTGATTTAGTATTGTGTGGCCAAGTGGGTGCTATTGAGATGTGTATAAATCCACATATTTGTCTAACTTACATGGGAAATACAGCAATCAGTTCTGTTGTAGCACTGATGTATGGCACTGTAGTGGTTGGGTTTGTAAAGGACAGATGTGATATCCTGCAGCTCTCTGTGTGTTCATGCAGACATTGAAGTGAACATGTGCAAAGTGCTTTTTTAAAATTTCAATTCAAACTGCAAATTTCCCTGTGAACTAATCCATGCAATGCAAAAATACTGCACGAGTTGAACCGTGGACCTTATTAAATATTAAACATTAACACCCTTAGTCCCACCTACCTGGTTTTAATTGGTTTTACATTTAAGTGGTAATGGTTGTTCTGTTTATATGGTATTATTACAAATCAAATAGACATTGCTTAAAAAAGTGATTATCTGCTGCTTGCATAGTATATGGTTTGCCAAAATGGTGCAAAAGTGAATTAAATTAACAGTGAATGAAGATTTCAGTTTGAAATGCAGTGTACTGCTTGTAGATGTTGGTGTGGAACAGTGCTCGGTGTGGTCACCTCAATCTGGCTACGTAACCCTTCCCCACTCTTAATAATTTGCTCCCTCCTCCACTGTAGCTGATGAGTTTTGAGCATTATGGTGCAGTATAGTAGCCATGCATCACCTAGCCAGATGGTACACATTGGGGGTGACTGATGTGAGCTTCCCTCTTCACTGTAAATCTCCGTATGCCTGCATTCTATCATCATCATCATCATCTTAATCATCATCACACAGGACTGTGCCAATCTCACATTATACTCATGTTTCAGGATGAAAAACAAATGACATAAAATAGAGAACAACAAAAATAGGCCAACTGGGCCTCCCACGTTGTCCAGTGGTTACAGCGTTCAACGCTGGCCACAGCGACCAGGGTTCGATCCCACCAGCTGCGCCAGAGCCGGCTCTGGCCAGGAGTGCCACTGGGGGCCAATGGCTGTCTGCCCCAGGGAGGGGGGAGGGAAGCCAACAGGGCATTCACTGCGCGCAGGAGTGACTCTGTAGTACCGGGTTACGGTCAACAGCCTGGCAAGTGTCATCTCGGAGGAGACGATACTATGCCTTCGTCACTACCGGTCACAGGGCTACGGCAGCGAACTCACATTACAAGGGGGGATTGACTTGAAAATAGTGGGTGCAATTGGCTACCAAATTGGGAGAAAATAAGATCAAATCAGAAATAAAATGATAAAAATGTTTAAAAAAATAGTCCAACTGAAACACAACAGAGCATAACACAACACAATGTGCTTGGCCGAAAAGAAACAAGGGCTTTTTGGAGAGCCAAACGATCACGGAGCCTATTCGCACAGCTGGCTCGTTCTTCTCCAAAGGCACAGTAAACTTCATTTATAGACAGGCCCTGGCAACAGCAACATAGCAACAGCTGGCCTGATTACCAATCAACCTCAGCTGTGCATGCAGGTGAGGCTGCTGCTGTCCGTGGTCCTGAAGGCAGGCTTTGGGAGACAGCAGGACGCTCTGACAGCAGGAGCAGGAGATGAGGAGCAGCCCTCTCTACTCCTCCCGGCAGCACAGCTGCTTTCAGCAAATATTTTGTTTGTTACTACACACTTTTTTCGTGAAATGTGAGAAGTCACTCCAGAATAAACACAGGTTAATGAATATTTGTGTCCCGACCAAATGCTTCTCTCCATTCATGTTGTCTGTAAGTAATCTTTCCATTATATCTGGCATAGATACACTTAAAAATATATCACAAATCAATAGAAACATGAGAGGAGTGGATGACTGCCAAGGTATGTCTGTGGCCTTGTAGTCGAGGCTTATGAGATTATATATATATATATATATATATAGGCCCATTACTGGGCCATAACTTATAGGCCCATAACTTTTACCTCTGTTCTCAACTACATTGTGTTCAATGCAGTCATATATCTGTGAGATTCATTGTGAGCCCTTGAGATGCTGAACACAAATGAAGTACAGTAAAAACCAAACTACAGTTTCGATTTCTTTCGCACCCGTGTTTCCATGTGACTCGCGTCCTTCAAAGCTCTGCATCAGATCTAGTCACAGATGAGTATGAAAATTGCAGCTGATGAATTTTTTAACAATCAGCACTTAGTTGGGGCTGCTTCTCGCTGTTTGAAAAATATATCAACTTCGGAAGAAAATCAGGCTTGTGGACATAGGGGTAAAAGGCAAATGCAGTAGGAGTGCTGACCTAGGATCAGTTTAGCCTTTTAGCTCATAATGGATATGGTTAGGATATGGACAGAGGGAAACCTGATTCTAGATGAGCACTCCTACTCTTAGAATCTTTGTACATATGGCCCCAGGTAGTTTTAATTTTCGATCGGACTGTTTCAGCAAGTTCCCAAATGCATGTAGCTTATTCATATTGTCCTTGTAAATGGCCATGACTTACATAATGCGTAATGTTGAGGAAGGAAGGCAAGGCAATTTAACCACACTGCAATGAGTAATCCCCACTCTTGGAAGAGAGATTGCATAAAAAAAGCACTCAAAATCACTTCAAAGGCCGAAGAGCAATTGCAAAAATTGGCTGTTAAAAGGAAAATGGAGCAGAGAGGGAATGGGCTGATGTGGTGCGATGAGACGGGAAGCCAGTAATGGCCCCCTGGAGGGGGAGGAGGTGAGAACTTGGGTTCCATAAGGGTGAACATTTATGACTTATAACATAACTTGTCTGCTTTACAATAATCATTTAGAGCGTATATATGTAAATACTGCTTTACTGGAAAGAGTCCATAAGGATTTGAAAGTAAACCCCAGTAAAACTGTTTATTTGGATGTTCCAAGCGCAGATTACAGCGTTCCTTGAGGAGGCTGAGATGTGAATGATGGTACATCTAGCCAGACATCATTTGTTTAGGTATTATTTTCTCAAATAACCACAAGACAAGACTTTTTAAAAGGGTCTGTGGTTGCCAGGAGAGAGAGACAGAGAGAGGGAGAGAGAGGGAGAGAGAGAGAGAGGCACATTTAGCCAGGCAACCTGCCGCTCGTGTAAACTCGGCTGTGTAACAGTCTATGAGGAAGGAGTGTGTTTTTGCTGAATCACTAGCATTCTGCCCAATGTTACTGAAACAAAATATCCCCTGTGTGATCCCTGGGGCAGACTCGGGCAGTCATGCAAGAAATAGTTGTGGATTGGAAGGGGGGGATATTGTCAGCAAAGTGCTTGGGAAGAGCTTGCTTCAGTCCTGCATTGCTGAGCCATTCTCTTGAGTGCTTGACTCGCTCTGATTTCTGGCCTGTTCTGTTCTGCTCGCGTTCTTATTATGTGTCCATAATGAATCCACCTCATAGCAGGACATAACCTCGAAGGATGACAAGTACATTTTCTTACATGCAATAATGATAACTTATGAGAGATATCTGTATTCAGGCATATGCAGGATATGTATTTTGCACATTCCGGGCATAAATAATCTTTTCACAAACAAGACTTTAAAACGGATTTGCGAACGATTATTTCTATTAAAAACTACATTTTTCTTGCAATGGTTACATGTGGTGAATACCATGGAGGTCACGGTTTGTTATTTAGAACATCCAGATTCAAATAATACATGCTGTTGAGTGCAAAACTGAACCAAGGTAGCAGAGGTACATAATTGTCCAAAGTGCAGAAGGACAGGGTCGGTAAGTTCTTCTTATTGTACATCCGACTGAATTTCTGGTTGCTGGCTTGTTCTGTTCCGCTTATGTTCCTATTATCTGGACACGGAAACAGTGTTTCAAATGCCCCCAGGATGGCAAAGGCCTTCGATAATTAATAGAGTGTATGCGTAACACACAGCTCCAGGAAATACGTCGTCATTCAACGCCTGGACCATTTTACCTAATTTGTGCAATCAGAAATACCCACCATGATTATGACAACATGCTCTGTGGACCTAATCATAGGTTCTGTGTAATGGAGTGGGCTTCCCTCCTCAGCTAGTGCTGATAATGTACCTAATGTACCTAGCATTAATGTCATGAATGTATTAAATATTGTCTCTACCACAAGGGATCAAATTGTACACGTAGTTTGCATGCTGAATGCCTTGTGGATAATTGAGCGCCTGCTTCCAAAGTCAGAGCATTGAGCGACAGAAAACAAATCACTGGTGCTGGCTTATCAAGTAGCTAGAGGAACTGTTCCCCCTTACCTCCAGACACTCATTACACCCTACACCCCAGCCAGACCCCTCCGCTCTGCCTCCCCTGGCAAACTGACTGTCCCATCCCTCCAGGCCCCAGGAAGCCACTCCTCGCGGTCTCACCTCTTCTCTGTCCTAACCCCTCGGTGGTGGAACGCACTCTTCCGCACTCGGTCAGGACCGCAGAATCACTGGCCATCTTCCGCAAGATTTTCAGACTCCACTACCACTGAATTCTGTACATCTAACCAATTGTCATCACCACTGTTTACTTGTTTAATACATTTTGCATATGTATACTTGTTTACTCCTCAAAAAAAATGTACTAACCTTTTCCTTCCCAGTGTTACAGGTATGGTATGCAGCTGCCAACAATTATGTCTATCGCAGTATTACTGCACTGATCTCTTGTGAAAACTATGATTGTTCTTACGATGTATTAATGCACATCTTGTAAGTCGCTCTGGATAAGAGCGTGTATTAAATGCTTAAAATGTAAATGTAAAATGTAAATTACAAAAATAATTAAAATGTGGTCAACCATGAGGTGGACGGTTAAACCACTACCCACTTCACAATGGCAGGTTGACTTAAACAGATTTGATCATTTAGCAAGACAGCACTCCAAATGCCCTGAGACATGATTCCTATTGGTACAGAACTACACAAGAGTTGTTTGACTGTTCTGCCTGCATTCCTGTTACATTTCAGTCTCTCATGTCAAGTCAGTGAGGCGTTCACAATGACCCAATTAGGACAGAATCCTAAAGCCATGTTTTGAAAGTTGTTTTTTTTGGTGGCGGATAACATAGCGGTCTAACGTGCCATATCTTGGGTGGTCCAATACGGTGTGCGCTGCCTGTCAGGGACGCGGTCCGAAACCCGTCTCTACCGGACTGGCCCTGGCTGTCCGCCCCAGGGGGAGGGGGGAGGGTGAGCCGGCTCAGGTCTGCCGTGAAACACTTAAGGGATTCTCCAGAACATGGGTGGGCGAATTCCGTCTGGAAGGAAGCGGTGTTCGCTGCCCTCGCAAAATTAGCTTGCCTCGTAGAGACGAGCGATGGAGTCATAGCATGACACAACCTTAAAGGATGACAAGTACATTTTGTTACGTCCAATAATCATAACTTATGAGAGATATCTGTATTCAAGCATATGCAGGATATGTAATTTTGCACATTACAGGCATAGATCATATTTTCACAAACAAGGCTTTAAAACGGATTTGCAAAGGATTATTTATATTAAATACTAAAATGTTCTTGCAATTGTTGCATGTGGTGAATACCATTGAAGTCACGGCTTGTTGAGTGCAAAACTGAATCAAGGTAGCGGAGGTACATAATTGTCCAAACTGCAGAAGGACAGGGTCGGTAATTTCCTCCTATTGTACATTCGACCGAATATGATTCAATATTGTAGCGATCCAGCAGTCGCTATATGCAAATATGTGTGCAGGGCATTATGGGGGAACATTGCTGTTGTGTTTTGTTGTTCCCCCCCAGTGCTAGTTAGCGTTAGTGTTGTAAACCATGTTGTTTGTGTTGTTGTTCATAAAAATGTGTGTATATTGGTCGCGGTGAGCTGAGAGGTAATGCCACCGTGGCCGACGTTTGTGTCTTGTTCAGTGCAGTTGCCTGAAATCTTATTGTAAAAGTGTTCATTGTTGAATGGTATCTGGGGTTGTGCGGTGTATGGGGCACAGATATCGTTGTCGCCTTTTATTCAAGTGGCTATTCACGTAGCCACATTTAAACTGCTGCTGGACTCCGTTTGTCTTCTTGCTGCACCCCACCGCGCATGCTCGCTACAATATTATTGCAGATAAGCAGTGGCTAATAGATATTTAATTACCTTCTTCCGTCCTCCGGGCAGGTAATTATCGAGTGACAGAATGTTAATTAGGGTCTAAAAGTAGGACACCGGGTCACCGCACGCAGCAAACATCTGTTGTGTTATAAAAGTATAAAATGGTATTCCTGTAGTGTATTGCTCTGGAGCCACTTCAGAGCCACGCTTAAAAAAATAATAGAAAATGAACATTAGCTTGCATGGCTTGCTTATGGTTTTGGGATGGGTACAGTACACTCGAGAAGTGATACTGATGCCCCTGATCTCTGAGGCTTCTGTTCGACACCACCGTTTCATCTTATATTTATGTGACGTTTACATTGTCGGTGATACTCTGGGGAGAGCCGTTTACTTTAGAGCTGTGAAGAAAAGTGCTGAAGACAATAACAAGCTCTCTCATATGATACTTTCCAGCCCGAATTCACTTGGAATGCAAAAACTGACTAGAGGCACGTTTTCAATAATGAATGACCACCACATGTGTTTCTCTGAAATGTTTATTTTCACGTTTGAACGTATGAATATTTCATTGAGCTGACAACTATAAGACCTGCTCCATTTGAACCACATACTACTGGGGAAAACAGCTTGGATTCAATCAACATTTATCCTGAACGTTGACTAAAAGATAAATGCAAGTGTTCGTTTGTTTCTTCACAAAAACAGTTTGGTGAGTTCAGCAACAAAAAAACCTCACCATACTGTGTTTGTGAAGAAATACATTTTGTAAGTAAGAAATAAAGGGAAAATGTTGATTGAAATCCAGGCCATTAAGTCTTTCAAACCTGCCATTTGCATAGGTAGATAAGGTAGTTCCTGGATTTCAAAAATAATAATAATAAACAGGAATAAATAATAAACATAAAACGTGGGCTGAAACTAATATCCTTGTAGCTACAACTGAACTCTGACCGTCTCCCCATCTTCCACCAAAACTATTCTTACGAAGACATTAGCAGCAAAAAGGGCAGTGCATTGTGTGTCACTGTGTGTGAGCCCTGTCCTAAAGCCACTATCTCTGTGCTGGAGTTTGATAAGACCGGATTCCGCCTCGTCGGTCGGTGCTGGCTGGGGATTTTGGGAGCGTGCGGGCAGGATTCCGCTAAGCCGTGTTATCCTCGGACTGGAGAAAATATTGTCTCACGAGTCGGATGTCAAAGTATCATCGGCTGATAATGCCCGGAAAGTTCCCTGGAGAAGGCGGTCGGCACCGGTGATGTCATATTGATACCACAGGTTGCAGTGGGATCATTTTCAGGTGGGTTGTCCCCACCTCAGCCCAACGCAGTGTCCTTAGTAGGACTCTAGTAGGTAAAGTGACCATCACATGTACTGAAATATTGAAACAATATTCCTCTTGTGCATGGACCCACATTGCTGCACCAAGACAATCGGAAAGTGTGGTGATGTCATAGAGCAGGGTTGCTCAAATCTGGCCCACAAATCCAAATCCGGTCCTGGTTTTCCCTTCTCTCGGGTAGTTAATTGAAATTGAGCATGTTCACACGTGACTCCCAGATGAAGGAAGTGTGAAAAAACAACAGTATTCGGCCCACGTGGACCATGATTTGAGTAACCCTGTCATGGAGGGCCACTGTTACAGTAACCACCCAACGAGAAAGCTAATGGGGACAACAAGTCCCCTGGGGGGGTGACATACTTAATTTAAAGTTTGTAAATGAACTTATCTTATTATTTTTGTTCTCCAAAGGAAAGCAGCACAATTGAAGTCATACAACTTGTAAGTCGTTCTGGATAAGAGCATCTGCTAAATGCTTAAAATGTAAATGTGTAAATTAAGTTCATTGTACTGTCACTACTAGATGAAACCAGCTTCAGGAATGACTGTGAAAGGTCCAGGGTCATGGCATTGTGTAGAACGTCAACGTAACATACAGCCATGCTATGCCATTAGCCATTAGCTAAACGAGACGCTAACTGACAGCGACTCCAGTTCAGCCCTCCGGTGTGAACGGGTTTCCGGGCCTTGTGTAAATGTTACACGTGCTTAACCTTTGTCGCCCATGCACAGCAGCTCCCAAGAGGTTAGCCATGACGGGTGGGGGGGGGATTCCTTCCGGGCCCCCCTGGTCCGCCAAACAGATGGGGAGCAAATCATCATCACCGATAAGCGCAGAGCTCTATCGGACCAGAAGTCTGTCTTTTAATTTCTCAAAGCCTGGCGCATAATTCTTCTTCGCTCCAAGGACCAGAGAGCTGGCCCGAAGCATTACTAATGTCGCTAAATGAGTCACACTGCAGCTGAAGAAGATTGGAGAACAAAAATGGGTGAAATATGCAAATGCTAATGGGATATGGAAATAGCTGACTGGAGTCGCTTATAGAAGTTAATGTACAAACTTAGCGGGGGGGGCTTCCTCAGTCACGGTTGGGTTTCCATGACACCAATGCCTCGACAGAAATTTTACATTGATCAGTGTGCTTTTAACGTTTTGACTGTAGGAATAATTTGTGTTTGGGTAGACTTGCTAGACTGAAAATTAGATGCAAGAGAGAATGCATTATGTCTCCTTTTAGTTTGACAAGGAAGACAAATGTTGTTCTGTTCACAGCTGCTGTTTAATAGTTTATTGTTCCAAATGGCTTCATAAATCCAGTCTTGTCTAAACATGGTAAGCAAATTCCCATGGAAGAATTTTATGAAACCTGAAATATTTAAATTCATCCAAAGTTGAAATTTCACAGATGGTAAGCATCAAACTCAAACAGTCAATTGAATGCAGTTATTTTCTCCAAAAGTGTTGCTATGCCCAATATTAAGTGTGCGTATGTTGCTAGGGTTTCTCCAAAATTTTTGTTATGGCCTAGCATATATATATTTAAATGCAAATTGAAATGCCACTCACCTCCATAAACATTATTTGGTAGATCTGCCTCCTCCGAGATGGAACCGGGTTTCGAACCGTGTCCCTGATAGGCAGTGCACACTCGTATTGGACCAGCCAAGATACGGTGCGTTAGACCGCTACGCTATCCACCGCCTTGCTCCACCCTATTGATGTTACCATTCTTGTCATACAAGGTCATGATCACTACCTGGCTGGTCCTCATGGCCCTGCCTTTCAGCTTATTCAGCTGCCCATACATTTGCTGATCTGGCTAACACGTACAATGCATTCAGACCTGAACAACATATCTGTTGCTCACTCCTCTGTGTCTGCAGGGTAGGTTGAAAATGACCCTCACATTAAGCTCTAGAACAAGGTGTCTGACTGACTAATTATTTCTCTGATTGTGTAGAAGTGGTAGCAATTTCTTTCCATGCTCATGGAGGACAAAGGCTCAGGCCAGTGAGACAACCACCTCATCCAGTGTGACCACCAAAGATAATAAATAAATAGATAGAACATGATTGAATGATTATTTCTGTCTCGTTTGCCTCCATTGCAGATGGCGATATGGTTGTGCCGGTGTGGTTATGGTTGTGGATTTTGTATGCATGCGGGTTGTTTTTGTAAGTGCAAAAAGGTATCAGTGCAAAAACAGGTCAAAAAATCAGCTAAAAATCTGAACTGGGTCAGGCCTGCAGATGCCTAAACATCAATGGTCTCATTCACATGGTGTGAAGACCAGCTTCTTCAACCAGGGAGTCCTGGCTTTGAGAGAGATCGATTAATATAGTGTTGGCTATAATCCCAGTGGCTCTGGCTCCGACTCTGGCTTCGCATCTTTGTCACAATCCTGTGGACTCTGGCGACTCGTGGCTCCAGTCGCAGTGACTCAGCTGTTCCGATCCCTAATGTCCTCAGACTTCACCGTTATCGCGCTCAACTCTCGATTCAATGTCATTAATATTCTGGGAACAGAACCAAGGCCGTTTCAAATTTGGCTCGTTAATGACAATGAATAGCAATAAAGGCAGTTACAGAAGCAATTATCTCACTGATTTGAAAGGATTTTCTTTTTCTCCACCTCCCTCCCTCAACGTTTCCCTGCTTCAGAAATAAGGGGCTCCATGCTGCAGGAGTTAGTGTGCACAGTACAAACATGTGAAAGACAAAATGCTTTTGTGTTTTTTTGTTCCATGTTCAATCCCACAGAAAAAGGGGACATTAAGCATATGCACTGCAGCTGAACCACTTAGAGTGAAGTCAACATAGATATTTATGTGAAAAATGTGTTCCAACCCCCTTTGTTAGAGGAAGGAAAATATGTCACCACCTAGGGAACTCTGCCATCCAACAAAGTGCTCGTTTTACACTTGCACCTTTTTTTTATAGATGGATAAAGCAGTCCCTCACATCGAAATAGCGCCCGCTGGAGGTTTTCCAGTAGAGCCTCTGAACGCAGTGTGATGTGGACTCTGTTGCCGATGCCGATCTCATTTCCGATGCGTTCTCCGAGCGTTCGCCCCCAGGCTGAGATTGAAGGAAACAGCGGGAGATTAATTGAATTTGCTTGTTCTTTTGCATGGCGATCAAGCAACCGTTGCTGGGAAGGGGTGGGGTGGGGGTTGGGGGGGCTGTGGGGATGGGTTAAACCTGCCCGATTAATATGGGATAAACCAGGAGGAGCAGATGAACTGACATTATGTAACTGCAAAAGGAGCCCATATTGGAGAGATGACAATGACTAGCGTAAACAAAGATCAACTGTGATTCGCTCCCATGGGGAGAGAGAATGGGATCATCCCCTCCACATGCCAGATAATCTGAAGGGGTGGGGGGAATTTTGTTCACTTCTGCTACTTCTGCAGCTGCCTCAGGGAGGAATTGTCTAAACATGTAGGCCGTCGTTAAATGAGGGGGTGCATTACGGGAATTGCTTCCTTCACTGTGTAATTCCCCAGGGCCCTGTACCAGACTCTCAAACAATAGTTATCCTCCTGTCAGAAATCTGTGGTTATCCTGTACGATTTTCATTGCCCATGGACGCCTGGTCAGCATTCTGCACAGAATGAGGCTGTCCAGAACTTGGGTCACCAACATGCAAGAGACAAGGATACTGTGTGGTCACATCATGAACGAGGCTGCTATATTTCTTCTAGAAAGCTATTTTCAACTTCATATGAAACAATTGCAGCTTGAAATTTATTTTTGAAACTGCTCTGCTGGTGTAACAGATTTTATTGGTTCTGCCTGCAGCGAGTTTCGAACCGAGGGATCTCGGCGCGACAAGAGAGTGATTTAGCTCATTGAGCTAAAGACTCAAGTCCCTAACTCCGGGAACTAATCACACTCTTATCCACGTCACTTTCTGTAGCGGGCGCTCACGTACCAGAGTTCACTCGCTACATTGGCAAAGAAGATAATACAGTAATGTGATGATGACCAAATGGTTTGGTGCTCCAGGACTTTTATTTGGATGAATGAACATCACCTACTTGTTGCTTCTGCTCTCTCCTTGAAGAAAACTTGAACTGTAGTTTAGACTGTGTCTCTAACCTACAGATTTGCAGTTTGAAAACTGCAAAACGAATGGACAAACAGGAGTATAATCTGTGAAATGAGCATGTTAACTCTAATGTTTTCATGTCATAAAGAAGCTGTCTGTTTCCTCAGCTATCGACCCTCCCTACATGTGTTATTAGTGTCCTGTGTCCAGCAACTTTCAGTGCCACAAAAGTTATATTATCAGCTGGATGGAATATCATTTACACTACATATGAATTTGCTTTGAATACAACCTAATGTGGGTGGCGGATAGCGTAGCGGTCTAGCGTACCACATTTTTGGCTGGTCTGGTGTGGTGTGCGGTGCCTGTCAGGGACGCAGTTCGAAACCTGCATCTCTGCCAGACCGGCCCTGGTTGTCAGCCCCGATCGGGGGCAGCATTTGGCTGTCTGCCCAGGGGGGAGGGTGAGCCAGCACAAGCTTGTCGAGAAGCACGAAGGGTGTCTCCAGAAAGTAGGTGGGCAAGTTCCATCTTGGAGGAGGCGGATCATCACCAGCCTCTGGGAATGAACTTGCCCCGTAGAGACGGGCGGTGAGTTTGTGGGGGAGGGCAGATCTAAATAAATACAGGGTATAATTGGCTACTAAATTGGGAGATAAAACGGGAAAAAATCTGAAACAAAATACATTTTTTTTTAAAGAATACAACCTAACAGTTCTAGAGTGTGAACATTCTGTGGCCTAGTTACACCGCTATACTTTTACTGGGGCAACCGAGGTGAACTACTTCTTTCTCAGGTCAACAATTTCAACAGCTGGGTCCCTCCCAGAGATTCAGACTTGGTCCCCTAAGGATGTACAAAGATTAGGAGTGCTGATCCAGGATCAGTTTTGCCTTTTAGCTCATAATGGATATGGTTAGGATATGTACAGGGGAAACCTGATCCTAGGTCAGCACTCCAACTCTTAGAATCTTTGTACATATGGCCCGTGAGCTCTCAAGCCTCAATGACGCCTGTGATGTAGCGGCGATCAGGAGACGACGGGTGTCTCTTTCCGGCTCCACGGTCCATAAGCTGCCTGACAGGCCAGGGCACCGTTTGTGTGCCTGTCGGTGATGTATGGGAGCCTGACTGGATTGATGAGCCTTGCCATTCTTCCTTTTCCCTGTTTTGATGGAGGGAGCCCGTCACTCTGAGCCCTCGCTAACCACCGAGCCACTGCCCTGTACATTTTGGTTGTACAAGATTTTGTTGCATGGACTTTTTTATTTTGGGCACCCCTCTCCCCGTGGCACCGAAGAGAAGAGGGCAATGCTAGCCAGTAGCCCCCATCATCAAAAAGGTTCAGGACCAGACCAGGCCTGGTCGTCAGCCCCCGATTGGGGGGGGGGTGAGCTGGCTCAGGTGGTGGGTGGGCGAATTCCATATCGAAGGAAGCGGAGTTCGCGCCCCTCTGAGAATTAGCTTGCCTCATAGAGACGAGCGGCAGACTCGTGTGAGAGGGCAAATCAAAATAAATAAAGTGTGTATATGGCCACTAAATTGGGAGAAAAAAGGAAAAAAAAAAAAAGGTTCAGAACATGCAGTAAGCCAGTGGAAACAGGAGAGGCACTGACAAAAAACGGGGGCTGACCCACTTATACTCGGGTTAGCCTCGGATGACCAGATTGCAGCACAGTCCCCCTCGGGTCTTATCAGAATGTTTCATTTTTAATTATTTATGTATTTATGCAACCTTTCTTTAACCAGGTTGGTCAGCTTAGAACAAGTTCTCATTACAGTGGTCAAGCAGCAACAGTGCAGATGCCACAAAACAATTAGGCAATTGGAAACAGCAGCTAGACAACAGCCATTAAATCAACACTGAGAAGACTGCATGGCTGGAGCCTCAGGGAGGAGAGTGTTTAGGCAACAACTGTAAGGAACGCTTTGATAAGAATTAAATTCTGTCGATTCAGGAAATTAATTAATTAATTAATTGGAATGAAATATGAACTGAAATATCAGCAGAAAACAGGAGGAATTACGCCTTCCACATCGCATTAAGCCTAAGAATTTATAGTAACCATCTTTACTGAGCATTGCATCACCCCAGCCTGTGCAGTAACAGCAGAACTAAGCAAAATTGATAGACTAGGTGGGCAGTACCAGATCCGTTGTGTGGGGTGAAAAGGAAAATGTGAGTTGCAAGTTTCATCCTCAAGCTTTTGTACTTATTATTTTTTCTTTTGTTTTCTTGCCTGTACATAATTCCATTTAGATTGTCTTGATTGACCTTGATTGTCTTTTTCATAGGTTTTTAATAATTACTACTACTGCCCGACACCTTAATTTTCCCTCGGGGGTCAATAAAGTATCTATCTATCTATCTCTCTATCTTCCAGCATTTCAGATTCCTGACCTGAGCATATCACAATATCCTTAAAACTCTTTGAGGCATAAAATCAAACTGCCTTATTTGATATAAACTATACATCGCCCACCCTTACTTCAAAGTGTCCCGTACTTAAAAGAGGAATGTGGAGCGACCTTCCCAGCGCTAGCCTGGGGTGTTAAATTAAGCTTTCAGCCCCACTTTTAGCCCTAGCTGGCTGCAGTGGGAAGAGTGGGCGGGTAATGGACTCCAACAGGGTTGGCTAATGGGCTCGCGGTGTGAGTGCTGTGAGTCTTGGTTATCACAGCTCGGGTGAGTGGGAGGCTCTTTCAACCGCGATTATTTTAAACCTCACACCCCCACAGCCGCGCCCCTGTGGACTGAGGACGCTGCACGCTGACTGCATTTGCTCTCCCCATAAATCTGTCATCGCTGGCATTCGGGCTACAATGGTCTCGTCGTGGCCACCCGCTGCTTATGCAATTTTAAATATGCACTTCTCCCCCATAGATCGTTTCGGCTCGTTTCGGCGGTGCGCAATTCCCTTCGGTCCGTGCAATGCACCGGGTCCCGTGGAAAACATGCGAGCCCGACGACAGTGAGTCGGACTCAAGAGGCGTAACGTGCATATAGAGTCTGAAGGGGGGCGTATAGTCTAGAACTGAAATCCCTTGGTCTTTCTAACGGGAAGGGGGTAAAACGAGCGGGGGGGAGGGGAATCGAGAGAGACGATTCACACTGTGAATTTGATGAATGGTGGGGGGCGGCTGGAAGATTGGGAGCATGCAAACACACATGCACACACACTTAGGTTAGGCAAAGCAAAATGATTGGCCAATGGGGGATATAAATAGGGTGGCGCGTGAACAGATCGCTACATCCTACATCCTGTCCTTTGTTGCTCCTAGGGAAGGTGCATAAATGACCTATTTCACTCCAGAAGGGTACGCAATGCTGAAAACCATGGCCCAGTCAAGGAACTGATGACTGTGTGTTGTCTAAACCTAGTTTTTCTCTTTTTTTTTTTTTTTTTTTAAACATGTTCATATCCTCTCAATTTTGTCTCTCACTTAGTCTTGGTATCAGCCTTAGATGCTGTGCATTAAGGACACTTAAGGACATGAATAGGTATTAAATTCTGCCAAACCTCATAAATGTTCTATTTCAAAGTTCAAAGTAACTACAAAGCAGCTAGCTACCCAACAGAACATTTCTAATGACTCTGAGGTCATATTCCTCCAGATTATTTGTCTGGAAATAATTGTTACAATTATATATATATATACATATCAAATGAATATGTTGATGGTATGTACACATATTTTAAAACATTTACATTTTACATTTTAAGCATTTAGCAGACGCTCTTATCCAGAGAGCGTCTGCTTCACTTAAACCTCTAAATATGCTAGAAAAGTAGTTTTACAGCAACTGGGTAATTGAAAAATCGAATCGTTCGGGTCTCAGTCTCAACCCCCCCACCACCACCTCAGTCTTGACCCGGACTCAAATGACCAAAGACTGAGTTCGCAGTGTCCATCTGCCAACTGCCCTTAGCATAAGCTTGACTGGACCGTGACGGCGTTCGAGTTCATTGGCGAGGCAGACAGATGTTGAAGACAGAAACATCTGCTTGGCGTATTGTTTTTTTTCTTTCTTTAAAAAAATAAATAAGAGTGTGTCAATGAGCTCTAGTATTGCAGCAGTTAGTGCAACTTAGTTTCACAGGGAGAAGCCTGGATAAGGGCAGCAGCTGCTTTCACTCAAACCCTTGGTATGGGGACAAGGACAGGGCTGTTTTTCGCATGTTGTCTTTGGCATATATTATTTCAGCCTTTTTACGTTTCAGAGACATCTAAACTGCACAACAACCATCTAAACATGGGCAGGAAAACAAAAGTTGTTGTCATCATAAATGTCATGGCAAGAGCGCTACGTTTAGCTCCCTAAAATATTTTAAAAACCTTCTTTCCTGCTTAAAAGTAAGCTTTCCCAGGGCGCTGTGCGCTGCCTGTCAGGGATGAGGTTCAAAACCCGTCTCTACCAGACCGGCCCCTCTGTCCGCCCCAGGGGGAGAGGGGAGGGTGAGCCGGCTCGGGTCTGCCGTGAAGCACATAAGGGAGTCTCTGGAACATGGAGGGGCAATTCCGTCTGGAAGGAAGCAGAGTTCGCTGCCCTCTGAGAATTCGCTTACCTCGTAGAGATGAGCGGCGGACTCATGGGGAGGGCAAATTGAAATAAATAGAGGGTGTAATTGACCACTAAATTGGGAGAAAAATAAAAAAAAAAAAAAAAAAGAAAATAAAGTTTTCTCGGACAAACTTTTGATCACTCAACCTGTTAAAATTGGGAATCAGAGAGAAATATTAAGCTCCTAAAACAGTTGGTCTGTCTCCTAAAATCATGGTTTGTTAGGGAGGTGTCAGAGTTAGGGTAATTAGGTAATTAGTTATGGTGTCACGCAATCTGGTAATTATTTCTCTGATTTGTTTGTGTTTTACTTAGTTGTATAAAGTCCTCAGGAAGATTATGATCTACAATTATGTGTATCAGCTCTGGGAGTGTGGCCCTGTGTCCGCCCCAGGGAGGGAGAGGGAAGAGTTACAGTCAACGGCTTGGCGAGTGCCAGCTTGAAGGAGGCGGTACATCGCCTTTGTCACTGCCGGTCTCAGGGCTATGACAGCGAACTAAAATATATGAGGGAGGGGGATAATTGACGTGAAAAGGAGGGTATCATTTCATACTAAAAATGGGGAGAAAAAAACAGGGAGAAACAGCAGAAAAGGAAAATAGAAAAAATGTATCTCTTTGAACATGATCATTATATCATGTTTTATATTATTTATTAATCTTTAATTCCTGAAGCCTAACAGCTGAAACTGCGTGTGGTGGCTTTGGCTTTATGCATTAGTGTAATGATATCATTTCAGGAGAGGGGGGGGGGCGGTAGCTGTTTGTCTATGCACATGATGGTGGGGAGTAAGGGGCGGTGTCTTAAGCCATCACATGATCAATTGGTCTGTGCTGGGTTGGGGGTTGGGGGTTGGGGGGGTAAGGATGTCCTGAGCTTTAGCCACAAGGGGTTTTCGGCCCACATCATTGGTAGCTGACCCTAATCTGTTCAACACAATTTCGCTGCGAAATCCTATCCCTCGCCCGCCCCCGCTCCCCCCTTCCCCTGCTCCAATCACCTCCCAGCCTGCCCTCCCCAGGCAGTATTCCTGCTCTAAACCCCCCACTCCCCACAGCAGCCCGAGCTCAGAAAACACCCCGGGGTGCTCCGACCCAAGACAAGAACTCCAACAACTTGAGGTATTTCCGCATTTTCCTCCTCCTCTCCTCCTCCTCCCTTCCCCCCGTTCCTGGAACTTAGTATGGGGGGGTCCCTGGGTTCCTGTCTCTCCCGCCGGCCCCTCGTCCCCTCATCCCCACGGTCCTGCTGGGCTGTGTTTTGCTCGTCCTTGGTTGTTCTCGGCATCTCAGGTTTTGAAGTATTAGCCTTTGTCCTGCTTGCATTTAGTAATGATCTGTGTTCCAGTGAAATGGAGTGCAGTGACTTTTACAGCAATTATAGCAATTCTACATATTGGTATCTAATTGTATGAATTTATATGTATCCATTCATCAATCTATTTTCTTGCCACTTATCCGGGTGTGGGTCACGGAGGCAACGATCTCAGCAAAGCAGCCCAGACGTCCTTTTCCCCACACCTCCCTCCAGCTCTTCCCAGGGGATTATAAAATATATCATATATATTGGTGGTTCTGTGTGGCTCAGTAGGTAGAGCATTGTTCTGTGTAGCTCAGTAGGTAGAGCATGGTTCTCTGTGGCTCAGTAGGTAGAGTATGGCACTGACAACGCTTAGGTTGTGGATTCAGTTCCCAGTGGGACCACATATACTGAATGTATGCATTCACTACTGTAAGTCGCTTTGGATGAAAGGGTCTGCTAAATGGCTTATATTATATATATATATATATATATATATATATATATATATAGTAATGGATGCATATATGTATGTAGTATAAATAGTAGGAGTTATGTGTTTTTGATTTGCACACCGTAACACTAGGATTATCATACTGTAACTGAAGGGATATGCTGCTGAGAGATTCACAATCTCTCTGCAGGGGAGGTTCACCCGATGTGGGACTGCAGTCGCAGGAGTCCCGATTGCCTGTTGGGTAATATATTCACCACGTATTTGCCACCATGTGACTTTGGGAAGGTGTGCGTCATGGACTGGTCTCACCATAAAGTAGAGGGGCTATCTGGTGACCCAGACGAACCCTGGGCATGCGGCTAAATGCGGGCAGACTTCGCTCGAGTGGCTGTTAGTGGTCGCATGCGAACATGACGTGGTCAACAAAAGGATTGTAGAGAACATAGCCAGTGTGTGCTTGTGGCATCAGAGAGTTGATGCATTTAAGATGCTGTTTAAGAGACATGAAGCTCTTTATTTGTTTTCTGTAGTTTATTGGGGACAGGTGTTGGAAATGAGCCTTTGGCTATAAACGCTTAACGTAATGCATCTGATTCTTGTTTTCAACATTATAAACATGTTTTTTGCCATGTCCCTGACAAAGAAATAAAATACATTTCACTGTTGTATTATTTTCCTCCCTGAATGTAGGATCAACGGAAGAATGCATCAAACAGGCTTAATCAGTCTGTTTGTTTGATTGATTGATTGATACAAACTTTAATTTGTATCAAGCAATCAATTAAATGTATTGTGGCCACTATACAAAAATCTATTAAATTGTGGCATTTTCAACCACTTTGTCACATAGATACAAAAGAATAATGGCATAGTAAGGCATCTACAGATATAAATAAACACTTAGGTTAAAAATATATCTATAAAGCTAATGGTCTTCAGCTGACTAAGGTCCAGCAGAATTACTGCAACCTTCTTTGATGACTTTCCAATGACCTGTACACTACCTGGACCATGGACCGTGCCAGTGTATAATCAGGAGAACACCAGGAACCTCTGGGACAGTGAATTAACCAATGCATGACATGGGCAGCACACCCTTGTTATAACATGCATTCCACAGTGTGGAATTACATGCATTATTGTTAGGAACCGGACAAGGACCCAGACGCAGATCAGGATAAGGCAAAAGAGTAGTTTATTGGAATGCAGGGGTCAAAACCAGGAATCCGATAATGGCAAAGGTACAAAATCACAAGGCAAAAGGGAGGTCCGGAAAACAGTAATAAGGTCAAAACGGGCAGGCAGAAAGGCAAACAAACAAAATCACTAGGCAAGCTCGGAGTCGTAATAAGAAGGGTAGTCTCGGGAAATACAATTAACACTGGCTTCGGAAAGGTAGGCTCAGGGAAAAATGAATCAGTACTGACCCGGGAAAGAACAAGAACACAGAACAGATATACAAGGAACGAACATAAACACTGAACTAATATACAGGCAGGGAAGGAAAACACAATAGGACTCAGGTGTGACTGGGAGGAGAGAGGGGAGGAACACAGGTGAAAACAATGGGAATCGTTAATCTAATAACGAGGGAATTCGCTAATAGAATAACGAGGGAAACGAAAGACACGGACTGGGAATGACAGACACATAGACAATAAACGACCTGGAAGAACAGGCAGACAAGTGCATAGTTAGAAGGGGAGGAATGCATAGAGAGAATCTGCGTGCGAATGAAAGGGAAAGTGAAAAGCTAACAGGGATACGATAATAAGCGAGAAAGACAGCGATAGTCAGAAGCGTGAGATAATGAGTGATTAGTAGTGTTAGTAACTTAATCTAAATCCCTAATGTTAGTAGATTAGTTGGTTAGTACTATATACATCTAACTAATATATACAAAGTGCAATCTAGAAAGTAAGAAGGAAGAAAACGAGATAATAAGCGAAGAAGAAAAAACCCAAACATTTCCCGAAGTGCAAAAAGACAAAGACAAGGAGTGGATCTGGAACAGGAACAATAACAGACGGGAACAGAACGTGAAAGAAACATGACTCGAAGAAAGATAAATAAACAAAGTACAAAAACAAACCGAACAGACACTCAGAACGTAACAATTATAGCAATTCAACATTATAACAAATAAGTTGAATTAATTTACCTTATTAACAGGATATTCTTCAAACCAACAGGCAGTGGTATGACTCTAGCAGACCTGAGGGTCATGTAGGAAAATGAGTAAGCAAGCCACGTCTGAGTCTGGCGCATAGGGTCAGAGCTCGTTCCAATCCATAGGGTGTGAAGCTGGGCAGGGCAGGACAGCAGTCAATCAAAGGGCACTTGTGTGTAATTTCTGAATGTTTTGGTCTGGCCCGGCAGGGGCTAAACCCACAAACTCCCACGCTCAGGGACATCAGTGCACAATTTGTATTATTATTTATTTTTATTTTGTTTCAGATTTTCTCCCATTTTTCTCCCAATTTAGTAGCCATTTACACCCTCTATTTTTCATGTCAATCCCCTCCTCGTATTATGAGTTCGCTGCCGTAGCCTTGAGACCAGCAGTGACAAAGGTGAAGTATTGTCTCATCCAGGCTGTCGACCGTAACTCTGGTACTACAGAGCCACTCCTGTGCGCAGCGAACTCATATCGGCTTCCCTCCCCCCTCCCTGGGGCAGACAGCCAATTGCCACCCCCTAGTGGCACTCCCGGCCAGAGCGGCACGGCGGTGGAATCGAACCCTGGTCGCAGTGGCCAGCGTCAAACTTTGTAACCACTAGACCAACCGGGAGACCCCATCAGTGCACAACTTTGTGTGCAAATATCCGAAGACAAAAGGATTAACAGGTTTTGGGTTTTTGGGCACTTCGCCTCACAGCAAGAAGGTCTGTTTGAATTATTTTGCATGTTCTCCCGTGTCCGCGTGGGTTTCCTCCGGGTAAACCAAAGACACGTTAGGCTAATTGGAAGTCAAGATTAGTCCATGCGATGGATTTGCCAGGGTGTATTCGCCCCAATGCATCTGGGAGGAAGGGAAAGAATAAAGCGGCTGAAGATGAGATGAGATGAGCCAGGTTTTGTGTTTCCAAGCAAGATTAGTCCATGCTTGCCATTCAGTCTAGGAAGGGAAAGATAAATAGATATGTAACTGTGCCAGGATTGTGTCCGAAATTTTACCTTTAAAATTGCATGCTCGGAATAAAAGCATGCATGTTTTATGATGCCCAGGATTATAAATTATACAGTGCATTTATTTTTTGTTTTTGCATTTGTTTGTCTTCGTTCTTGCAATTCTTTGTCTTTGTATTTTTTCCCTCAATGGGAAAATGAAAACACTTTTTTCAAACTCTGAGAGAACTCTTTCAGGACATTTAAGAAGCTCTTTTTATTGTCAAAAGAAATCTCCGGATGTTCATTGAATATATTTATCATAAAGCATATGGAAATGTGCTTCAAACAAGTTGCATCAAGTTACTCATAAATTATTCCAGCTAGCCTGTATTTGAGTCCTTATAGCTACCATATCATCTGTGCACTATTTATCATTTAAATTTCTCTCGATATAAAACTGCACTCGTCATAGGAATGATACAAAGAATATGACAGCTCGTAACTCCTGGGTTATAGAATTTTATTCATTTTTTCTTGTATTTCTGTCACAAAACTGCACCATTATATTAATTGAATGAATGTGTACCTTTCCTTCACTGTCAGGTAGACTGTCTAGAACTGACATTAATATGATTTGTCGTTTTGAGGATTACATCGAAAGGAGGTTTTGAGAGATTTTACTAAGCTGTGTGGTACCACAGGGGTGAGGTTCTGTCCCTGCTCTGTTTGGGATCATCCCTCGTTTGATCTTGCAAATCAGTGGCAGGCCGTGCATTTTGCACTTTGTTTATTTATCTTTCTTCAGTCATGTTTCATTCTCGTTCTGTCATGCACTTCGGGAAATTCTGTTTCGTTTTTCCGTCTTCGTTTCTAATCTCGTTTTACTTCCTTCTTACTTTCTAATTACACTTTGTATATATTAGTTAGATGTATATAGTACTAACCAACTAATCTACTAACATTAGGGATTTAGATTAAGTTACTAACACTACTAATCACTAATTATCTCACGCTTCTAACTATCGCTGTCATTCTCTCTCATGAAACATGACTGAAGAAAGATAAATAAACAAAGTGCAAAAACAAACCGAACAGGCACCCGTTGCCGTTGCATCGCAGATAGATAACTCGTGTATCCAGAATAAATGCCTTTACTGAAGAAACAAACCCGAGGTGCTACAGCTGCGACACGCATAAAAAAGCATCAATAATAATAACCTCATAAAATTGCAATATTATTTAGGAAAATAGCAACATTTTACTCACCAAAAATCCTTATTATTTGTACACAAAATCCATCCTCATTTCTTTCCTCAAAAAGAGTTCAATTACTCTGTCATTTTTGCAGATTATCCGTGTGTTTCAGTTCCATCAAGAAATCATTTTCTATCGCCATCGAAGCTAATGCTGAAAGTCGAGCCTGCCCTGTCGTATTTCTGGCATAAGTTTTCATTCGCTTTAGGGCTGAAAATGTCCGCTCAAATGTCTGAATCACAGACTGATGTTAATTATATTTTGTCCATGAATACTTATTAAATAATTCCAAATGGTCTGTTCGCTTCCTTTCATAGCTGTTCCCCTGGTTGCGCTGCATCCAGACGTGTATTTTCATATTAAAGCATTTAACCAATCACATTACATCATAGTCAGACACTCTCTGACTATCCAATCAAAGGGTGTGCGAATACGCTGACGTTACCTAGGCCTTCTAGAAGGCCTTCGTGTCCCCAACTCAAAATTTGATTGGTTGAAGCAACAGTTTGATCAACACTTATGCAAATCCTGTTGCTCAAAAGAGTAGAACCAAAGGGATCCAATCCATAGTAAGGTCGTACGAGAGGTCCGTTTCCCTAAAGCGGGCTGGATTCTTCTCTTTTTTTGACCCAGATTCTAAATTTGGGGGAAAATGGGGCCATTGGTACTTTCAACACACAACAATCAGGATAACGGTGTTAGTGTGAAGTGATTTTTTTTCTCACGCCTGTCTCCTGGTGATTTGTGCCATGTGGGAAGAAGCAGAGCATTGAGGTGCTGCTTTAGTGAAAAAGGCTGGACAAATGGTGAAGTGGAACCACCGCACTTACTTTCCACCACTTATTTTCACATAAGTCATTTTCTCATTGTTTTACAACGTAATGAATAAACAGAAGATGCGCTCTGTGGACATGGATAATTTGATTTGTGTGTAGCCTTAATTTTGTTAAAATGTTTAATGAAAAAAGTTTCTTAAAAAAAAGTTACACTGCATGTATCACAATCACTCATACCTTGTTGTGTTTCACTTGTAAAACACAGTAGTGTAACTGATGCAAAGCAATGCTACCTTTCGGTGTCTGCCTTTACCCAGTAATACTTATTGGGGCTTAAGGCTCTACTCCTCTACTGCTAGCCAAGGAGAAAGCTGGAGAAATGCGATGTTTTTTGAGCACTGAATTAACACTTTGCAACGGGCATCCCGAATAAAAATATATGCAGCAAGAGGGTCTAGCTCAGGGGTGGGCAAGGAGGGCCGTATCCGTTTCTGGATTTCATGCCAACTTCTGCTCTTAATTATTTAATTATCCCCAATCGTTTACTTGATCTGACATTTTACCTAAATGTCTTGATAAGCCCATGAATGACAGCTGAAAACTGTTTTATACATCTTATTGTGGTCTAATCTACAAGTGAACCAGCATTGGCATATCCAGCTAATTAGATAATTGAGCCACAGGGGCAATTGGTAGAAACAAAAACCTGCATACACACACCGGCCCTCCGGCTCTATATCCCAACTTATAACTGTGGGTCAGGGATTGAAATAGTCAACTGTTTTTCATAGCTGTGCTCGTTGTTCCATCCAGTGAACCCAGTTTTGGATAAGTCCATAGTCTGGGGAGCTGGTTTTGTCTGCTACTACGATCCAATTAACCGCAATGGCTTCAGTTAACCTGCTCCAGTAGCAATGCCCTCCGAGCTGCTTCGTTCCCTCCGTCATTAAACGCGAGAGGCACTGAATGTCGAGAAGAACGAAACCCGGAGCTCTTCTTTTTTATCAATAAATGAAAAGGACAGTTCTTGGATTCCTTTCAAATATAAAAGCGGGGAGTTCACTAAGAGAAACAGTTGCACAAAAAAAAATGACCTCTTTTAAATTAAGCTCTTAGGCATTAATGTTACATAAAATGTAACTGTATGTGAGAAGGCAGAAATAAAGTGTACAACTTGAGCATTAATTGTATCCCCTAACAACTGATAAGAACATACACTATATGGCCAAAAGTCAGTGGACACCTGACTATCACACCTATATGAGCTTGTTGGACATCCCATTCTAAAACCATGGGCATTAATATGGAGTTGGACCCCCCTATGACAGCTGCCACTCTTCTGGGAAGGCTTTCCACAAGATTTTGTAGTGTGTCTGTGGGAATGTGCACCCATTCAGCCAAAAGAGCATCTGTGAGGTCAGGCACTGATGTTGGACGAGAAGGCCTGGCTCGCAATCGGCATTCTAATTCCTCCCAAAGGTGTTCAATGGGGTTGACGTCAGGGCTCTGTGCAGGCCAATTGAGTTCCTCCACACCAAACTTGTCTAACCATGTCTTTATGGACCTCTGTTGCCACAAAGTTTGGCTAAGATGTCTTCGTATCCTGTAGCATTAAGAATACCCTTCACTGGAACTAAGGGGCCTATCCCAAACCCAAAGCCCCAGACCATTATCCCTCCTCCACCAAACTTTACAGTAGGCAATATGCATTCTGGAAGGTAGTGTTCTCCTGGCATCCGCCAAACCCAGATTAGTCCATCAGACTGCCAGATAGTGAAGCATGATTCATCAATCCAAAGAACACGTTTCCACTGCTCCAGAGTCCAGTTGCGGCGTACTTTACACCACTCCAGCCGACGCTTGGCATTGCACATGGTGATGTGAGGCTTGTGTGCAGCTGCTCGGCCATGGAAACCCATTCCATGAAGCTCCCGACGCACAGTCCCGACGCACAGCTGATGGTGCTTCCAGAGGCAGTTTGGTTCTCTGTAGTGAGTGATGCAGCAGATGATAGGTGATTTTTATGCACTATGCGCTTCAGCACTTGTCGGCCCCCCTCTGTGAGTTTGTGTGGTCTACCACTTTGTGGCCGTGCTGTTGTTGCTCCTAGGCACTTCCACTTCACAATAATAGCACTTACAGTTGACCGGGGCACATCTAGTAGGGCAGAAATTTCACAAACTGACTTGTGGCAAAGATGGCATCCTATGACAGAGCTCTTTACGAACCATTCTGAATTCTAAATGTTTGTCTGTGGAGATTGTGCTGGATTTTATGCAACTGTTGGCAATGGGTGTGGCTGAAACACCTGAACTCAGTAATTAGTAGGGGTGTCCACAGACTTTTGACCTTATAGTGTAAGAATACATAATGACGAGAACGGGCCGTTCAGCCCATCTAGGCTTGTCATGTCCTAAACTAAAGAGTATCTAGTATTGCATCTAGCCTGGACTTGAATAGCCCAAGTGTTTCTGCCTCTACTACCCGACCTGGCAAGCTGTTCCAGGCATTGACAACTCTCTGTGTACTATGTAATATCTGTGTGGAATTTGCCTTTAATTTCCACCTTTTGCCTCTTGTTCTGCTGACCCACTTATCTTAAAAAATCTTTGGTATTTCACTTTGTTAATCCCTCTTAGGAATTGAAAAACCTCAATCAAATCCCCCCTAAGTCTCCATTTGCTAAGCTTAAATAGATTGAGTGCCTTAAGTCTATCCTCATAACTTTTACCTTTCATGCCAGGTATCAGTTTAGTTGCCCTTCTTTGAACTTTTTCAAGAGCTTCTATATCTTTCTTGTAGTGCGGTGCCCAGAACTGCACACAGTATTCTAAGTGAGGTAATATCAACACCCATTATAGGATGGCCATGTTAATTGTAGGTGCACTTGGCACCATAGCATCCACTGATTTAAACATTTCCAAGACATTTCTCCAGTTAAATGTTTACAATAGCCATTAGTAAATTGCTGAAAATCCAGCATACACATCTCTACTGTATGGAACCTATTTATATAAAACAATGGGACTGTGACATCTTTAAAACACGAGACACTTTCATATGTCTCCCTGTAGTGTCACAGTGTTCTCATTTTCATCTAGGATAAATAGAAAAGAAAACCGAGAGATATCGATAGGATCTTTATTGATGGGAAGGAGGGGATGGGATGCTGAAAGAATGCAAATAGCTCATTGTGGCAGCCCAATGAAAAGAATGCAAGTATCCCAGCAGGGATATATGAAAGTGATTGCTGAAAGCCATTTTGATATTTATGATTATACACTATACAGTATATGTGCCAGTATTTGGAGAAAGAGTGATTGTTGGAGTGTTTTTAGTGTATGAAAATTTTTGTTTTGAGGACCCCCTTTGGGTTTAAGTTTACTGGAGAATTTGGTTTATTTGTGGACTTTGTGTTTGTTCAATTAAAACTTCAGTTAGCCCAACCCCTCAGCAGTATATGTGCTTGTGGGGTAAGTTTACAGAGGTTATTGGAGTTGATAATAGGCCAACATGTTTTTCCTTATTAAAGTCTTTATAGGAAAACTGCAGGATTGCATTACATTGCACAGCAGGGGTAAACATTATTCATTGTATAGCTTTACTGCTGTTTATACTGTCTCTCTGAAGAAAATTATTGTGAGAGTGGGGGCAGTCACTGTGCAAATGCCAGCTTTGGTTTTGAAAGAATGAACGATACATGTGGATACATTAGAAAAGGAAGAGAGCCCCGTCTCTACCAGACTGGCCCTGGTCGCCAGCCCCGATAGGGAGTGGCATTTGGCTGTCCGCCTCCGGGGACGGGGAAGGTGAGACGGCAAGAGTCCTTTGAGGAGCAGGAAAAGGCGTCCGTGGTAGAGTTCCATCTCGGAAGAGGCGGATCAATCGGCCCGGAAAGAGTGTCTCGATCCAGAGGAAGGGTGGGGGAGGGTGAATTGAGATAAATAGGGGGTATAATTGGCAACCAAATTGGGAGAAAAATTTGAAAAATTAAAAGGAAGAGACCCATTGTGGAGCAACATTTTGTGATCCGTTCCTCTCGGGGACAGTAACAGTTGCGTAACAGAGTTCTGGTCACACAACACCATCAGCTCATACACACCGCTGGGTCAGATTCACATCATCCTGACATTGTGAAACGTGTCAGCGTCTCTAATCACCCGCTCTGAAGTGGCCAACCAGAAGCCTGTCACTTAGGCTATCCGGCGGGCCCCTCAAAGTTAATGTTTGCATGTTGAATTAGCCTCGTTAGAGAGCGTTAATTACTCCGGCAAGCAGCCATCGCTATTTATTATGAGCTTCGAGTGTCGTTTCTCGTCTAATGCAGAGAGGGTTTTACAGGGGCCCAAAGGGTACTGGCTCACAGGAGGTCAGTCAAAATGATTTTCCGCTCCGCTGCGCTTTGGGTTTTAGCGGAACTTCTTTCCAGCTCCTGGTGGAATCAAAGCGGAGTTTGCCTCCCGCTCGATTTCCTGCAAAGCCGAGCGTCAAAATCGAGCAGGGTTTTCTGTCAGAGGGGAACGGAGCGGGGGCAGGATCACGCTCTGTGTAACTGCCACAGTTGCTCCATTAACGATCGATCAATCCCCCCCTGCATTGCTCTAAAAGCCCTCAGAATTAGCTGTGCTTTGCTCCATTCTCTTTCTTAAAAAGAAGGTGTTTAGGTTTAGAGCAGCAGTTAAATCTATTGACCACAAAAAAATAACACACAATTGATTTTGAAGTGACAAAGTCACTTGTGGTTTTTTGTGGCTGAAAAGGTAGTGCTTTTTTTCCCCACTGGAGAGATTGTATTTTTCCCCACTGGAGAGATTGTGTTGAATAGCTAATGTTTGCAGTCAAGGTCCAGAACGTGGATTTTTTTTATCTCAGGTCAGGAGTGAGAGAATTCCCTTGCAAGCCAAAGTGTTTTTTCCTTATGGGCTCGTAAGTCTAAGGACATCACTGTCCTGCTTTAAAAAAAAAGCGAAACTCTTTCTTACATCTTCATTATTCAGTGTCAGTGACTTGGAGTAATTATGTGTCTCCTCAAGAAGGGGGAAGTCAATCTCGGTGCTTGAGGTCGGGGATAGTTGAGGTCTCATTAAAGGAGGAAGTAATTATTCAGAGCGCCGCGGCCCGTGTGACATCCTGTTCGTATCGATCGAGCAATGATGGGTCTGACAGAGGCAATTGCAGCCGTGTCTGCCCCGCTAAAGGCCTAAGCATACTTCACTTAAAATACGTGTACGTAAAATGGTTGCCACGCGTATGCTGGGGTCGTTGGGTGCGAACTTTGTGCACGTCCTCAAAAATTAACGTTACGTGTACACGAGATGTCATACCGACAAAAATCGTGTGGGCAGTATACCACGTGTGATGTCAAATCTGACTGATCCTCGACTGACTGAGGAGACGGAAACAGGAAGCAGGAAGAAAGCGATGTCGGCCAGAGACAACTTTGTTTTTGGCTCTGACCTACCCCCTTGTGGATATAGCTTTTAAACATCCAGACAGACATACACGCAGTGGAGTATGTGAACAATGCTGCTCGTGTTGGGTACACATACGCGTACGCGTGCTTATCGCCGGGCAGAGTTTACACATACGCGTACGTGTGCTTATCGCCGGGCAGAGTTTACACATACGCGTACATGCTGCTTATCGCCGGGCAGAGTGTACACATACGCGTACGCGTGCTTATCGCCGGGCAGAGTTTACATGTGCTTATCGCCGGGCAGAGTTTACACATACGCGTACGTGTGCTTATCGCTGGGCGGAGTTCACTTGCGAAGGAAACACGGCAGTGTAGGGGAGGCGGGGAGCGGGGTGAACCCGACGCATCCCCGCCCGTCACCAGTAACAGTAACAGATGGCGTGGAGAATGATGAGCCAGCTCGGCACTGATGGATCGGAGCTGTCGCCAAGGAGACAGCCAGGCAATGAGGTGTGAGTGGGAGACTGTCACAAGTGGAAGGAAGTGTCAGACCGCTGACGCACGATGGAGGAACCTGCTTCACCTGCCTGGTTGCGCCATGTGCCACTACGGGAGAGGGAGGACGTGGGGGGCCAATCAGCAGAGGTGTGGACTCGAGTCACATGACTTGGACTCGAGTGACTTGAGTCACAATTTCGATGACTTCAGACTTGACTTGCAAATAAATAAAAATACTTGAGACTTGACTTAGACTTGCATGTCTATGACTTGGGACTAGGCTTGAGCTGGAGGACTCGAGAGACTTGTTTTGAATGTGACTTGAGGACTTGACACCTGAAATTTGGGACTTGGCTTGGCTTGACCTGAACACGGTGACTTGGGACTTACATTTACATTTACATTTTAGGCATTAAGCAGATGCTCTTATCCAGAGCAACTTCCACAGTTTACATTTCTCTACATACAATCCATTTATACAGCTGGATATTTTACTGAAGCAATTCAGGTTAAGTAACTTGCTCAAGGGTACAACAGCAGTGCCCCACCTGGGAATTGAACCTCTGAGCAACCTCTGAGTTACAAGCCCAGCTCCCTGACCAGTACTCTACACTGCTAGCCCGAACCAACTTGAAGGTTAAGACTTGAGACTTACTTATGACTTGCACAACAGTGACTTAGTCACAACTCTGCAAATTAGATTTCAGAACTATAGGCTGGGTTCGAGCCTGTTGGGTTCTTAACGGTAAACCCGGAAGTCAAGCGCACAAAATGTCGTTCAAACCCTGTGGCATTGCTTCACCAATCTCTTTGAAAGTTTTCTTTCCCTTTTCAGAAAAGTTACACTCATGCTGTTTTTTTTGCTGTTGTTTGCTTGCAAAGGCTGAGGTCTAAGAGGTTTTTTACTCTAAAAAGGTTTTGTTGTCTCAGACTCTGTCTGCTCCTTCTCCCGTGACAGACTTCCCTGCATTGTCATTGAGGGTGATGAGGTGAGGCTGTTTTGTACTTTAGACTGGATTCAATCAACATTAGTTCTTAACTTCGACTCACAATTAAAATTAAGTCGCTCTTTTCATCACAAACAGTTTGGCAATGTTCAGTGGACACCAGAATTAATTACAGAATTTCATTGGCAAAATTCATTTCTAAAGTAACAATTATATTTATTTGTGAGACAAAGTGTTGAATCCATGCTTCTAGTTTGAAGCAGTATAAAGGGTCAGCAGCATACTTGTATCAAAAATGAATACATGTTTAAATATGCAACCAAAATATACTTGGTAAATATTGATGTGAGAGTGAGATTTCATGAATCCCCATAATGAGTGGAGCTTCAGTGCTCTGTCAATCACTGACTGGTCAACATCAGTGGGCATATGATTGGTCCACATCAGTGAGCATATGATAGCTTCTCCCATTCGATTCATGAAGCCTCACCCTTCCATCGGTGATAATATTACAGCACATGAATATGAATATGTAAATTTATATGTGAATATGAATTACAATCTGCAAACGCCACATGACAATCCCTGAATGTGAGCAGAGCAGCAGATGGTAAGAGGAGTGGGGTTTGCTGGTCTCTGGACTGGATCAGATTTTTCCATCTCTGTCCCACACCATGAGGAGAGAGAAACAGCGGGAGAGCAGGTTAAATGAATTATAAACACAAAGCAAGTAAAGTTTCCACCCTACTTGCTGCAAAGCCTTCGGGCAAAAACAACAAACTAAATTAAAGTCTGCCTCCTCCAAGGTGGGAATCCCCTTCCGGGGAACAAACAGGAAACACGGACACTCAGTGGCTGATTTCCTCTTTAACTTAGACAGGCACACATATATTCGGTGACTTTTCAAGTGCTTCCCAACTCATATACACATATGGCATTCAGCAGATGCTTTTATCCAAAGCGACTTACAGTAGTGAATGTGGTTTTTCAGTATATGTGGTCCCAGTGGGAATTGAACCCACAACCTCAGCATTGCCAATGCCATGCTCTACCTACTGAGCCACACAGAACCACTCATGCACACAGAGACACTAACTTTTCAGTCTCGAGTTCTCCACAATCACACAGAGAGAGAGGCTCCCCACTATCTCCTTTCCACACACACAGGAAGCACTCTACTCAGTCACTTAACAAACGCACACACACGTGAACAACAATGCCAACACTAATTCCGCACTTGGCCCACATGCTCTTAAATAGGCTTCATTTCTGTCCGGCTCAGGTGGGACTCGTGAGGCAATCACACGTCTGTCGTTCACACACCTAATCACAATCACTCAACACAATTGACAGACCACATAAACCACACCCACTTACTGATCACCTGCCAGCAATCCCCCAAACCTACGAGATTGCCAGACCCGGGCCCTGAAAGTCCAACCGCTCATCCACAGCCATGCTGTGGCAAAATACAGGTAACCCTACAACTCCCCTGTTGCCGAGACCAACACCCTCTCCACACAATCCAATTATGAATGACATATACAGAGATATGAACCTTATAGTTATGGAATGACCCAGATGCAGCATATGCAATTACATCTGATCAATACTAGTTCAAAACTCTTTATTCTTCACAGATTGAGAACAAAGCATTAAAACTGAAATGAGTAAACTTTCCATTGATAAAATAAATTAATCAATCAATCAAAATACTATCAAGATTAGACAGCAGGACATGTTCTAACACAACTGAAAAAGTATATATAGTTTGCAAAGAATGACATTCCTTCCTAAATTGGAGCTATCAAATAAAACACACATTTTGAAAATAGAAAAATCCTTCAACTTGACATTTTATCAATTCTTCAAGGCATAAAATTATGAGCTATGTATCATGACAATGTAATTAACAAGATTGGATTTTTACATCTGAATAGAATGTCGAACTGAAGCAATGCTTCGTGGATCTCCAGTTCATAGGTGTCTATCATATCGGTTTGAGTGACCAAAATATTGTATGTTCACAAAATATTGTACATTTGACACCATAAGTAAAATCCTTCATTCCACCTTGTAGCGTACCTGGAGATTATGACTGAAATTGAGGAACTGGGGATATAGCTTTATTGTACATATCCTGTGTCGCATTACATCAAATAAAATGCCTATAAGTGCGGCTTACTATATGCACATCACACATTCAGTCATTTTTATTTTATTTCTTCCATATTGTTTGCCACTGTCCAGTGTATTTGGGGCGATATTGAGTGCCAATATGGGGCGGCGTATAGCGTAGCAGTCTAACGAACCGTATTTTGGCTGGTCTGATACGGGGGCGGCGTTTGGCTGTCCGCCCCAGGGGGGAGAGGGGAGGGTGAGCTGGCTCGGGTCCGCGGTGAAGCACGTAAGGGAATCTTCAGAACGTGGGTGGGCAAATTCCGTTTCAAAGGAAGCGGAGTTCACTGCCCTCAGAGAATTAGCTTGCCTCGTAAAGACAAGCGGCGGACTCGTGTGGTGAGGGTAAATCGAAATAAAATAGAGGGTGTAATTGGCTACTAAATGGGGAGAAAAACAGGAAAAAAAGAATAAATCAATTTTAAAAAGAGTACCGATATAGTTGTACATTTGTGATACATGCAATACAATACATCCATTACATAGGATTTATACAAATAAGAGTTGATCGCTACATTTATTTTCATGTTTTAACAAACATGGCTTGGTCGCGAGTTGCTGTCAGTTCTCGTTGACCTTTAACTCACTCGCACAAACGCTGGGGCGGTGTTCAAGCGTCGGCGCACAGGTAACATTCGCCGGGAGAGCAAAGGGGAGCCCGCGGGGGACAAGGGCTGAGTTATGATGTGTTGCATGCGGTCCAGATGCGACAAATGCAGCGCAGTGCACTCTGGCTGTGTGGTAAACAGCCGAGCGGGAATCTCCAGATGCTCTGTGTGGTTCAAGCTCTCCTCTTCCCCGTCCCATCTGCCCTCTCCATGATCAGCCAAATGTTACTCTGTTGTAGCACCCTTTATTCAGGTCACAGCATAGCGCTCAGCAGTTCAAGGACAACTCGATGTGGAAACAACAATGCAAAAGCTTTATTCAGATTATGTATATATATATATACCGTATATGAGTATGCAAAATGAGTTAGTATGCAAAAAACGATCTAAAAAATCTACCTTTGTCATTTTCAGTAAATCAAGATTTTTTTATTGTGCTTTCTTGGTATAAAATATCAATTACAAAAAGTGTGATCCTAAATTCATGTAAACAAAGAAACAGGAAGCCAGATTTTCAAAAGTCTACATTTAAAAAATAAATGTATAATTTTATATTTTTCTGTTTGTTTCACGTCAAAAGCAGATAAATCCACCATCAGATTTTTTGCTAAATTGAACTTGGTTCACCCAGAGTGAGAATCAACCGTTGCAGTCCGGTTATGTTGACCACTGGGAATTTCCCAGAAGTGGGAATCTCGACTGTGTACTTTCAGGTAGTGGGGGACTGCGTTCACTCTCTGCCCTGATATTATGGTGAAAAGACCAATCTTGTCCTCTTTCGCTACGTAGGTTCCTGTTCTGAATTGTACTGCGTGGTTGTGCAAATTTAGTACGTCATCTCATTAAAAGGATAAAATACAGTAGTGGACATCTCGGTTTGTGCTAACAAGAGGGCATGGCATGTATCGGTTTCGGCAACAAAATGTTGAATAACTGTACATAAAGCGTGAGATATATCAAGTTTTGAAACAAAACGATTTGGAAATCGCAAAGACGGCACTGTGATCTCAATCACGGCTGGTTTGGATTCGTTTTGGCAGGAATGGCATTCATCAGTTTTTGCATATGAACTCTTCACATACATACAGTATATGTGTGTATACATATATATATATATATGTGTGTGTGTGTATTTTGCTGTAAAACCAGCTGTAATAGTTTGAATATATTATACTGTATATGTCACAGTGCTTTAATCTGCTTGGACAGAACTCGAGCATTAGGGAAGATAACGTTGCCTTAACTGCAGTCAAGTGTCCTGAATATTTTGCGAGACACGCTCTCCGTTTTGTATTTCTTGTGATCTCTATTTGAAAACCTTTTGAGCAACTTTTCAGTCAAACTACAAAGAATTGTTCCTTGGGAGAGGATTCATTTAGAGAACCTCTAGCCAGCATTGGTTCTTTAGATGCCAAGAGTTACGTTCTGAGTTACAAAAATGAAAATGTTGTTCGAGAGAGTAAAAAAACGAAGACATGAGTAGTTTGTTGCTTGGCTTTAAAGATGGAATGCATTACATTACAGTTCCCAAAACATTGTCTCTTCTCCTCGTCATATTAGGTGACACTTTTTTAAAGTTTTTTGGGGGGGTGGTGATTACTTGTGTTAAGGTATTGTGTGCAGCTGCCAACGATTATGTCTATTACTGTATCATGACACTGATCTCTGGCGCGGACTATGATTAATCTTACCATGTATTAATGCACATCTTTGTCGCTCTGGATAAGCGTCTGCTAAATGCCTAAAATGTAAAATGTAAAATGTGGGGGTTCAGTTGTGCTCACTGTGTTTCTTTTTCCCCCTTCAGCATTTCCCGGCTATGAGTGGGGCGTTCATGGATTCCCCGTACAACGGCAACACCTCCCTCCAGACCTCCACCTCCAACCTCCACGCCACCTACGCCAGGCCGCCCGAGCCGGAGGAGGAGAGCAAGTTCTCCAGCGACGCCATCTGGCTGTGGATCGCCGTCATCGCCACCATCGGCAACATCGTGGTCGTGGCGGTGGTCTGTGCCTGTACCTTCTAAGCTCCCTTGGCCGACGAGCACACAGCCCTCTCCCTCCCTCCCCCCTAACCCCACCCTCCCCCTTTCCAAATGTACATAACTTTCCAGCCTCACGCTTTATTTTTAAACTAGCACAATACCGCATTCAAAATCCCCTCCCGCTGCTTGTTCTCCATGACAACCCCATTTGGACAACTTCATACAGCCAGACATGTTTAATGGAACTACTGACAGAAACAAAATGGTGGCGGATGCCAGTTTTTAAACTGCAGTACAGTGCGTTGTGCTGCATTA
Organism: Aldrovandia affinis; assembly: GCA_029706075.1. Taxonomy (NCBI): domain Eukaryota; kingdom Metazoa; phylum Chordata; class Actinopteri; order Notacanthiformes; family Halosauridae; genus Aldrovandia; species Aldrovandia affinis. The sequence continues at coordinate 4,279,082 of JAINUG010000012.1, forward strand.
GGTCATCCGTTCAAAACGGTTTATGTCTATCTACCAGCTGAGTGAGCTTTCAAGCTCACATTGTTATGCAATCCCTTTCATTATGCTTGGGTTTTCTCTGTCTTTGCCAATCTGAAATGCAATCAGGGCAAGGCTAAAGGATTAGCAAAGGATTTCGATGCCGGTGGAACTCAATCTTTGAGATCCTCTTGCATTTTTTTCACGCTCTAGAAAATGGCGGCCAATCCGTGGATGACGTAATACTCCTGTGTCTGAGGGGACGTGCCCTTTCCAGCACAGGGGTGTGTGACAGATGGTGTCTTTCAGAACACCTCTCGGCAGACTTGGCAACAGGATACTGAGCTCCTGGTTCTCTTACCCCCTTGCCCCAGCCCCCCCCCCCCAGCTCCTTTGTACCCACTCTCACAAGCCATCAGCTCCTGGCACTTCTTTGCCTTGTATGGTTTCATAACTGCGTTAAGCGCTTTAGGGTCAGGGCCCACGTTAGCAGACACTCAGCAACCCGGTTGTGGTGGCTGGAACTTTCTTGGGGGAGGGTCGCCAACCACTAAAGGCCTAAATATACTTCACTTTAAACACGCGTACGTAAAATGGCTGCCACGCGTATCCTGCGGTCATTGGGTGCGTACCTTGTGCACATCCTCAATAATTAACATTACACGTACGCAAAGTGCAACGCCGACATAGATTGTGGAGGCAGGCAAGAAAGCAGAGGGTGGTGGCAAGCCGCTCTGCTTCCCCCACTGGCTTACTGTGCGTGTTTTGATGTGTAATGAGCAGGGCCACCAGACAAAGCAAGTCATCAAATGTCCTGGCGGACATACGGAAATACTGATAATGCTTTTCATCCTCAATTTCTCTCATTGGTAGAATGAGAGAAACATACTCTCCGTCGTTACGCCGGGATACATTTAATGGTCTAGTACCATCTATACCATCTCCGTCGTTTTGTTTAGTTCAGCTTATTTGACATTTCATTAAAAAAGACAATACATGGTTACATCCCGATGTACATGTTAGTGCCGTTGCCGCTGTTTCTGCCATCTTCTCAAGATATACATCAAAACAACCTTGTTGTGCAGAATCGGAAGTAGTTGTCAAAGTATGCCGGCCAGAGACAACTTCGTTTCGGCCCCACAGTTCTGACCTGCCCCCTCATGGATATAGCTTTTAAATATCCAGACAGACATAAAGTATGCAGTGGAGTATGTGAACAATGCTGCTCGCGTTGGGTACGGTTACACGTGCTCAAGTGAAGTATATTTAGGCCTTAACTCTGGTTCCGCTCAAAGCCAAACGTGTTAGAAGCATTAAAATGGATGCTGTGGGGGGGTTTGAACATGGACATCAGTCTTGGTTTTGTAGTGCAAGACACAGGTTGAGCATGCAGGCCTTGGGGGAAAAAAATAGATCCCATTGGTTAACATTGTACGTTATAGCCATAAAACAGGCCATTTCTATAAACGTGTGTTGTTGAAGTGGTCAGTAACTCATTCTGAAATCCCAAGGACACCCATTTACGCACTCTGATTCATGACATCGTAAGGGCACCCTTAACTTTTCCCCAGTTGTCGAAAAAAACGCAGAGGAGACGCTCTTAGAAAATTTACTGCGATCTCATGGCAAAGGGTGAAGCGTGCGGTCACACACAAGCCACATCTGTGGAGGTCGTCGCCAAGGGTGAACCTGATAACCGGCGAGCGAGCGAGCATCAGGCATCGGTAAGGCCGCGGCAGGAAGCCAAACCCCTCACTCTCTGCTCGCCCTTGTCCGTTTATGTTGCGTGCCGACCATGACGATGTCAAATTTACAGAACAGCAGAACTCGTTAACACCGGCGCCTCTGTGCCCCTGTTCTCCTTGAATCGGGTCTCGGGCCGGGTCAGCCTGCAAGGGGGGGTCTCGATAGGATAAAACGTTTCTATATTTGGAAAGCTGCATCGTCACCCCAGGGGTTGCCATAACAATCCCGGGACTTGATGCCAGATTTTATTGGGTGGAGAAAAGGGCATTTCTACTAATGCTTTTTGAGTCTGGACAACAACATTCGGCTCAAACATTGCAGCATTATCAATGGCCCTAAAGATTGTTTGAGGATTCAAAATATTTATTAATATTATCAGCGATTGACCACATGTCAGCACATTTAAAGACATTGCGTGGTGCTTAAAAGTTTTAGCAATTATATATATTTTTTAATCTGGAGAATTGAGCAACATAAAAATGCTTAAGGTTATAGTTAAAGGGAATATAGAACCTGCTTATTGGGCAAAGGATATGGGCAGAGCTTGGATTCATTTTTGACCAATCAAACTCCCTGTTATACACGGTCCACACATTTTTCATGAGAGACAGAAGTGATTCATGTGGATGTTTTTTTATTTAAACACAAATGCTTGCATTTAAACACAAATCTCCTTTATTTAACCTGGGCAAGAGAACAGCAAGCAGAGCATGTTACAACATAAAATACAAAACAAAAATCACAACACAGCAAGTTACACATTATTTAACCAGGTGAGTGCCATTGAGAGGTCTATCTCTTTTACAAGGGAGCAACAAGCAGATCATGTTGCCACATAAAAATACAATACAAACACCACAACACAGCAAATTACACATTAAACATTCTCAAGTAAAACAGCTGCAAACCTCGGTTTTTAAGCTCTGCAGAATATTTTTAAAATCACCCAGAGGGAAGATGTAGTCCAGTTTAGCATCTTTCTGTAATCAATTCCAGGACCATGGAGCATAATAACTAAAAGCCATCTGCCCAAATTCCATAGAAGTGCAAGGGACAATGAGAAATGGGAGGCTCTGAAAACGCAGGTTTCTTTTTCAATGTAAAATTTTTTTACGCCCATGGCTGACCGGAGGCGAGCCGTGTGCACTGAACTCAGGTCGTTGGCTGTTCCTCTCCCATCTTTGAGAACTGGCACGGAGCTTTGGTACTTTGCCGGGTCATTTTCGGACTCGGACATTTACCAAAGCTCTGTGCCCCCGGCCCACTGCTGTGTGCCGTGCCAAGGGCTCAGAAAAGGCACAGGCACCCACCGCCCGCTGCCCCAAACATGCCCCCAGAGATCTGCCACCACCCGCCGTACGGATGGCACAACCACAGTGAGACGTCCAATGGGGGAACCACCGCCGATGCCGGCCCGCCACCTCATGCCTCATGAGTCACAGGTACGTTCCAGCTCATCAAGTTAGCACGTTAGCAGGGACCCCCGGGGGTGGTCTAGCGGTTACAACGTTCAACACTGGCCACTGCGGGTTTGATTCCACCAGCCGCGCCAGTGTTGGCTCTGGCTGGGAGTGCCACTAGGGGGTGGCGATTGGCTGTCCGCCCCAGGGAGGGGGAGGGAAGACGATTTGAGCTTGCTGCGTATAGGAGTGGCTCTGTGTGTACCGGAGTTATGGTCGACGGCTTGGCGAGTGCCATCTCGGATGAGGTGGTAACATCACCTTTGTCATTGCCGGTCTCAGGGCTATGGCAGCGAGCTCATAATATGAGCGGGGATTGACCTGAAAAAGAGAGGGTGTAATTGGCTACAAAATTGGGAGAACAATGGGATAAAATCAGAAACAAAATCTTGTTTGCATGTTAGAGGTTGTGATCATTTTTTCTGAAGACCCACCCCCTTTACATGAATGGACCAGGCAGATACACTCATTCCAGGGTGAACATTCCACCACGTAGGCCTACCACAATCTATTTAATTGTGGAACGTGGTGTTGTCGATAAAGTTGTCTGGGGATGCTTCATTTGACAGGGACTAAGAGTTGTCAGCATGACCCTGATGCTCGGTTTTCCACATCCTGCTCATGATACCGCACTGTAAAGGCCACCACCTCCAGTTTTCAACCCAAAGAACAGAAAAAAGTCAAACGGTTGTGTTTTTGTCTGGCCCAAGTTTACCTTGTCTGTGTGAAATTCAGGCTGAAGCTTAAAAATATCCAAGGTCCCGCCCCCGCTCAAAGCCGGATCATGCGATTTCATATTCTTCATGTGGAACGTGTACTAACAGCATGCCTTTGAGATTATCTTCACTGTGATTTATTCATTCATGTTTATCCTTAAGGTGTGCTAACGGTTCTTTATATTTCAATAAATACACAACACAAATGTCATATAATGTTCTGTACATGTTAAAATTCATGACTGGGGCCGGCAGACAGCGTAGCGGTCTAACGCACTGTATTTTGACTGGTCCGATACGGTGTGCGATGCCTGTCAGGGATGTTTAAAACCCGTCTCTACCAGACCGGCCCTGGTCGTCGGCCCCGATTGGGGTCAGCGTTTGACTGTCCGCCCCAGGGGGAAGGGGGAGGGTGAGCCGGTTTGGGTCCACCGTGAAGCACGTAAGGGAGTCTCCAGAATGTGGGCGGGTTTGCTGCCCTCTGAGAATTAGCTTGCCTTGTAGAGACGAGCGGCAGACACGTGTGGGGAGGGTAAATTGAAATAAATAGAGGGTGTAGACAAGAGAACATAAGAGAAACACATTTTTTAAATAAAATAAAAATCATGATTGGATATCAACAAAACAGGCTGGATTCAATAAACCTAAAGCTAAAGCTAAACCTTTATCTTCCTCCATTCGTGTGCTTATCCTGGAACACAAAAGGTTAGTAGGATCAGACAGTGCTCGGGCAGGTTTCTCCTTCTCCAAATAAAAGCAGTGTTGTTCCGATAAACCACTAACCAGCACTAAATTGATGACCATTGTGTTCCATGAGATTAGAAGTTATTAGACTGTTGTATTGCAGTATGGATTGATCAGGGCCCGTATGTACAAAGAGTCAAAGAATAGGAGTGCTGATCTAGGATCAGTTTAGCCTTTTAGCTCATAACGGGAGAACACGTGGCCGATTATGGGGGATTCTCCTTCCACCGACAGCTGCGCTTCTGCACGTCTGATTGAATCCAGGGTCTGGCCCCCCTGGAGCGATCCAAATCGCTTTTATCACACGCCGTGAAGCGCGAAGCGCCAAGCGCCCGCTCAATCTCCCTCTCTCTCTCTCGCTCCCCCGGGCGGCGACTGCGGCGGCTTCTGGCCTGCTGCTGGATCGCGGGCTGGGCCCTTCACTGTCGCGTGGGTCGGAGCAGGGAAGTTTGTCAGTCAACACCTGGAAGTTAATTTGGGAAATTCTGCTGAACTGGTCATACCCTGACTTAATGTATGCTACACTTTCCAAGCCAGCGTGGGGGTGGGGTTGCGCAAATTGGCGAGTGTTTAAGCATTTCAATAAAAAACAGGAAATCTTTCAAGATGTTTTTTTTTAGTAAAACAGAGGTGTTCCGTCAGCGCTAACCATTTCTGAGATTTTATATGCGGGAGCCGAGGCTTAAATTCGGGAGACTTTCGGAACTAATTTTATTACAGAAGAATAGTTTGTGTTAGCTATATGTTATAGAAGCGATCCCTACAGAATTGCATTGTTTTATATTTTTAATGGAAGCATGCCCTTTATGAATTGTTGAAAGTATGTTAACTTGTGTAACAGTTCAAAAATATACATTTTTCATGCGTTGTGTTGCTTGAACGGCTGCAGTGTGAGTTATGCGGCATGTTGGTAATTGCCGTTGTGCGTGGGACAAGGATGGGATTTGCGTGGGCTGTTTTGACATGCCGTTGCCATGGCAAAACTCTGCAGAGTAGAGCTCTACTTAATTTTTTTATCTGGTTCCCCCCAAAAAAAAGTTAAGCAAATTGACACCACTTTTTATCTCGCACTAAATTAGCATTCGCTGCGCGAGGCAGGCTGACTGGCTGTGGGAGATACTGCTTCACTTTGTAACGACAAGGCGATTTGATCTTTTTGTCGGTCACCCAGAAGCGAGTGTCTCTGGCTTATAAATTCATTTTTTTGTGTTTTGTATTTTTCCAGGCTCTGGGGGATCCTGACACACGCTGAATGAAGCACAGCCCGCCCAGACAGGGCTTGTTACGGCAATACACACGCACACTCCTCGATGCTCTTGAGTGTAACCCTATTTTTTCCCGGACTCCGGAGAACCACCAAATCGTCTGCAACGGACAACGAGGGGACGTGGCTTCAGATACGATAAGCGCGAGTAGGAAGAACGAGGACGTCTCGTCGCGTGGATCACATCTGCGACGAATGAAAACAAAACGTTGAGGTTGTACGTGGGCGGGGGGGGGGGGTAGTTCGATAAGCAATTACACGCAGAGCATTCTTGCATCCGTTTGCAATACGGCAAATAAAATAAAACACAAGCACACACACGCACGCACACACACACAACTGGATCTCCTGAGGCAGGATGCCTATAGATGGAATGACGTTGGACGAACCCTGGAGGCAGATGGGCCTGGATAATATGGAGAGTCATGCCTGTGACGTGAAAACTACTTTATTTTAACCACTTGCATGTATAACAGATGTAATTTGGTTCGTTGGCATCCAGTTACTATGCAACAATCTCTGAACCAAAAGTGTGTGGCCGAGCATTATAATACACAGGTTTAATTGAAAGAACAGCATAGATGTAAAATAAATGTAAAATACCTACTTCATTTTCACAACACCATTACCCCAACTGTCCACATCCTGCCTTTAGCCCAGGGGTTCCAAAAGTGTGGGTCGGGACCCATCTTGAGTGGGGGCGAGGTGGGTCAGCACTAGGGTTGCCAACTTTCTATCATCCAAACACGGGACAGAAGTGGGTATGGTGTTGTACGGATGTAAATCAACACATACTGTATATTGTAATGGCCAGGGGTGATGGGGAACTGGCACACAAGGAATCATGGGAGACTGAACACATAACAATAACAATGGCAGCCCCAATGTGGCTAAGCTAACATTCATTACCACTGAACTGATTTGCACCTTTACAATACGATGGGATTCTATTTTGATGTCTGACTGGTGTTTTGTTATACGGGACAAGGAATGTCCCGTACAGGACGAGCCAACTTAGGCCCCAAAACTGGACGTCCCGGCTAATACGGGGCTGTTGACAACCTTAGTCAGCACATACATTTGAAAACCCATGTTATACCCATAGACAATCACACTAATCAAACCACACACTGCACTGGTTAGTGTGCATTTATTTTCCCAACATATGTCAAGTTATATTTTATTAAGGGGGTGGAGTCACAGTATTCACTCATTAAGGGGGTCTTGGGCTGAGAAAAGGTTTGGGAAGCCTTGCCTTGGACAATCTAGACAGAGCCTCACTTTCCTGTCTAACAACCGGTTATGAAAACATAACATACTTGTATGTTCAAATGTGAAATCAAAAAATCTAAAAATATAAATGTAGGTAAATGTATGTGCCACATGTTGCCACTTTAATATAAGTAATTGTAAATATTGCGAATATAAAACAATATGTTATACAATAAATCTATGTTTATGTAGGTCTGTATGAAATTAGAATGTTCAATATATGATGAGTATTCTGACACATTTCTGATGTGAATTTTAAAATATCTTAATTGCGAAACCCAACTGTATCAGACTGGTCTTGGTCGTCAGCCCCGATTGGGGGTTGTGTTTGGCTGTCCGCCCCAGGGGAGGGGGGAAGGGTGAGCCGGCACGAATTCGCCGAGAAACACGTAAGGATGACTCCAGAATGTGGGTGGGCGAAGTTTGTCTCGAAGGAAGCAGAGTTTGCTGCCCTCTGAGAATTAGCTTGCCTCGTAGAGACGAGTGGCGGACTCGTGTGGGGAGGGCAAATTGAAATAAATAAAAGGTGTAATTGGCTACAAAATTGGGAGAAATACTCGAAAAAATCTGAAAGAAATGTATTTAAAAAAAATATATATCTTCATATACAGTATATATCTTCATTGCTATTATTCCCTTCAGGGGTGCCTGATCAATTGGGCTGCAGTGGGCATGGATGGCACCTAACACTATGGGGTTCAGCTCGGTCATTTGTGATACAAGAGGAGGTGTGGGGGATCGAGGAAAACTCACCCTCCCTACTTCATTTTTGATTGGTTAGGAGTATCTGTCCAGGCTGATCCAATCAAAATTCAACCCGTTAATTCATAGACCCTACTAATTCATGTCTCGAGGCACACTGTGTGTGCTTGCATACACAAACACATGGTCAATTAATACAAAAATGTTGATATTATTGTTATATGTTATATTAAATAACTATATATATATATATGTATATATATGTGTGTGTATGTATATAATTCATGATACTTAATAGGGCTCCCAGCTGAAATATATTATTTTGTCTCCAGACCTCCAGATAAGCAGCCATTTCAGTCGACAAGTAATTATGCATTTTCACAAGGGCAAATATGTCGAGCTATCAATGTGCACTAGCCTAATAACTTATGCAATTTATTGATTCAAAGACAAAGACAGAGGACACAATTGCAAGGCTGTCTAAGTCTAGGGGTGCTCACCTTGTACAGTTAAGGCTATTGCCTCTTCATCTTATATTCAGGTAAATGATGATTGTCTTTCCATAATGTCAAGGTATCATGAGACCAAACCTACACCAACAACAGAGACCAAGAGATTCATTATCATCCAGGGCCAACTGCAGTGACCTTAGCAGGGCTTTTAACGTCACATCTAGACCAATAGATTACTGTTATAACTGGAATATCTCTAAGCCGTTCCAGTTCACATGCTGTTCTCATGGACTAGAGTCGAGGTTTAAAGAACTGCTAAGGTCATTGCAATTGGCCCCTATATTGATTTATTCCTTGGCGTTTAGAAGGTGTAGAGTAAGCGGTTTCCCTTGACTATTGTCTTGACTGCACCGGTAAGATTCATCAGAGTCAAGATTCAACATTCCCAAAGACCTTGACTTGCCACATTTTTTGACCTTGATTTGCCATTCAACTGTATTCAACAGTAACATTATAGACTATGGTTGTCTTTTTGCAGCCTTTACAAACAATGGATGAATTAAACAGGGTACAGACAGACACAACAAGCATGTATACACGTACCAACTATATAGTGTATATTTTTTATTTGTAACCTGTGGCTTCTTTGAACATGCACACTGTAAATAATCGATTAAATAATAATATAAAGGTAACTGCCAAAATAAAGGAAGCAGTTGAGTAAATGAGGGATACAAAGTATATTGAAAGCAGGTGCTTCCACACAGGTGTGGGTCCCTGAGTTAATTGAGCAATTAGCATCCCATCATGCTTAGGATCTTGTATAAAAATGCTGGGAAGCCCATTACTTTGGCTAAAATGGCAAGAAGAACAGATATCAGTGACTTTCTGGGGGGTGACTGTTGGGGCACGTTTGGCAGGAGCTTCAGTGATGAAAACTGCTCAACTTGCTGATGTTTCATGAGAAACAGGAGCTAAGGTGATGTTGGCATGGAAGTCTAAGACATAAAGCCATCATCGACTAGGGGCAACTGTGTTGTCAAAAGCGTATACTCCTCGACTGTGATGTGCATTCGTTCGAGATGCAAGGCAAAACAGACGAGCAACTCTCAATCAGTTGACTGCAAATATCAATCTAGGCAGTGAGCAGGCAGTTTTATCAAGAACAGTCCATCGAGAGCTTCACAGAGCGGGATACTATGGTTGGGTTGCAGTGCATGAACCCTTATTAAAACTTAAAATGCATGTTTGCGAGTAAAGTGGTGCAAAGAACACAGTTAGTGGTCTACTGAGCAGAGGAAAAAAAGTCATATGGTCAGATGAGTTATCCTTCACCCTGTTTTCAACAAGCGGACGAGCGTCTGGGTGGTGCGAAACTTACAAGTGCTTGTTTCCCACAGTGAAGGGTTCTGGTGCATTTTCCTTGAATGGTTTAAGTCCACTCAACCCCTTAACAGCAAGTTAATCACCAGTAAATACAAATCCATTCTGAGTGATCACCTTCCCTTTATGTTGGCGTTTCTTTATTATGTATTTTGGCAGTTACCTGTGTGTATATATCTATATGTATATATATATATATATATATGATTGATGTCATGCAAGACCATCTGAGATATCTTGTTAAACAAATTGTTCTTGTATTTTCAGTCGATGTTTTGATATTTTGATCGAGCATTCATTTGCTAAGCTTTAATGCATGTGATAAACTTTATATCAGACTTCATTTTAGCACTGCTAACAAGGGACTGCCTCAAAATTGATCTGTTAATGGGACTTAACGTCGCATTCATTATCGGTGTGGTAATTACTTTAAAAACCATGTTTGAAATCATTGTGACATGATTGACATGCATAATGGCTATTCATGATATATGTGATGTATTACAGAGAACATGATATAATTAGCTAATTAATGTGACGAATACTGTCCAATGCCAAGATAAAATAATTCACAATCATTGTAAATTATTATTTTTTCAAATGTCAGACTTTCTATTCACTGTCACTGTTTTTAAATGCCTGTATTTAAATGAATTTATTTAATGCATTAATATGTATATTTCATGTAATTTATCATTGTTATAGATACCATTGTTTTACGTGCTCACATAAAGACAATTATCTTTACATAACCTTGCAGATAAGCCAATGGCTTGAAAATAGAAGTATTTTTATGTACTTATTTTTAAAGGCATTAAATTCTCTTATGTTTATATGTTGACCTTTACAGTATGTTTACCATCCTTCTAAACAATTAAATGAATAGGAAGAAAAAGTTGTTGATGTATTATTTTTTTCCCCATTTGTTGTATATTCAATGTGTAAAATCAGAAGGGAATTCGTTAATTTTGGTTACAGCAAGTATGGAAAATAGCATCTCCTTGTTGATTTTACATTAAATTCTGAATAAAAGTTGCATAATATCACTGTTGTTACATAATGCACAAACATTCACAGAATATAAGCGAAACAGACAGTACCAGCTAAACATTCCAACAAAGTGGATTTGTCATTTTTCATCCAATCAAGTCTTTCTGGGGTAGAAGTAACAAGATTTCACTGTGGCCTCATTTCATTCCTTTCTTTTCCCGTGTTGCCGAACAGCACCAGATCAGAACATTGCGTTTCCGTGACGCTGATATGAAGGGGTGCAGAAGGCACTGTGGAGTTTGACTTTCGGAAAGGCCAGATCCTGTTGGTTTGTTTCGTATTGCTCTCCGGGGTGCACATAGTATCAAGGGAGGGGTGAGTGTGTCCTGTCTGGTATTTAGTATTGACACCGAGGGAGGTTTTTATTTTATTTTTTGTGGAGCACACTGTAGTTTTTGTACATTCCGTTCTTTTCATTCCATTAACATTTCCCTGAAGCTATAAAACTGCCCCTTGTTGAAAACCTAAAGTACATTTACATTTTAAACATTTAGCAGACACTCTTATCCAGAGCAAGATGTGCATTAACATATGGTATGATCAATCATTGTTTGCGCAAGAGATCAGTGTAGTGATACGGTAATATACATCATTGTTGGCAGCTGAACACCATACCTGTAACACTGGGAAGTTTGTTGTTTTGGGGTTTTTAGAGGAAGTTTTAAACAAGTATACATATACAAAAAGCAGTATTAAACATGTAGACAGTGGTGATGACAATTGGCTAGATGTACAGAATTCAGTGGTAGTGGAGTCTGAAAAGGTGGGTTTTGAGTCTCTTGCAGAAGATCGCATGTGATTCTGCGGTCCTGACCCACTGCAGAAGGTCGTTCCACCGAGGGGTCAGGACAGAGAAGAGGCGAGACCGCGAGGAGCGTCTGCCGGGCGCCCGGAGGGATGGGACAGTCAGTTTGCCAGAGAAGGCAGAGCAGAGGGGTCTGGCTGGGGTGTAGGGTGTGATGAGTGTCTGGAGATAAGGGGGAGCAGTTCCTCTAGCCGCTTATAAGCCAGCACCAGTGATTTGAATCTGATGCGTGCTGTGATGGGGAGCCAGTGCAGAGAGGAGAGTAGAGGGGTGACATGCGTGAAATTGGGTTGATTGAGCACCAGATGTGCGGCTGCATTCTGGACCAGTTGCAGTGGCTTGATGGCACAGGGTGGTAGGCCTGCCATCAAGGAGTTGCAGTAGTCCAGACATGAGATCACCAGAGTCTGGACCAGGAGTTGTGTGGCCTCTTGGGTGAGGAACGGTCGGATCCTCCGGATGTTATGGAGGAGAATCGGCATCAGAGAATCGCAGGAATCATCCAGGTGATCACTGCGATGTGGCCCGAGAAGCACAGCTGGTCATCCAGGGTCACTCCAAGACTCCTGGCAGACTGGGACGGAGACACTATGGAGCCTTCCACGGTGATTGAAAGTAATATCTATGTATATGATGAAGTGATTTTAATACACTAATCCTTTATGAAAAGCATGTTACTATGCTGTTCGATCACTGCAGCAAAATAGGTTGAAGTACCTGGCGTACCCAAAACATTAGCCAACATTTATTTGTCTTATGAAGGCCAACTTACATCTTACCCATGTGTACAGCTGGGATTTTTCTGAAGCAATTCATGTAAAAGTTGCTTATTCAATGGCTACACTTTGGGATTCAAGCCTATTACCTTGTGGTCACATACGTGTAGCGGAGCTCAGAAGGCGTGAGTTAAAGTTCAGTGCGTGAGCGTCCGCTGCAAAGGGTGACGTCGATAAGAGTATGATTAGTTCCCTTGGCTAGGGACTTGAGTCTTTAGCTCAGTGGGTTAATCGTCTCTCTTGTTGCGTTGGGATCCTCGGTTTGAAACTCGCTGCAGGCAGAAACAACTCCATTACATACGCATGTAGTTATCTAACCACAGGTCCACAGTTAAACAGTTAAACATTTCTCATCTCAAAAATAAATATGAAAACTGTTTCTGCAGTTTTCATATTTAACAGGATACAGAGACTGGAACACCCTTTCTCTGCTCTTCTCCAGAGACATGACACACCGTATATAGGACCACACAGATATAGGAGCATTAGATTGGTTCATTTTGTTGATGTAATAGTATCTGATATGGCTTCCTGAACAGAGGCACACACTGGCCATGGTAACTTAATGTTATAGAATCACAGGAGTTACAGTTGGTAAAGAACTACATTTTAATTGTATTCTTATTTCAACCTGTCCAACATTTAACCTGCTCACCTCTTGCTCCAGTACATCTATACCTCGCTCTTGTACGTAGCATCGTAACACTCTCTCTTTCTCTCCATCTCAGGCACAGAGCAGCACACAATGACCGTCACACTTCAGTGACCTTAATCTATAATCTTAATCTAATCTTTTACATCAAATATGCCAGTGTAGCTCTGACCAGGACTGACTGTAAAATTAGAACATTTCAAACAATCTCTATCATTTAACAGCTCAGTTGTCTGATTTATCATGTATATATATATATATATATATATATATACCATTTAGCTGACGGTTTTATCCAAAGCGATTTACAGTAGTGAATGCATACATTTTTCAGTATATGTGGTCCCAGTGGGAATTGAACTCACAACCTAAGCGTTGCCAACACCATGCTCTAACTACTGAGCCACACAGAACCACATGCTGATCATATGTTCAGCAAACAGTCGAACATAAATACCCTGATAATTAATTCAAGATCTTTGCGGGGGGAGGGTTGTGAAGATTAAATGTTTGTGTTCACCAGCTTTAAACATGCAGGAATATTCCCGCAGGGGGTACAGTGAGGATACCTTAAACCGGTTACTGCTGTCATAGGCTACAGTGGACCAGCCCAGTTTATTTACGTCATTGAGGGTAAAGTAGTTTGTATTTACCTACCGTTCCACAGACTGGGTTTATGTTCATAAGTCAGCAGGGAATTAGACTATAAAACAATCAGAAAAACGCATATTTAGTTGCCGCCCATGTAGTAATTTCATGATGACAAGTGATGGTAGCTACAGTTAACCGACAGACAAGATATAAATAGACCTCAAGCACCATAATAAGCCATTAATAACCAAAAAACACAACCCTATGTTGTTTCCATAATTCAAAGACACAATTAAAACATCAGTTAGCGACTGTACTACTCATTTTACTACTCTCTGTTTCCTCAGCTGCACAAGATCCATTATTTAAGTTTTTAGATTGTGCAATCAGGATAGAGAACTTTGACCCACACCGCTAGGAGTGGGGAAACCCATCTCTTTCGAAGGCAGTGAGAGCCGTCAGCTTCCACACCGCCTCCCTTGAGAGCTTTACAAGCAGGCGACAGGGACCGCACGATGAATCGGGCAAGGCTGTCTTTGTAGCGGCGTGGGGAGCTGAAATGGTCCTAATGCCGCGAATCAAAGGCGGCCCATTCGTCAATGCTGTATGACCGGCGGGGTGTTTGCTAGCTTTATGAAACCTACTTCCTAGTTCATAAAGGGTACTTGTGCAAATCCAGGTGCTATAACAAAGTAATATATGTTTAGACTATGTCAAAAATGTATCGGTAATAATTTGGCAAATATAGCCTATTGCGTTGATGCCACGAGCGTATATTGTATGCATCATATCCGATATGATTATTGTGTGTAATAGCCTACACAGTGGCGTAGCGTGGGTTGCCAGGGGCGAGGCACGTAACGGTGCCCAACCTTTTTTGCACCACGGACCGGTTTCATGCAAGACCATTTTCCGCGGACCGGGTCGGGGGGTGCAAGAAGAAAAATAATTTGCGCCCCTCTGAATTTTACACCCGGTGCATGAAACTGGTCCGTGGTGCAAAAAAGGTTGGAGACCACTGCCCTAACTGTGTTTCTTTTAGTCTTCTGAAATTTTGGCCCCTCGGAATTTTGCGCGCGGTGCGCTGGCACCGATTGGACAGTGCACGCTACGCCTCTGAGCCTACATCATTTATTTAAATAAAATGTACTGCCCGTGTGTTCGGTTCCATTACCTTAAAATGCATTACATTGAAATCTGTTTGAAATGATAAAATAGGATGCATGGTAACTTTTTGGTTCCATTGCATTTGCGAGTGATGTGTTAGTATTTGACTGGAGTGAGATTCGGTGAGTGTGCACAGGGAAACGCTCATTGTAAACACCTTCCAAATGTATTACTTTGATATCGATCACTGGTACTGGAGGGCCACGGGTGCCCTGAGTTTTCGTTGTGATATTGTTGTGATATTATTCATTGATCAATCAAAGCAGTTGATTATACAGTTAAATTGCCTCACTTGGTTCCTTGGGTCTAAACTGGATTCTGGTTTTAAGGTGAAATTTAAAAAGCACTGCAGACCCTGTGGCTCTCCAGGACCACTGTTGGCGACGACTGATTTAGATTTAGCACTTTATAAACCCGAAAGAGACAAGCACGTCTAAAACTGCATTCACTCGATTCCTCACTGCAGGAAGTCTACACAGACGTTTCCTTCCTGTTTAAACTATTTTCACACGGGACGTGTTCTCTTAACATAGGACATTAAACGCCATTACGACTACAGTTCCGGTGGCGCTATGAATTGATGATGATGATGATGATGATAAAAACGAATTTCAGCACGGATAGGGCACGCACGCACGTGTTGTGCCGCGGGACCACCTCCGATTGTGTTTATCCCTCCCAGCGCGCGGAGTGACTTTCTGCGGTTGAAGGGGCCTCTCTCCCCCGCAAGCTCCGGGTTTCCCAGACGCGAGTCTCTGGTCGAGCGTGGAATTAACAACATCATTGTCTCCACTTCAACGGGCCGCTCAATACTTTAAAGGTAAAAGGTGTTCAGTGTGGATTGCGGAGCAGCGGGCCAGTGGAGTCTTCTGCGTTGCCTTTACGCGATGGGGGGTAAAGGAGTCTTATGAATTCCAATGACACGATTTACGACAGTGAGAATTAAACCTTTCAGGGCGTAGTAAGTAATCAATCCATTATAATGACTAGGCCTACTGACGAATATAGCTATTTGGGAAGATCAATACAAAATGTTTTTCTCATCAACTTCTTTATTAGCAGATGTGAGACGTGCGATTTGCTTATTTTTTTAACATTCGTTCAAATTTGCTAAAGATCTATCTGGGGATACAACTGATGGCCTCTTGGTCTGACCACAATGCACTTCTTCGTGTGTTCAGACTGACTCGCCCTGTGTAAAATATCAAAATACCATTAAGACCTTGACGAACAGACCTTAAGAATATGATTTTGTACCGAATTCTTTATGCATAAGTTACTTGAAGCAATTTATACTTTTACTTCTGATTCCTCTGAGTAGAATGCCCCATGTTTATAGACACTGTTGCATATAATGTGGCCTACTTGAATGTATTTTGACATGTGTATTAATTAAACCTCGCCCAGTATCAAATACACAGATATTGTGAAGTTAATGACCTTTGAGAAACGTAACATCACTCTCACATTAAATGTTAATTGAAAGGTAAAGAGAGGTAGGCATATACTCCAGTAACTATATTTTGCACATTCAAATATTGTTTTCCCCGCAGAATCATATACTATTGTAGTGTAGCCTCTTCTCCACTAGAGGGCTCCCTGCCTTCATACTATTTCATTGCCCAGGCTCACCGTTAACATGCGTTGCATCTTTGCTTTTAGTCTGTAATCATTATCGTGCCATCTGTATCATAAAATAAACCGTTTGTCCGAAAATGACTTTAATGTCTAATGTCTCTCAATGTTTAATCTCATACCTCCTACCAGAGTTGTGGACTCGAGTGACATGACTTAGACTTGCAAAAAATAACAGTACTTGAGATTTGACTTACACTTGCATACCAATTTGGACTTGGCCGGATGACTCGAGAGACTTGTTTTGAATTTAAAAATTGTGTTAAATATTGGTATACAACACACTATCATTGAGACTTGAGGACTTGACACCTGAAATTTGTGACTCGTGACTTGACTTGAACACGGTGACTTGGGACTTTACTTGATACTTAGCCCGTCATGGCTTGGGAGTTAATTGAAAGTTGAAGGTTAAGACTTGAGTCTTACTTATGACTTGCATAACAGTGACTTGGTCACAACTCTGCCTCCTACTGTTGTGCCCAGAGTTCAAAACAAAAGGTTGAATCAGTCTTGTGGAGTCCAGGAAATACGCTTGTAAGATTACCCTTCACCTAATAAGAAGCACATTTGTCATGATTTAGGACATTTCCAGCGACTTAACAAGAAAATGAGTGGTTTCCAGCTGTGCATCATGAACAGATAGTTTTTTCTTCAGGCTGGCTAGGGTAACAGGATTTTTTTCAAAAGAAATAAAAAACAAATTATTCTTATCTGAATCAAATTTTGCAGAACAATTCCCTTTAGTCACTAGTCCCGCTATACAACACCCCTGGCAAACAAAAATGTCTATAAGAGATCTTTTGTTCCTTGTGCAGTTAACTTTATTAACAAGCTGCACTGGTCTTCTGCTGCTCTGTGATTGGTGATTGATGTATGCTGTATACTGTTGTATTGATAGTTGTACATTGATGTGATGTTGTGTTTATTGATGTGATGTGATCTGTTTTATAGATGGGATGTACATTGATGTGATGTTTTGTTTTGTGGTGAGACCAAAGATGATTTTCCTGCCTTGGTTGGACAATAAAGTTGTAATTATATGTCAGTGACCGACTGGAGAAGAAGAGACCAGCTGACATAGAGTAAATATGAAAACATATGGAGTCATTATCAATAACATGTACTTTAAATAAAAGTTTATTTTATGTTTAATGTGCTTAATTAAATATTCCCAACATTAAGCGATTCCCCCCATGATTCCTGTGAAATGTTCCAAAACCGCTGCTAAGATTCAGTTCATTTGCTAAAATAATGGCAGTAAATTAGACGTAGGTACTATAATAGCCTACTGTATATTTATATTTTTCCTTTTCATGCATTTAATAGTTTAGGATATTATAGGCTACGTTCTATGTAGCATTTACATAAGGTGTTCTGCTCCACACTGGTCTTTTGTGGTAGGCGAGGTTCCTATGTGAGGTTTTCATAACCAGTCAAAATTAAGGGAGCATTTCATTGCATATAGAATTGGGATACCCTGCATTGACCATATATTTATTTGGGCCTGATTCCCACACTTCCTTTCGACACCTTCACGCATGGGTTCACGTGATCGCGGGTTTAGCCGCAAGGCTCGTTAAATCACAAAACATGTTATACTTCAAAAAAATAATAACCTCAGTGGACACGACTGTAGAACAAATGGAAAGGACATTCTCAGTGAGGTAGCTTGCAGAGTTGCAGAGGAGCGGGGGAGGAGTTCCCTGTGGTTCTTGTGGAATATAGCCTCCTTTGTCCTCAAGGCAAGTTGAACAAGTACAAGTACAGTAGGTTCTGTCTATCGCTCGGCTCCGATTTGAGTAGGCTAGTTCGTTCAAAACTGACATCTGAGCCAGTCTTCCGTCGGCCTTCGTTTCAGAGTTTAGTGACGATGACTTATCGTCATCGTTTGATCTCGTTTTGGGTGATAGATATTACTGCTGAAACTTGTTGAAACGGTGATGCGGTTTTGCCTCCTCCCGCGGTATAGGACAGCGTGACCCTTGGCAAGTTGCCCCCGATACATTCTTCAGTGAGCTACACAGGGCTCGGAGACCTTTGTTTTGTGACTCTGCTGACGGATTTCGGTACATCGCGCACCCGGGCGCTGTACCGACTATTTTCTCAGACGATAAAGCCGCAGCTGGTTAAGTTCGCACTTCCATACCGGTCCAAGTTCACAGCCTTGAAGTTCTGCACGTAGGCTGAGCTTCGGCGTGTCAGCGCGCCATTCACAATCATCGGTTGAGCCAAACTCAGAACCACTAAACATTTACTGTTGGAATTGAATGGCGAAATGGCCATTACTGCACACAGATAGGAGGTTGATTCTTTATTAAAATTATATGGTGCAGTGCATTTAAAGTCAGGGCGAGGAATACACAGGCTGGTAATAAAACAGAATGCTGGGGAACTTCAGCCACTTATTGTGACTTTATTTATTTGCAGCATGCTGTGTGCAAGTGGTATATATATATATATTCAATGTGTATGCTGTGTGGTACATGTACAATGACATTGGTTGAGTATGTTATTATGTAATGTAATCTACCACATATATTGTAATATATTATTGTCATGAGTGTGTGTTTCCGCAGATCTGCGTTTTGCTTTTAAGGTCTTTGGTTTTGAGGATTTTCTGCTGTCTTCTCCCCCTATTGAAAATGGTTCAGCAGAAAGGACAGGTAGCTCACTTTCTACTGGACTCTGCTGGACAGTCTTTGCAGATTTGTGTCTATTTGAGTTCTGCCACTGTACTGTTTTACATGACCAATTCCTATATATTTCCTTCATTTAAAGATACACAGAGTTCCCCATTTACAGGGATTATTCAATGTACTCTCAATTTTTTTATAATTGGGATATATATATATATATATATGCAATATCTTCTGGTCGCAGGAGCAACCATTAAAAAAAGAAAGAAATATATATATATATATACACTACCGGTCAAAAGTTTTAGAACACCTCCATTTTCCAGTTTTTACTGAAATTTAAGCAGTTCAAGTCCAATGAATAACCTGAAATGGTACAAAGGTAAGCAGTAAACTGCCAGAGGTAAAAAAAAAAAAAGTTTAGGTTACCAAAAACTGAAAAATAATGTACATTTTTGGGCAGTGAGTAGTTTCCTACACCATCAAAAGGCACTTGGAAACTGGAGGAAACTCTGACAGGAAGAGGTCTGGCAGACCCAAAGCCACAACAAAATCAGAAGACAAGTTTCTGAGAGTGAACAGCTTGCGTGATAGGCGGCTCACAGGACAACAGCTTCAAGCACAGCTTAACACTGGTCAAAGTAAGGAAGTCTCAGTTTCATCTGTGAAGAGAAGACCTCGAGCTGCAGGTTTGACAGGTCAAGTGGCAGTAAGAAAGCCAAAATAAAGAAAAAGAGGCTTGTCTGGGCCATGAAGCACCACCATTGGACTACTGAAGACTGGAAGGTCTTATGGACCGATGAATAAAAATTTGAAATCTTGAAATTTTGAAAGGTTGGTTTCTCAGTGTGTGACACCAACTGTCAAACAGGGAGGAGGAAGCACGATGGTCTGGGGCTCTTTTGCTGGATCCAGAGTCGGCGACTTGCACAGAGTGACTGTTAACCCACGTTAACCCATTACTTGTTCCCTGAAAAGGACCTTTTGTTATAACTGAAATTAACATTATTTTTCCGTTTTTTAACCTCTGGCAGTTTACCGCTTACCTTTGTACCATTTCAGGTTATTCACTGGACTTGAACTGCTTACATTTCAGTAAAAACTGGAAAATGCGGGTGTTCTAAAACTTAGAACCGGTAGTGTCTATATTGTAGCACCCCTTGGCTTGGGGTGACACTCAGGGACCTTTTCAGAGGATGTAGGCAGTTGAATAATCCAGAGGAGGCAGTATTCCAAACAAAACGATAATTTTATTAAACGGATACTTTACAAAACATAAAACTGACAAGTAAAACAAACACACACAGTCCACAATCCTTCTCTTTGCCTTTGTCCGTAATCCACTGTCAAAATCCAATTCAGTTCCTCAAACAATCCAATAGTCGGTATACAAAACGGGGTCCTCAAAACAATCCAAGTCAAATCCAAACAGCAATCCAAAAACAATTCTCACTCACTCACTCACTCACTGAGCAGGCTGCTGGGAACTGTAGTCCTCTTGGCTCTAGTGGCTCACAAGGCAGCCATTTCCCTGTGCAGCCCCTTGGGATGCCACAATATATGTGGAAAAACTGATTTCCATGAACAAGGGATGATGTGTAATCATATAACTATTGTAGGCCTGACTCACTCTGGTCATTAAAAATCCCATGGCACTTATCACAAAGAGTATGAGGTTTCCCCAGTGTCCTGGTCAAATTCCCAACAGTAACAGGAAGTGGAGTTCGCTGCCCGATGAGAATTAGCTTGCCTCGTAGAGACGAGCGGTGGACCCCGTGTGCGGAGGTTAAATCTAAATAAATAGAGGGCGGAATTGGCGCAATACTAAATTGGGAGAACAATGGGAAAAGATCTGAAACAAAACAAAACAAAAAATGGCTGCCGTGCGCCACCCAGGTGGGTGCTACACATTGGTGATGGTTCAGGTGAGTTCCCCCACCCTCATGTCACTGTAAAGCACTTTGAAACTGCGATATAAATTCAGTCAATTAGCATTATCATTATTAGTCCTTCATCAGATGAAGTTTGGTTCGGCTCTGTCGGTTTGTACGAACCCTGACGTGGGCACTCAGGACGGGACGGCCCTAACGAGAGACAGATGTCACCAAGGTATTTGTGGGACTCCCTCGAGTGAAGTGCACCAGTGACTGATTCCCAGTGAAGAAGTCATCCACAACGAAACTGTCAAGGCGTGTTTCAGATGCATAATCCAGACCATGAGAAATACAGCAAAAGCACATCCTAAATATAGGGTACATTTGTTATGGCAATGCTCAAACCTTACATCATGCATACTTCACACATAAATTGTAAAATGTATTATGTGTGTGTTCTATATGTGTTTTTCAATTATGGTTATTTTACTTTTCTTGTGTCATTATGTTGGATAATCTATTTTAGTTTAGTTTTATTTAATTTTACAATGCTAGTCAATAGTAGTGTGTGTAAGGGGCAGGGGCTGAAATCATTGATACAGTTGCACTCTATGCTGCAAATGTTGACATGCATGAAAATATGTGTTCTTTATGTTCATTGAGATACATTAACACACAAGTATATGTTAGCTTTGCGATGTGAACCATTGCTCTCGTCTTCCAGATCACGTCCCAGCTCATGTGCACCCCACACACACACACACTTTACCTTACTCAGAGGGGAGGGGAAGGGGGGGGATGTGAAGGGGCGCGTGTGTCAGACAGCATGGGGGAGAGAGAGAGAGTGAGAGAAAGAGAGAGCGGGAATGCGGAGGGGGGAGGGCGGCCACAGCCTGGTGATACAGACGGGACGCAACGGGAAGGAATGCACACATTTGAGTGGGAGAGAGAGAGACAGAGAGGTAGAGAGGGCAAAAGAGAAAGGGAGAGAGTGAAGAGAGAGCAGTGAGAGAGTGGAGAGAGAGAGAATAGGGTGGAGAGCAGAGTCAGAGAAAAAGAGAGAAGTGGGAAAAAGAGGAGAAGAAGAAGAGAGAAGTAGGATAGAAGGAGAGAGTGAAGAGTCTGAGAAAGAGAGAGAGAGGGTTAAGGAAAGAGGAGAGTGAAGGGAGAGAAAAGCATGTGGAAAGGTGGTTGGACTGGTGAATGAAAGGTGCTTTGGTGCTTTTTCGTCAGGAGCTAATTCTTGCCTGACAAAAAGCCCATGTCCAGAACCAACGGGAGGGCTTTCCAAAGCAAACAGCAGAGGAGAGCAAGGTGGGGGGTGGGGTGGGGGGTTTCAGGGGACCCACAGAAGCACACGGTCGCATATACACACACACACACACACACACACACACACACACACACACACTTTCCAGCGCTGCCTGTGCTCCGGTTAGCCCGCTGACCTGAGATCAGTAGAGCCGACGAGCGCCGCGATGAGCAGGGCGGTTTGGCACAGGGCTCTCCTGCCGCGCTGCTGGTTCCTGCTCCTCCTGTGCCCCTGGCCGGGGGGCTCGCACCCGCAATGCCTGGACTACAAGCCCCCCTTCCAGCCCCTCGAGCCACTGGTCTTCTGCAAGGAGTACAGCAAGTTCGGCTGCTGCGATGTGGAGAAGGACGACCAGATATCCCAGCGCTACTACCAGATCATGGACTACTTTGACTACTCCGGGTACCTCACCTGTGGGAAGTACATCCACAGCATTCTGTGCCAGGTAAGAGCTCGCCGCTGCTGGGGGGGCCTGACCTCAGTGTGGACCAGGGGGGTGGAGGGCTGGGGCAGGATGGGGTTAGGGGCAGCTCTTTAGAATTGTAAGGGCTTGATTGTTACGCTGCAAGCGCATTCATCTCCCGAAGCTGCTCCTGCGTTAGCGTCCCAACCTTTTTTTGTTATTACGCCCGGCTTCAATGGAAACTTCTTCCATCGTCTCCCTGTCTGTGTGCATGCGCTCGTGTTTGTGTGCGTGTGTGTGTGTGTGTGTGTGTCTGCACGTGTGTGTGTATGTCAGGGAAGGGATGTGGGCTTGACGTATGGTATGCTACAAACTTACTTTTAAACTGCTGTCGTGATTTTTTTGGTCTAGTTTCTTTGCATGGCCCTGCGCCCTATATTCCACGACACCTAATGTTTTAGCATGACATTTGTGTTCACTTTACACGATGTAAATCATAACGAAATAGACCAGGAAGTCTTAATTGTACAGTGCACCAATATTTTTGTGATACAATTATTCAAAAGTTACCAAAGTTACGGAATAACAGTAAATGCAATGAATGGGAAGCAGATAAACCAGCTTCTGGTGAGTGATCCTTCAATAAAACTGATGTACTCTTTCATTATTAAAACATTAAAAACAGATTACGTTTTTTCCCTTCCTTATTTAAAGCTTTCGAGTCCCCACTGTTTTGTGTTAACATTTCAACTGGCATTTACATCAACTTTTCTTTTTAACATTTTTGATAATTGTGTTACTTTTTTGATAATTGTGTTACTTTTTTGTACTGCATAAGCCTGTTTAGCTAGTCCTACACACACACAAATGTTTTACAGCCAAGAGTACAACATTTTGCATCTGTGCCTCGTGAAATACCCTCTTGCAATTACAATTGAATTAGTTTTGCTCTCTCAGAATGTCTATTTGCCATCTGGTATCCCTTACAGACTTCCATTACAATTGTTCACGTGACAGCAAATGTACACATTCCTCTGGCTTATAGAAAACAGACAACACTCCAAATGGAATGAGAAATGTTGAATGAATCTGTACGGCTTCCAATTTAGCCAATAAAGCATGTTGGTGGAAAGATCTTGGTAGCTCGCTGTGCAGCCGTGTTTTCAATTACTACAGAAATAAAACGGCCTCCCGACCATCAAAACCAGTGTTTACTGGAAGTAAACTCACAGAATGCCAATACCTTATCATCACTGTATAATTGCAACCATGGCTTACCTCCGTAAGCCTGCAAGAAAGGGAAAACAAGACAGCAAATGTGCTATTATGTAAGACATCTTAAAGAGCCATTAGCCTGTGGAAGCCTAAGTGATGGCAGTTGTGATTAAATGCTGACAAAACTGGCCATAGACCACAGAGCCACAACACTGATGCTCCAAACCAGGGGTGGGCAAGGAGGGCCATATCCGTTTCTGGATTTCATGCCAACTTCTGCTCTTAATTATTGAATTAGCCGCAGTCATTTACGTGATCTGACATTTGAGCTAAATTCCTTGATAAGCCCATGAATGACAGCTGAAGACTGTTCTTGTGTTCCCATATGAAACATGTTACTGTGATCTAATCTACAAGTGAACCAGCATTGGCGTATCCAACTAATTAGTTAATTGAGCCAGGGGTAATGGGTAGAAACAAAACGTGGCTAGGGCCTGGCTTTTGGGCTATAGCCCCGGACCATTTTTGGCAAATTAATTTTTGAGTGCATTTATTGACTGTGTTTGACATTGAGCATTACTGATATAACCATGAACACTGCACTGCGAGTGTTAAATGTAGCCCCACCCCCAGACATTTCACTTTATTTCAACTTCGTTGCAAGTGCTTAATGTCATTATAAATATAAGAACTATAATGATACGTTAGTCGCATCGTTTATATTCAATGTACATTTACTACACAGTAAGTAAAGTTATCAATGATTATCTAGACTATGTCATGGGCTCAGCCCCGGATATTTGCAATGCCTAGTCATGCGCCTGAGT
Source organism: Aldrovandia affinis (assembly GCA_029706075.1). NCBI lineage: Eukaryota > Metazoa > Chordata > Actinopteri > Notacanthiformes > Halosauridae > Aldrovandia > Aldrovandia affinis. The sequence continues at coordinate 4,303,764 of JAINUG010000012.1, forward strand.
GGTAGTGTAGTGGGTAGTTCAGACCATCGGGTCCGGCACTCAACTTTGTTTAGCCCCGAGCTCACAGGAACCCCCGAGCTCACAGGAACCCCCGAGCTCGCAGGAACCCAAGCGATGTACGGTGAGATACGGCCCTGCTCCGGGAGTCACGGTGCCACTCGGCGAGGGAAAATCGCTCGTCAATGGCCAGATTTGTTGCGACTTGTACCATGGCCACAGGGCCTGTCAGAGGGCCATTGACTGGTCAAATATCCATTTCCGCCTTGCTGCAGAGAAACAGGATATATCGTGTTTCTAGGCACAAGGGTAGCAGTTGAGGCGAGCAGATTGGGTCGCTGACGCTGTGGGGGAGGGTGGCTGTGGGATACGAACGCAAATATTGATTCTACCCAGCTCACATTTGTACCGTCCACGGTCTCGTTTTCAAAACATCGCGCTCAGGAGCGGGGAACGCGCGGGCAGAGGCACGGGCAGAGACGTCGGCGGGGCACTTCTGAGTTTGTGGGGATGCGGGGCGGCTACGTGGAGCTGGAGGGAGGGACTGTCCCGGGCGGACAGCTCAGTTTGGGGCTGTGGTGCGAGTTTTATTTTTGTTGTCTCTAACCTTCAGGGGAAAGGCCTTGTAAGGGTTTTCTTTGAGGGCATTTCTGTTTGCTTTGGTGAGTCACACAGGAAACTCACAGACGCACAGAGGCTCAACCCGATTTCATGTGGCGTTTCTGCTCTGCACCATATATTTAACCATTTTTACTGTGCGTTAAAGTACATTCATTACCGTCTCTTATTTTGAATGTTTGTGTGTGTGTGTGTAACAAACCCACACCTAAATGTAAAACGGATGTCCTCACTTATAGACTGCTGTGGAGCAAAAATAACCAGTGACAGAATTCCACCTCTGGAGAAAAACAGGAGCTTTAGCAAGCAATAATAAAAAAAGATAAAAATCAAGTAGCCCAACAACTTTTTCAAAATTTGTAGCTTTCTAACCACAGCTATGATGCTTTTTATTCTGTACTTTTATTGTGAGAGATTTATTGCACTTGTCATGTAGGATGGTGAATGTGGTTTTACAACCAGGAGAAAATCTAAACGAAAAGGGAACGAAAACTCCCGGGAGTTATTTTTTTATATATACATTTATTTCAAATGTTCTCAGTTTTCTCCCAATTTGGTTGCCAATTATGCCCTCTATTTATCTCAATTCACCCTGCCCCACGAGTCCACTGCCCGTCCTCTGGGTCGAGACACTCATTCCGGGCTGATAGATCCGCCTCTTCCGAGACGGAACTCTACCACGGACGCCTTTTTCCTGCTCTTCAATGGACTCGTGCCGACTCACCCTCCCCCTCCCCCTGGGCGGACAGCCAAACGCCGCCCCTAATCAGGGCTGACGACCAGGGCCGGTCTGGTAGAGATGGGTTTCAAACCACATCCCTGACAGGCAGCGCACACCGTATCGGACCAGTCAAAATACGGTGCATTAGACCGCTACGCTATCTGCCACCCCCAGTCATGAATTTTAACATGTACAGAACATTATATGACATTTGTGTTGTGTATTTATTTAAATATAAAGAACTGTTAGCACACCTTAAGGATAAACATGAATGAATAAATCACAGTGAAGATCATCTCAAAGGCATGCTGTTAGTACACGTTCCACATAAAGAATATGAAATCGCATGATCCGGCTTTGAGCGGGGGCGGGACCTTGGATATTTTTAAGCCTCAGCCTGAATGTTTCATGCTCATGTCTTCGTGCGTGTTGGGAGAGCTACGATGACACCACCAAAATGCTGTCCATTTTTTTTATTATAAAAAAAAAAGTCATGCGTTAGACCGCTACGCTATCCACCGCTATTCACCGCCCAGGCCTCCTGGGAGTTTCAATTAGTCGCACAACGGCGCCTCCTCTGGCCATGTCGGGTGCTTGCTGTCTGCCTGCTGCAAGTCTGCGTAAGCGGTGTAGCTTAGCTGGTGGACTGTAGAGAGAAAAGAAGCAGTGGCCAGCACATAAATAACAAATGATACGTACAGTGTGTAGCTTAAATCGTGTTGTAATGCATTTTCAAGTCAATCGCCCCCTCATTATGTGAGTTTGCTGCCGTAGCCCTGTGACAGGTAGTGACGAAGGCAAAGTATTGTCAACTCTGAGACGACAATCGCCAGGCCGTCGAACGTAACCCGGTACTACAGAGCCACTCCCGCGCACAGCGAATGTTCTGTTGGCTTCCCTTCCCCCTCCCTGGGGCAGAAAGCCAATCGCCGCCCCCGGTGGCACTCCTGGCCAGAGCCGACTCTGGCATGGCCGGTGGGATTGAACCCCGGTTGCCGTGGCCAGCATCGAACGTTGTAACCACTGGACCACGCCGGAGGCCCTAGTTTTGCGAATTCAAGCGAATTTAGGGCCTCCAAGGACAGGTGAGTTCAGAATGAATCGTCTATATTACATTACAGGCATTTGGCAGACGCTCTTATCCAGAGCGACGTACAACAAAGTGTACTATATGCCTTGCATGTAATTTTATTTCAGATCACTCAGTCAGTTCAGGTCAGTTACACAGTTAGGCAATTCACCTAAATTGCTCCGGGGGAATTGAGTTGACTAAAATGACTCTGAGAGAGAGGGGCGGGGTGGGGGTCCGGAGGAGCATGTGGGTCTGCTACAGAAGGTGACGTCGCCCCCTACAGTCAGAACAGCAGTGCGACTGGGTCCCTCAGCTAAGTAACAGGGTCTTCACTGCGACCGGGATTAGATTCCCCCAGCTGCACCAGTATTGGCTCTGGCCGTGAGTGCCACTAGGGGGCAGCAATTGGCTGTCCACCCCAGGGTGGGGGGAAGGAAGCCGTTATGAGCTTGCTGTGTATAGGAGTGGCCATGTGCACGCATGCCGGAGTTACGGTGACAGCTTGGTGGGTTCCGGCTCGGAGAAGGAGATGCCCAGCCGCATGTCACTGCACGGCAGCGTGTACGGCAGCGAACTTGTAAGATGTATGAGGGAGTTTGATAATTGATGTGAAAAATAAGGGTAATAATTGTATACTAAAAATGGGGGAGAAAAACAGCAGAAAGAGAAAGTAGAAGAAAAAAAAAGTATCAGGTTCTTTGAGATAATCATCTCTTAGGCTAAATTTACAGCTTACAGCTTGGTTAAGGAACTGGGCTTGTAACTCAGAGGTTGCCGGTTTGATTCCCAGGTGGGGGCACTGCTGTTGTACCGTTGAGCAAGGTACTTAACCTGAATTGCTTCAGTAAAAATATCCAGCTGTATAAATTGATTGTATGTGAAGAAATGTAAAACTGTGTAAGTCGCTCTGGATAAGAGCGTCTGCTAAATGCCTTAAATGTGAAAATGTAAACGTAAATGTGAACTGTGCGGCGAACAACACCATCCTCCATACCTGCCTCGAGACAGTGTTGGGATGGTGTGCCCTTCTACAGCGCCTGTAGAAGCCCTCTAGAACAAGTGCTCACAAATCCATCTGAGCTTGATAGCATCTGCTTCCCGTTGTTTCCGTGAACAGAAAGCCACGCAGCGCAATGCTCCCTCTGACTGCAGCAGTCAGTGACGTCTCAATCGCGTAACCGAACTCAGGCTCCTCCCACAAACCACGTAAACCAAGGGCACTAAACTCCCGCGCTGGTGGTGAGAGACAATTCCAGAATTCTTCTTGGCGCGCTGGCTCCATTTTTTTTGTCTACCGATGCCGCCTTCCGTCCTACTCAGAGAGGTGGTAGGTGAAGTGTCTCACTTAGGGTCCGGGCAGTCCGGTTTTCAAGCGCTCTGTCCTCCGTCTGGCACGATCCTCTGCCGTAGCCTACTCCCATTTTTGCTCCTTGTTAAGTCTAGACTAGAAAATCGCTAAATTCTTCATTAAATCACGTTTGAAGATTCGAACGTGCTTCTTATTGGTTCATGTATTTGTCAAATAACAAATCAGTCTCATCGGTCTAATAAATTTCAACAAATGCCACGCTTTAATATGACGCTCTTACGTACACTATGGGCGCGAGCAGCAAGCCACGCGATTTTAAGTGCTATCGGAGATTGTTTGGTGCTATCGTATCCAGCCCTGCAAAATGCAGAAACGGAAGACTTCATACAACCCAGAGTGGTCAAAAGAGCACGGATTCACATGTTAAATTCTCGCTGCCTTAAGTGCCCTCCATTCTGAGGTTTTGGAAATGGCCACCCTAGTCTCACTCTTGTGATGAGCTGGGAAAAAAAGGAAGATGAAGGGGAAATATGGCCCTCGTATGAGAGATGGTGCCGTGTTAATTACAGATTGAAGTTGCGAGTCACACCCGGACACCACAAGTTCAAAGGAGACGTTAATTATGCGGGGGCTTAAAAATGATGCCGGAAAGCGTTTCGGCTGACAGATTTTGACCACTGGGAATTAACTATGTCTGGGCCTGGAGTGATGAACGTGTGGGTTTGAGTGATTGAGTGCAGAGTGAGACGTTTAACAGTTATGGGGTGCGGGCAATTAACCCGGAGAAGCTTTGCGACCCAAGACGGCCGTCTGAACTAGGGCTGTGACGGTATGAAACTTTAACGGTTTGATAATCGTATGCTACTACTTAATATCACGGTTTTCGGTATATCACCGTATCAGCTTTTAAGCTAAAGTTTACAACTCGACCTGCTTATTGTATGGCTCTTTGCAGATGTAGTCTATATACCATTTTAATTGAAAAATAAAACAAAAATGCAACTGAATGTAGTTCATTCCTTGTAATTGTGTGTACAAATGTCTAAATCAATTTAAATCATTCACTTTGCGAATTAAGCAACATTTTGCTTTATCGCGTTGTCAGCTTATCGGATCTAGTACATTTAGCGACTCACTTGGGGATGCTGCGTCACTGCTGACTCGGGAGAGTCATTTCAGGCCCCTCGAAACAAAGACGTGGCTCGCGCAGAGCCAGCGGCGGGAGAGGAGCGCACTTTGTGAGCGGAAAGCGCGAAGACAAGTCTGTCAAACTCGCGCACCCTGGCTCGCGCACCCTGGCCCGCGTCCACGCGCGGCCGCCACGTCAAGAAGCTCTCACGGAGGATTCGGCCAAGGACCGTAGCCTACTGACGGTTACATAAGCGTTGTGTATATGATTATTGGTAAACAGTTTTTATTCTCCATATATAATAGTAATAATAATAATAATAATACGTTGAATTTGAAGCGCCTTTCTAGTAACTCAAGGGCGCTGTACAGTATAAATAGGGTGAAAAAAATAATAATTCAAAAAATGGACAGCATTTCGGTGGTGCCATCGTAGCTCTCCCAACACGCACGAAGACATGAGCAGTGCTCACTCAATTGGAAAACAACTGGCGACAATTCTGCGGATATGTAAACTTTAGATACAGCGAGGTGTTGAATAAATGCATACTGAGTAACCCTCTCCGTGGTATGCGAATATAAACAATGGTATTATGAGGCAAACTTACAATATAAACCAGTTTGAAATTGTTGCCATATTACAGATGGTCGACTGGTAAATCCAAAGCGTCATTAATGGATGCCAAATGCAGCCCTGGCTCGCGGTGATACTGACATGCCGACGCTCACCTTGTGTTTCTAATTAAATCCCTGGGATGGTGGAAAAGGCTTTGTTGTCATGGTATGCTGAAATGAGCGGTGCTGGTGAACATCTGCCGACTCTGCACTGTGATTCCCGTTGACTTTCCGCTAACTATTCTTATAGAGCCATGTGTGACTTCAGTCTCCTTGCCTTCTAACGGCTAATTGCAGTTTTAGTTCTTAACAACTATGATGTGGAGACGACAGTCCAGAACTTTCCCGCCAAGTCCTTAAGCTTCTCAAAACCCTGGGAAAGTAGTTTCAGGTGTTTTGTACGCACGTGTTTTTTACTTACTGATAAAACCTTGATAAAGACAATGGAGCACGAAATAACAGTAGTTAATGGGAAATGGAAAAATATAAAAGGAGTGGGTCTGCATTAGAACAAGGAACTGAGATGGAAGACACACTTTCTCCGGAATACAAGATCAGGTTTTAAGTTAAATCAGGGCGGCAATGTAGTGTAATGGTTAGGGGAACTAGCTTGCAACTCAGAGGTTGCTGGTTCGGTTGCTGGTTGTACCCTTGAGCAAGGTACTTAACCTGAATTGCTTCAGTAAATATCCAGCTGTATACATGGATTGTATGTAAAGAAATGTAAACTGTGCACGTCGCTCTGGATAAGAGAGTCTGCTAAATGCCCCAAAAATGTAAAAGAAATAATAATAAAAAGAAAGTAAAATGTAAAAAAAACATCAGGGAGAGTGCTGCAAAAAAAAAAACACAATCGGGATGTTAGCGATTAGGCCGCCTGGTTTCATCCTTGGCTGGCCTCGTCTGCCGAGGTCATTTAGGGACATCGCAAAGTCTGAGATCGATTAATAAAACGGCGTCGGCGCTGTGCTTAGTCGCGACTAAATTCCTCATTGTGAATTTCTGAGAACGTGCCACGTACTGAAACTACCAACCGTCACGCCGCTGTGCCCACTCTTTGTGATGGGGTGGAACATCCGCTTTGTGCCCAATCATGGTTTCGGTTTTGTGTCTCCGGCTACGTTTTGGGTAGCAAGGTTCCAATGGTGTACCGACATCGCGAGAGGGGTGTGGATTATGCGGCCGGGAACTAATGAGAGTCTGTGCAGTCCAGGACGACTTTAAGTATATACCTCACTTGTAACATAAATAGCTATTACCAGCTGGTGAGTATTGGAAAGTGCACCCAAAGAGCGCATGCTGGATCACAGGCTTCTGCACGTTTGAGGGAAGTGGACAGGGGGAAAGGCGAGAGCCAAGCAGCCGCTCCTCATCTTCAGATGCTTACGTTTACCCCTCTAGTTGCTAAACAGTAAACGGTCTCGGGGAATCGCGTAATAAGGGCTGCGTCATCTCACAGAATTCGCTTTCAGAAACAACCGCGACCGCAAATGCCGGCCTTCAAAAAGGCTGTAGAATGGTGCTGGTTGCCGGAGGGGAAACTTTCTCAAAAATAAATAAATACATTGACTAACCTTTTCCTTCCCGGTGTTACAGGTACGGCATGCAGCAACAATGATGTCTATCGCTGTATTACTGCACTGATCTCTTCCGCGAACAATGATGGATCTTACCATGTATTAATGCACATCTTGTAAGTTGCTCTGGATAAGAGCGTCTGCTAAATGGCTAAAATGTAAAAGAAGAGGGATCATGACTGGTTTCACCCCCTCTTTGCTGTAGGAATGCTCTCCGTACTCGGCCCACCTGTACGACGCGGAGGACGCCCACACGCCGATGCGGGAGCTACCGGGCCTGTGCGGCGACTACTGCGGCGACTTCTGGCACCAGTGCCGCTACGTCCTCAGCCTGCTGACGGAAAGCGAGGCCGCCATCGGCATCGAGGACGACCGCGAGCGCTTCTGCGCCTTCCTGGAGCTCAAGGACCCGCACTACTGCTACCCCAACGTGCTGGCCAGCGCCGAGCTCAACGCCAACCTGGGCACGGTGCGGGCGGACCCCGAGGGCTGCCTGCAGCTGTGCCTGCAGGAGGTGGCCAACGGGCTGCGCAACCCGGTGGCCATGGTGCACGCGCGCGACGGCACGCACCGCTTCTTCGTGGCCGAGCAGCTGGGCTACGTGTGGGCGTACCTGGCCAACGGGTCGCGCGTCGACCGGCCCTTCCTCAACCTGACGCGCGCCGTGCTCACGTCGCCCTGGGCCGGAGACGAGAGGGGCTTCCTGTGCATGGCCCTGCACCCGCGCTTCGCCTCCGTGCGCAAGGCCTACGTCTACTACTCCGTCGCGGTCAAGAAGGAGGAGAGGATCCGCGTCAGCGAGTTCACGCTGTCGGCTAGCGACGTGAACATGCTCGACCACTCCTCGGAGAGGTAACTACACCAGGACGCGGAGAGAGAGAGCGGCGTGTTGTGTTGTGTTGTGTGGTTGGTCCATTGCATTAGCATGCATTACATCATTATATATAATACAGTGACAACACAATGGATTTAGAAAACCTTTTATGCTCTCCACTGAAAGAACGTCCACTGCGCCCAACAGCAGGGTATGACAAAAATAATTTAATTAATCATTGGTTTAACAGGAAACTGAAGAATAAAACAATAGGCTGAACTAAGGCCGTAACCATGGAGTCAACATTGGGGGGGACCAAATCAATTTATTTATATTTTTTATATCAGCTAGGCTATATATTGGGGGGGACATTTTGAGCATATCTGAATATTGGGGGGGATGTGTCCCCCCCAATATATATGGTAATTTCGGCCTTGGGCTGAACTCAATTCAATGGATCTTACTACAATAATAGAACGTCCGAGTATAACGTATATGTTCATACGTTTCTTCTTCATAAGAGATTAGTCAGCAAAGTCTATGCGTTTTGTACATTTTAGCAGGGGCAATTCTAGGATTTGACCTTTAGGGGGGGCTCAGCCCCCAGTGAGAATGTGAGATGTACACATGCAAAGCACAAGCCTACATTTTTCATTCATTTACTGTTACATTCCCCAAAACAAAAACACCACAATGGTGGTCGCTCTCAAAATTGAAATACCACTCTTTATCTGTGGTATTTTAAAAAATAGATATTAAGTGGCAATCAACACCTTGCCCAGGGACTACAGTTGGAAATGAGCCAGTTGGCTAAAAATGGCACATTTACAGCGATGTTAATGAATGTGCATTGTCCCTGTACAACTAAACCAATAAACTAAACTAAGCAAAAATGTTTTTTAGAAAAGAATGACTAAACATTTTCAGGGGGGCTAAGATGAAAGACAGGGGGACTAAAGCCCCCCTAAAGAGGGTCTAAAATTGTCACTGCCTAGTTTAGATTTAGAAACGTAGAAACTGGGATGGTAAAATGACAAAGAGCCCTGTGCTGCTTTTTCCAGAACTCTTTTGGAAGTTGTGGAGCCGGCCTCGAACCACAATGGCGGACAGCTTCTCTTCGGGCATGACGGCTACCTGTACATCTTCATCGAGCAGGCGACGGGGGCAGGGGTGGAGACTTTACCATGAGCAGTGAGTACAAGTTTGGAAACTCTCAGAATAAGTGAGTATGATGGGTCTTTACAAACATGATAAGTGAGTACAATGGGTCTTTACAAACATGAGCAGTGAGTACGATGGGCCTTTACAAACATGATAAGTGAGTACAATGGGCCTTTACAAACATGATAAGTGAGTATGATGGGTCTTTACAAACACGATAAGTGAGTATGATGGGTCTTTACAAACACGATAAGTGAGCACAATGGGTCTTTACAAACATGATAAGTGAGTACCATGGGTCTTTACAAACATGATAAGTGAGTGCAATGGGTCTTTACAAACACGAGCAGTGAGTACAATGGGTCTTTACAAACACGAGCAGTGAGTACAATGGGTCTTTACAAACACAAGCAGTGAGTACGATGGGTCTTTACAAACACGAGCAGTGAGTACAATGGGTCTTTACAAACACAAGCAGTGAGTATGATGGGTCTTTACAAACACGAGCAGTGAGTACAATGGGTCTTTACAAACACAAGCAGTGAGTACGATGGGTCTTTACAAACACGATAAGTGAGTATGATGGGCCTTTACAAACATGATAAGTGAGTACAATGGGGCTTTACAAACACGAGCAGTGAGTACACTGGGTCTTTACAAACACAATAAGTGAGTACCATGGGTCTTTACAAACACGATAAGTGAGTACCATGGGGTTTTACAAACACACACTGGTAATGACAACACCACCTCAGGCAGGAACTTTCATTTTCACATCAAATAACAGGGTTTAGCTCCAGACTTGACAGCGCAGAGAGACTTGGAACATATATCCTGCCTGATGCCAGAGCCAGCCACGTGGACTTGTGAGCCCCATTCCGTCTCCAAACAGCAATTTACACTGTTTTTATGGCATGGGTTGGCGTGTCTTGTTTGGGACATAGTCCCCCATAACCCACCGGTTTCAGAATAGACTGTAACAAACAAAGCTGCTAAAACACCCTTTTTAAAAGAAATGAAAAAAATGAAATAGCTCTTTAATTCTATCGTCTCACTTCAAACGATAAACACAAGCTCCAGTGTTAGTGTCTCTGTCGCTGTGGCGCTCTGTCGTTTGAGGAGACGGCGTGAATTACGGTCTCGTCTCTTTTACAACCAAACGTTACAAGGCACTGTGGCGGTAAGCTTGGCGTGCGCCAACCCCAGCCCAGACTGGGCAGGAATGGGCGCTGGTATAACTGGCACTAAAACAAGAAAACAATGTTAACAACTGGTACAAAACAACGTTATAGGTCTTAAGAAAAAGTTATATGGCAATATACACTATGTTAAAATGTGATGGACAAAATACAATTAATGTTTTTGTGTGGACTATAGTAGTATTGTACAGCAAATAGTATTTCATTTTATATACAGTTTCCTATACTGAAAATAAGATATGGCAATAGAAAGTGGTACTAATTGATGTATTCCCATTGGGGACCACATATGCTGAAAAATGTATGCATTAATTACTGTAAGTCGCCTTGAATAAAATAGCTCAATTCTAAATGGCATATATTATATTCTATATTTTATAATACATAGTAGTTTTTATATATATTAAAAGGGTATTCCCTCTTTTTGTTGATTTTATATTTTAAAATATTCCAACATATAATTTTTTTTCATAAGAACCATTACATTAGCATGTTCAAGTTCAAAACTGCAAACCATTGTTGTTGGACATTTTATAGATTTTAAAATATTCGGTCTTTTTGGACACATGCCGGGCCAGAAGAATTCGTTAGTCAGGGTCCTTCCAAGGGTTCTCCCCATCAAGGAGTTTTTCCATGCCACTGTCGCCTTAGGCTTGCTTTTGGGGGGATCTAGGCTTGGGTTCCCTTTAGTTAAGTATCTTGTGGCAATGCATTTGTGAAAAGCGCTATACAAATACCTTTGATTTGATTTGATTTGAAACCGATAAAATAAAAATGTAACAACTATGAATTTTGCTTTTTGTCTAAGTACACAACAAAGACATTCATCCATGATTGGCTCTTCTCTGCTCCCGCTGGGTCAGAGGCAAACGTTCTCCAGGAGCTGGAGGCTGGGTTGTTGTGCCTACTTGGGTGGCTCTGTGCCACTCTATTTCCACTGTGCCAGGAGGAAACTCCACCAGCTGTGCCAAGATGAATATTTTCAGCTGCAGCGCCTGTCTACGAAAATGTACACATACCCTCTGGCTGAGTGTGTGTGTGTGAAGCACACTGAACATTTTATTTTATTTATTTATTTATTTTATTTATTTATATAGCACCTTTCCAGCAATACAGCATGCAGTGCTTCACAAAAAACGGGATTAAAATAAAAGACAATAAATAGACAGAGCATAAAACAAACGAGAATATAAAAAGAATAAAACCTCATTAAAATACAAAACAAAGGTTAAAAGGTTGTAAAAGCAAGTCTGTATGTTTTTAAAATGGTTTTAAAAGAGGACACTGAAACAGCTGTTCTAATATCTAGTGGAAGGCTGTTCCAGGACATAAATGCTCAAAAGCTGAAATAATGTCTAGTCGAATTAACCTTCCGTGTAGTCCCAAGATTTTTTTTATTTCCACAACATATTATTTCTATCAGTGATCACTTGGACCAAAAGGTTTGTTTGCAATTTTGTTTGAAAACGTAAATGGTCAACAGTGTGATCTGTATCCCAGAATGCATTGCTGATAGATAGCAATGTCTGTGAAGCCAGGGTACCAACAACGGCAGCTTCCTGTGAAACACCCCCAGTGCAGAAATGATCGCCCGGGTCCTTGTGCTGTTTTAGGGATTTTTTCAAGGCATTCTGAACAACTACGAGATCATAAATGGATAATGAATCTGGTATTTTTTACAGGGTTCCTCAGTTTCTTTTCGAATATTTAATATCCCCATTATTTTAAAACATACCATAATACTCCTAGTCAGAGCATGAAGTGCAAGGCTACGAAAATCAGCTGGCACAATGCATTCATTTATAAAATAATTTGTACTTTAAACTATAGACATTTACTTTAATATACTCACAATTTTTCCGAGGTGAATCATAGTATATTTCAAACTAAATGTCAAATGTATGCTGTATTTAAACATTGTTGGACTGTTTGTACAGACAGCTGTCAGACAGGATTGTATATAGATTATACCATTGAGGGTTGACAGAATTGACCATAGAGGGTAAAATTGTAGACGGAACTGACCATAGAGGGGAACATGGCGAACATAATGTTTTTACATGACACCATTGGCAGGAACTCCACTTGTTCTTTGTGGAAGGTTTAAAAATGTGATGTGAAGCACACCATGGATATACCCTGTTTTTTTATCTGGGTGACAACTATATATGGTCGTATCTAAGGCTGAGATTTGACACCGAGTGGTCAGGTGGGGTTAATGTTTTGGAGAAACCCAGGTTTGTTCTCATGGTGGTTGTTCCTCTTAGGACTAAAATAGATTATATAAATATAAATTATGTCTAGAAAAATGTACTTTTAAAGGAGTTTCATTTCAAAGAGTCTGGTCAAATTGACATAATGACATAAGGGCCTTAGACACCATTGTTATTCAAGCAGCTTTTGGAGTTAGACCCAGAACCCTCTCTCTCTCCCATCCTCTCTCTCTCTCTCTCTCTCTCTCTCTCTCTCTCTCTCTCTCTCTCTCTCTCTCTCTCTCTCTCTCTCTGTCTGTCTCTCTCTCTCTCTCTCTCTCATTCACTCCCTTGTTTTCTGATTTATGATGTTGACCAGAGAAAGAGGGATGAAGACGCCCTTTCCAAAAATAGTTTCGGTGAAGTAACAGAGCATATATGAAGGAAGAAAGATATCTTTAGCATAAACAGCACTTACACGTTGTGTGTGCTGACGACGTACATCTGTTTCAGTTCCCAGTGAAGTCGAAACCTTGACCCGTCTGCACACTGAAAACACCGGCCCCGCTCAGTTACAACGCATGTTTCCTGGAAGGAGTTTTGTCTCTACGATTTCAATTATGTCATAATATCATAGTAAAATAAAATAAAACCTTTGTGAAATGAGTTCCGAGCTTTGAATGTTTTGTTTCGGTGAGTCATGGAGAAACCGAACGAACTTTATGAAACTGCATGAAAAGATTGATCGTGTGAAAAACAGTTTAACAGCTTTTAATTGTTCATTATACCTACCTAAAATTGAATTTTCAATAGTAAAAGAAGTACCAGATGGTTAGGTTTTTTTTTTAAACATTTTTTTTATTTGTTTCCGATTTTTCCGATTTTTCTCCCAATTTAGTAGCCAATTACACACTGTATTTATTTCAATTTACCCTCTCCACACGGGTCCGCCGCTCGTCTCTACGAGGCAAGCTAATTCTCAGAGGGCAGTGGACTCCGCTTCCTTCGAGACGGAATTTGCCCCCACACACGTTCTGGAGACTCCCTTACGTGCTTCACGGCGGACCCGAGCTCGGCTCACCCTCTCCCCAGGGCGGACAGCCAAATGCCACCCCCGATCGGGGCTGACGACCAGGGCTGGTCTGGTAGAGGCGGGTTTCGAACCGCATCCCTGACAGGCAGTGCACACTCATATCGGACCAGCCAAGATACGGTGCGTTAGGCCAATATGCTATCCACCGCCCCCCAGTTAGGTCTTTTTAAGACTGGGTTTTAGCATTCCATCCTGAAGAAGTCAACATTTTAAGACACTGATTGCGTTAAGAATTAACGACAATTATTACAACAACCATTCCTGTGCCTGGGGATTCCTCATGTCAGCCACACCATTAAGGTTCTAAATTACTTACGTTACCAATGTTACCATTAAATCGTATGGGGGGCATAGTTCATATATTTCAAGAGCAGAGATTGAATTATTTTAGGAATGCTTATTTATTATTCCAGTGTGGAGGCTACAGTGATGGCCCGTAACACAAATAATATAATATATGCCATTTAGCAGACGCTTTTTTCCAAAGCGACTTACACTAGTGAATGCATAAGTTTTTTCAGAATATGGGGTGAATAATCCACAACCTAAGTGTTGCCAATGCTATGCTCTACCTACTGAGCCACACAGAACCATGCTCTACCTACTGAGCCACACAGAACCACACTCCACCTACTGAGCCACACAGAGCCACAACCAAATGTAAGGTAGCAAAACACAGCCCCACTGGTAATGTTGGGTGAAGTCACCAGCTTGTTATTGTGAGATGTGCGTACACCTTAAAATATGTGAAAATTGCACACAAAGGGAAGACAATGAGACTAGAGAAGAGTCTTATTGTCTATCCTGAGTCCGGACAGTTGTTCAGTCTATGCCAAAACCTTGAGTGAATAGCTGTATTCAGAGCCTATGCGTGGGCAAAAGCACAAGGGTTACCATAGCTCACAACTGATATTGCCCTTTGGCCTACGACAACGTCCCAGTCCTACACTGCAATCAAATCCCATAAAAGAAAGAGCAGGTTTTTGTGAGCTACAGCAGGCCAACCTGACCCTAGCTCTGGACGGGGGAGGCCCAAGCCTGATTCTACGTGTATGTACACGTGTACCCTTTGAAACTCGATAAGCTATTTGGGCCAGTGGCTACCCTGGCCTAGCCCATACTCCCGTTTCTCTAGGAATCACAGGGGGTTACAAGCTCCCTTTAATTCTGAATGCACCATAAAACGCTGGAGGGGCAACCTGGAAAGGATTATCAGAGAAAGGACAGATTTCTGTCCAGGTTTCAGTTACAGAGGAGGGACACTCTATAAACTGTCTTATAAATACCTCCCAGATAATCCCATTCCCTTGTTGCTAAGGAAAACTAAAATTAAGATTCTTAATTTGGGGGTAGTCTATATTTGGAACAAAAAATGAGAAATTCAACTGAAGTGTGAAGGAGCAGGTAATTTATTATTTGAATAATCTGGACACCACCTTTTTCATTTCTGTGAAAAGTGGGATTGTCTTTGATTTCTGAAACACTGTGATTTTATTACACTACGCCTCTAAAAACTGATCTAGAGTCAGCTTGCCCAAACCTAATCCTAACCCCAACCATTATTGCAAAATGCAGGCATTTGATTCAGGGTTAGCACTTAATTACTGAAACTAACTAGCCTTCTAGTTATACCAGGAAGTTTCTGCAATTCTTGGATTTCTCTGTTGTTGAAATTCTGCCACTAGCATGCGCTCAGGCAAGCCTGGGGTAAAAGACTGTGGTTTCTGCCTTCTGAAGGGCCACCATTACTACTATAGATAACAGCAGTGACTACTGCCATGGTCTCTTCTCTGCTTCTCTTGAGGTGAAAACCTGTCGAGTATCCATCCCAAGCATTTGGCCCTTGTGAGGAAAGTCATCTCTGTTAAAATATGACAGCAAATATTCTCTCCCGTGTGGGGAGGGCAAATCAAAATAAATGGAGGGTGTAGTTGACTACTAAATTGGGAGAAAAACGGGAAGAAAAAACCCCAGAAACAAACAAAATTAAAAAGTCACAAATGTGGAAATGGAGCTGAAATCAAAACGGCCCTTTTCCGGAGCTTCAAAAGCAGTCGAGTTAGAGCACGTGGTTCCCCTGGGGCCCTCTGGATGGCCTCGGCGGGAAATATCCCTTTCAGCGCTTTCCCAGGAGACAGAAAGGGGGCCGCGCACTTCTTGACGAGCAGCCCTGGCAGCCGCACAGACAGCGGCGGCCTCGGAAGATGCGAGGGTCCCAGGACGGCGCCAAGGCAAATATTGACACTTGTGCGTTGCTGCTGCCGACCTCGGGGCTGGCATGTGTACGCGGAGAGAGAGAGAGAGAGCGGAGAGAGGGAGAGAGCGAGAGAGAGCCACACAGTGCGCTGCTTTGTCCTCGCTCCCCCCGAGCGGTGACCTGGGGATGCGGCAGGAAGGAGACGGTGGCGTTGGGGCGGTGGATAGCGTAGCGGCGGATAGCGTAGCGGTCTAACGCACCGTATCTTGGTTGGTCCGATAAGGTGTACACTGCCTGTCAGGGACGCGGTTCGAAACCCGTCAATACCAGACCGGCCCTGGCCATTAGCCCCGATCGGGGGCGGCGTTTGGCTGTCCGCCCCAGGGGGAAGGGGGAGGGTGAGCCGGCTCGGGTCCGCCGTGAAGCACGTAAGGGAGTCTCCAGCACGTGGGTGGGTGAATTCGGTCTCGAAGGGAGTGGAGTTCGCAGCCGAACAGTGGGCTCATGTGGGGAGGGTAAATCAAAATAAATAGAGGGTGTAATTGGCTACTAAATTGGGAGCCTAGGCGGCAGTGTAGTGTAAAGGTTAGGGAACTGGGCTTGTAACTCAGAGGTTGCTGGTTCAATTCCCAGGTGGAGCACTGCCATGTACCCTTGAGCAAGGTACTTAACCTGAATTGCTTCAGTAAAATGCAGCTGTATAAATGGATTGTATGTGAAGAAATGTAAACTGTAAGTCACTCTGGATAAGAGCGTCTGCTAAATGCCTAAAATGCTAAATGTAAAATGTAAATGGTTCTGTGTGGCTCAGTAGGTAGAGCATGGTGCTAACAATGCTTAGGTTGTGGGTTCGATTCCCACTGGGACAACATATACTGAAAAATGTATACATTCACTTCTGTAAGTCGCTTTGGATAAAAGCATCTGCTAAATGGCATTTATTATTATTATTATATTATTTGCATTTGTGCTGGTGAACCAGAAGTGTATACAACGTGCGCAAGTAGTCAACGAGATTGCACAGACATTGCATTCCTTCAGTCACTGGAATGGCAGGCATGCGGGTTGTCGGGACAAACCCCATACCCATACAGCACCAAGTTTGGCATTGAACTTAATTTGTAAGAACCATTCAAGTCACACTATATGTTGTGTATCGTGCACATGGTGTATTCCCAGATTCCCTGACCTCTGACCCCTCTGTGTTGTAGGTCCACCCTGCTGGGCAAGGTTTTGCGCGTCGATGTGGACAACAACGACAACAGCGCCCCCTACAGCATCCCCCCAGACAACCCCTTTCTGGGGGAGAAGGGGTCCCGGCCCGAGGTCTATGCCTATGGCGTCCGGAACATGTGGCGCTGCTCCATCGACAGGGGCGACCCCGTCACTGGGCAGGGGCGAAGCCGCATGTTCTGCGGGGACGTGGGGCAGAACAAGTTTGAGGAGGTGGACCTCATCGTGAAGGGCGGGAACTATGGCTGGAGGGCCAAGGAGGGCTTCTCCTGCTACGACAAACAGCTGTGTAAAAACTCCTCTCTCGGTAAGAGCATGTGGAACTCCCTCAGTCATACGTGTGATAAGATGAGTCGTGTCTAAAGGTGAATTTATGCTTTACGCGACAAGTGTCGCACGGCATTGTCAAAAAGTATAAGTGATGTCAAAACTATATAAATGTGTCTCAGGGCCTCCCGCGTGGTCTAGTGGTTTCAACGTCCGACGCTGGCCATGGCGACCGGAGTTCGATTCCCCGTCACGCCAGAGTCGGCTCTGGCCAGGAGTGCCACTGGGGTGGCAATTGGATGTCCACCCCAGGGAGGGGGGAGGGAAGCCGACACAGTTCGCTGCGCACAGGAGTGGTTCTGGGGTGCCAGAATTACAGTCGACAGCACGACGAGTGCTGTCTCGGAGGAGGCAGCGCTTCGCCATTGTCACTGCCGGTCACAGGGCTACGGGAGCTAACTACAAGGGAGGGGATTGAACTAAGCACAGCGAGAGTAATTGGCTCCCAAATTGGGAGAAAAAACTAGGTAAAATCTGAAAAATTCAAAAAATGTGTCTCAGAGGAGCGTCGTGGAGGGTGCCGCATACCTCCAGAGAAACGAAAGGTCTCAGATGCCGCCATACAATGTCACGTAATCTGATTGGTTGGAATGACAAGGTAAACCCCATTGCCATGGAGATACAGAATACTACTTCCATCTGACTGTTTATGTTTTGATGCCAAATCCAACTCCTCTTCCTCATACATTGTAACATCGTTAATGTTAGCCATTTTCGTTTTTGTCAGTTTGCTCAGGCTGGTTAGCATAGAGACGCGACTCTGTCACCAAGTCGTGGAGAGTATGAATGCTCAAAACTTGTGACTTGTCGGGTAAAGCATAAATTGGCCTTTAGGCAGTGGTTCCCATACCTCACCCCCAATACCCCCAGCTGGCCCGTGTATTTTTTAAATGACACCACCAGCAGCACATCTGATTCAACTAATCAACACTCACTACGTAGTTAATTCAGTTGAGTTGATTCAGGTGGTGGAGTGGACCAGCTGGGGGTAATGGAGGAGAGGTTTCAGAACCACTGTCCTAGGGAAACCATCTCCATTCTACCACTTTAGATGATGTTTGTCAGGACAAAACCGAGGTCACAGATGAATGAGGGCTCAAATGAATGACAGATCTAATCTTGAAATCTTGAAATCCTCCTCGTTCCCACGTAACCACTGGATACAATAGGCCACATCTGGTCATTTCTATGCTTCTGACAGAATCAGATTGAAATGTAACACTTCCCAATGTTTTCAAAGTGTGTTCTTGTGCTCTGATGTGGATAAGCGTCACCACTGAGAAGCCATGCATCGTGTTGAGCTTTGAGCTGAGCACGTGATTCGACTCGTGACTCGACTATGGGTGAAACACAGAATCATTACCTGTACACAAGTAATTGCTTGGATTAAGTGTGGTCCTTTATGGGCCTCTGGCAAAGAGTGGGCTTTCTTTTTAACCTCAATAATCCATTATTATTGTGGGCAGCAGATAGCATAGTGGTCTAACCCACCGTATTTTGGCTGGTCTGATGTGGTGTGTGCTGCCTGTCAGGGATGCGGTTCGAAACCCGTCTCTACCACACCGGTGCTGGTCGTCAGCCCCGATCGGTTCGTCGAGGAGCAGGAAGGGCGTCCGTGGTCGGGTTCCGTCTTGGAGGAGGCGGATCTACCGGCCTTGGGAAATTGTCTCATTACCTGGAGAGGAATTATCTGGCAACGGGGAAAGAATTTGAAATGATAAAATAATCCATTATTATTGAGATCAGCAACATAGATCAGCACATAGATCAGCAACCACTCAATTCAGGTGCACAGGGAACAGCTGTTGTTCAACTTGCATGGGGGATCAGCGCTCCCTACAGAGGGTATCTGTAGTCAGACAAGTGTCATCAAATGACTCAAATTCTCTTTCTCTAGATGACATCCTGCCCATTTTTGCGTACCCCCACAAGATGGGGAAGTCAGTGACCGGAGGGTACATCTACAGGGGCTGTGAGATGCCTAATCTCAACGGACTCTATATTTTCGGGGACTTCATGAGCGGGTAGGTAGGGTCTTTAAGCCTTTAAAACATCCCTCCAGTAACAGAGAAAACTACAGCAGGAATGGGAAACCCGAGTCTTGGAGTTCCAGAAGTGCTTCTGGTAATTTATTATGGATCTATTAATTAATCGGCTAAGCTAAAAAAAAATTACTACATATTTTCTGGTAGGTCAGCATATATATGTGTGTTTGTGTATTGACTGTGAGCCCAGATTTGAGCCTCTATGCCAATTATTCTCAAACTGTGATGCATAAACTGAATTGCAGTAATTACCGTACATACAGTTTGCTGGATTGTTAAGGTTTTGCTGACTGAACATAAGATTGTACTCAATATGCCTTTCAAATATATTAATTTTATGTAGTCTTACGTGGTCTGACGAAGCCTTCATAATAATCAAATTTTAAAAAAGGTTTGAGAATGAATTCAATGAGATGTATTCATACTAACATAAGAATACATAATGACGAGAACGGGCCGTTCAGCCCATCTAGGCTCGTCATGTCCTAATCTAAAGAGTATCTAGTACTGCATCTAGCCTGGACTTGAATAGCCCCAAGTGAAAGATCTATTCCTCTGTCTCTTAGACGCCTCATGTCCCTGAAGGAGAACGAGGTCACGGGGAAGTGGGAGTACACAGAGATCTGCATGGGGAAAGGGCAGACGTGCAGCTTCCCCAAGCTCATCAACAGCTACTACAAGTACATCATCTCATTCGCTGAAGACGAGGCAGGTAACCTTTACTACGCCCGCGCTTCACTGTGCTGCCCTGGCAACGCCACAGCAGGGGCCCGCCCCTCTCCAGGAGAGGAAAAACTAAGAGTAGATTTTCTTAGTTTGCTACCTGCGACCGGTGTTAGACCGGGGTTAGATTCCATCAGCCGTGCCAGAGTTGGCTCTGGCCGGGAGTGCCACTAGGGGGCGGCGATTGGCTGTCCGCCCCAGGGATGGGGGAAGGAAGCCGATATGAGCTCACTGTGTATAGGAGTGGCTCTGTGTGTACCGGAGTTGCAGTCAACGGCTTGCGGTTGCCGGATCGGAGGAGACGATACTTCGCCTTCGTCACTGCCGGTCTTAGGGCTACGGCAGCAAACTCACTATACGAGGAGGGGATTGACATGAAAAGAGAGGGTGTAATTGGCTACTAAATTGGGAGAAAAAGGGATAAAAATCAGTTTTTTTGCGAGACGGTTCATTTCGGGTTCTGCGCACAAAGTGAATTCCGCGTTTCAGCCCCTGCTTTTCCCCAGCCTTGCTGGCACATCTGTGGTGGCGCTGCTCAGTGTGATTGAGTCCGCCGAACGAGCCAGACTGCCACACTTTGTTATTTATTGTAACTTTGATTATGCTGCCAACGCCTAACACCACAAACACAATACACACACACACACACACACACACACACACACACACACCACCCTGACACCTAACAACAACAAGGACCAATGGAAATAAGTCCTAGGACTTTTCCGTGTCTTTTTTCAAATGTACATGTACATCGGGATGTAACCATGTATTGTCTTTTCTAAAGTGAAATGTCAAATAAACTAAACTAAACTAAACACCCGGTTAAAACCAGAGACACACTGGTTGTCCGTGCACTTCCCTTTGATATTTTACTGTTCACTATGAAAATATAGGCGGCTCTGGGCAGCGTGGGAGAGTGTCGGACGCACATAAAGCATCACACACGCCACAATGGCAACGCGTGGGCAAGTTGTGGCAGTTTAACTGAATACTTGTAGAAGACTAAAGTCACCAGAGGAGTCCCACAGGCACACACTAACCTCGATGGTTTGCTTTGTTCATCAAAGTAGTGGTTGGATTTTGTTTTCCTGATTTTTATTTTTATATATATTTTTTTTATCTTTTAGGAGAACTCTATTTCATGTCGACTGGCGCCCCTAGTGCTGCTGCCCGAGCTGGGTTTGTCTATAAGATAGTAGACCCCTCCAGGTAAGATCCTAGCCCCTAGCGTGGCTAACCGGGACCCCAAATAAATGCAAGTCAAAGGCTAGATGATATATAACAGCTCCACACACTGAGATCTCATAGGGCAGCGAGTACAGGAAGTGACATCACGTAAAGCCTGTCAGTAATTTAATAATATAATAATATAATGTAATAATAATATATGCCATTTAGCAGACACTTTTATCCAAAGCGACGTACAGTAGTGAATGTATACATTTTTCAGTATATGTGGTCCCAACGGGAATTGAACCCACAATCTAAGCGTTGCCAACGCCATGCTCTACCAACTGAGCCACACAGAACCAATTTGTGGGCTGATGTAGGTGTGCATGCAGTGCTTAATTTGTGCTGGGGCTAGCTGGGGCACAGCCCCGGCAAATGCCAAGAATCAGATTTTGCGCCCCGGCAAAGGTATTACTCAGAATCAGAGCCCCGGGCTCATAAATATCTAAAGTGCGACAACAACGCGTATTTTAACAGACTTAACAGCCGAGAAACAATTCGTTAACCTCTTAACCGCTGTTAACACCATAGCAATTTCCAGCGCAGAGTGCGAGAGAGGTTTCTCACAAATGAATCTAATCTGCACGTCAACAAGAGCGTCTTTAAAAACAGCAACCATATCATCACTCCTGTTTTTAACCATTGTTGCTCCACCACTGGAAAGTTACCATAAGACCAGAGGGAGGGAAAGAAATGCAGCGACACAGAGGTAGGAAAAGAGGGGGGGGTGGGGGCGTGTGGTTGGGGGAAGCGAGTTGAGCCCCGGCATTTCTTATTTGACAAATTAAGCAGTGTGTGCATGCATTAGTGCACTGCTTTTCCATATCATGTCAGCAAACATACAGACATGTACAGCCTCATCACCATTAAAGTGTGAAACTACATTTGGACGATTACAATATCTGTTGCACAAAAATACTGTTGGGATGCAATCTGAAGCTTGACTTCTTTGCATTGGGTGAGGAGGGTTTTGACAGCTGTATTTGCTTATTCTGAATTACATTTCTGAAATAGTTTTCTGTGCAAACAAATTGGAAATAATTATTTTCGGAAAGTCCTCTCGAGAATAGATATCATATGAAAAGAGGCAACCACAGAATATTAACTCTGAAGTGTAAGAGGAAGGAAATGACATCATGATGACAGGGACATTGAAGTCACTGCAAGCATAATATATACGGTAATAGTGTCAAATGTGCATTATTGTGGTAACCACCAAATGGGGTTACAACCGTAACATTGGCATATTAATGGGACCACCGTGGGCATTTCAATGAGAAAATGCAGCCTTGGGAAAGTGTTTTGTTGGAGGTATCGAAAGTTTATAAAATTGCCATGACTTGGCAAATGTGCTTGACAAAACGGTGTCAATGACGTTACTGTTTGTGCATGTTTGATAAATGTAGTTCATAATGAGGGTGTCGAACTTAATTTGTGGCTTGATACAACTCATCTTATCCATTCAGGAGAGCCCCTCCAGGCAAGTGTAGCTTCATGCCCAGTCCTGTGAAAGTGAAGGGCAAGCTGGTTCCTTTCACTCCAAAGGAAGGTAAGTCAACACCAACAGCAACACCAAATACAAAAGCATGGTTTCTTATTGCAGGCCATATTTGGGAAGATGTCTTTTAGTTATTATGTTCCATGGTCCTGGGATTTATTCCAGAAAGATGCTAAACTGGACTACGTCTTCCCTCTGGGTGATTTAAAAAAAAAAAAAAAGTATTCTGCAAAAAAAGAGCTTAAAAACTGAGGTTTGCAGCTGTTTTACTTGAGAATGTGTAACTTGCTGTATTTGTATTGTATTTTTATGTGGCAACATGATCTGCTTGTTGCTCTTTTTGGCCAGCACTCCCTTGTAAAAGAGATAGACCTCTCAATGGGACTCACCTGGTTAAATATAGGAGAAATAAAAAATATATATATATTGAGTCATACTAGTGACATCGTTTTGTGCCGTTTGACTCAAACGCTGGGACCCGACTTGTATTTCCTTAGAGTTTGTGATTGACATGAAACCCACCACGACTCCAGCCCCCACCACGCCCCCGAAACCCACCACGACCCCAGCCCACACCAGGACACGGCCTGCCAGGACGCCCATAGCGGACGCCACGAGAGCCACCACCTCCAGGCCTCACGCCACGACCGCGAGAGTGCCGAGCAGAGCCGCCACAGCCTCCTCCAGCACTGCCAGCCCCCAGAGGACGACTCGAAGGCCCACTGTGACCCCGCCCATGACTCCAGCCCCGCCCACAACTCCGACCCGCCCACGACTCCGCCCCCACGCACCACACAGAGGTGGACCCAGGCGACAACCGTCCGGTCGCCCTTCCCCACCCCCCCTTCCCGGCCTCGCTCCTCCTCCACACCCTCGCTCCGGCGCGGTGCCACCACCATGGGCCCTCCCACTCCCAGCGCGCGCAGGACTCCGCAGCCCACGGTGGGGCCCACACCCCCACAACACCCCCCCACCACCACCACCACCACCACCACCAGGAGCTGGCGGCCAGAGCCGGGGACCAGAGGGGGCGCAGGGGCCGGGTCGGACTACCCGAAAAGCCCTCCGACGACCCCGAGGCCCCCTCACTGGATCTCCACGCCCAGGCCCACCTCCAAGACCCAGAGGCCCAACTTCACCCTCCCCAAGGCCCGGGAGAAGAGCCTGAAGGGCCGGGAGGACAAGGCAAACGCCTCGGACGGCCTGAAGGAGAACCAGGTCCACAAGAAGGGCAGAAAGGGCCCGAAGTCGGGGAGGCCGCGGCGGCGCAAGGTCCGGGCGGGGTCGGTGCGGCTGGTCAGCGCCCAGAACGCGACCGACCACGGCCGCGTGGAGATCTTCGCCAAGGGCGAGTGGGGCACGGTGTGCGACGACATGTTCAACAGCAGGGCGGCGACGGTGGTGTGCCGGCAGCTGGGGTTCCCCGCAGCGCTGCGCGTGGCCAAGCGGGCGGAGCTGGGTGCCGGCGACGGGCTCAGCATCCTATTGGACGACGTGGAGTGCGAGGGCGTGGAGAAGACGCTGCTGCAGTGCAAGCGGGCCAAGATCGGCAAGCACAACTGCTCGCACCAGGAGGACGTGGGCGTGGTGTGCGGCTACGACGAGTACGGGTAGTTCTGAGTGGCCCTGGTCCCTGGAGGTGGCCTCTGCTGCCCCCTGGTGGAGGCCCGTGAACTTGGAACAGGGAAGGCTTAAAAACTTTCAAGCTGATAATTGTCCTGAACTGGTTGTCGATTGTTTTTGCGTGATTAACACATGCGTCAGTTTGATTGAGGATTATCCATCATAGACTGATTTAATATTTTATTTGATTATAGCTGATGTGGTGGGAGTGCCTTTTTAACCTTTGTACACTTAACATGAACATTTTAATTACGGCAAAAATATTGGAATAGGATATAT
The DNA here is from genome assembly GCA_029706075.1 of Aldrovandia affinis. Classification (NCBI taxonomy): domain Eukaryota; kingdom Metazoa; phylum Chordata; class Actinopteri; order Notacanthiformes; family Halosauridae; genus Aldrovandia; species Aldrovandia affinis. The sequence goes on from JAINUG010000012.1 coordinate 4,328,418, forward strand.
CTCCAATCTCAGATAAAATATTATATATCAAAATCATTTATTTCATTTTATTTTGTTTCAGATTTTCTCCCATTTTCTCCCAATTTAGTAGCCAATTACACCCTCTATTTTTCATGTCAATCCCCCTCGTATTGTGAGTTCGCTGCCGTAGCCCTGAGACCGGTAGTAACAAAGGCGAAGTATCGTCTCCTCCGAGACGGCACTCGCCAAGCCGTCGACCGTAACTCCGGTCCTGTCAGCTTCCCTCCCCCCTCCCTGGGGCGGACAGCCAATTGCCGCCCCTGGTGGCACCCCCGGCCAGAGCTGACTCTGGCGCGGCCGGTGGAATGGAACCCTGGTCGCAGTGGCCAGTGTCAAACGTTGTAACCGCTAGACCACCCGGGAGGCCGATATCCAAATCATTTTGTTATAATTCAAATTACAGTTTTGAAGCATAGAAAGGTCATTTCACCACATTAGATGCAATTAGGCACAAGTAATCAGCCGTTGGTTGGTAATCAGATAATCCTTAATTAAACTGACATGACACACTTCTTAATAATGGAAACACTTCAAACTAGCTCCGACTCGATTATTAGGATGAGGTGTGTGCGTTAACCTCCCTGCTTTGAGCTCATGAGCCGACACTGAACGTCCAGCTCTAGGGCTCAACCCCAGTGTCTAACACCGGAGTGACAAACCCAGCCACATCCATCAGGCAGGTTGATGTGTGTATTTTATTCATGCCAAAGGCATCTGCTCCCTGGCTACATTCATCCACAAGATTTACAGCGGCATTTCTCAATCAGCCTTTTATGGGCTCCACTTGGTGTATCCAAGTGGGTACCAAGATTCAATTTACAAATACAATTATTCATTATTATTATTTTGCCAAGAATGTTAGGACACTTTTCCCAGAGGGCTTTATATTTATTTCAAGGTCCAGCCATATTATATATAAAGATGAGGCAATTTAATACAAGGTATTGAAGATTGGCCTGAGAGCGAGTCTGGCTGCCCTTGAGGTTCTTGTAGTCGGCTAGTTGCTGCATGGGGCTGATTAAGGGAAGCTTTCATAGATGAAAAAGGAGAGGACTAGAATTAACACAAAGACTGAAATTAAGTGCTCTGCTTCAAGACATCAGATAAAAAGTGATTCATAACCTCGGTGAAAGCAGTGACAGTTAAATAATTAACCTCTCATGAAAAGGGAGACAGTTGAAATAGCCCTACTTTCTGTGGTCTGAATGTGCTTTTCGTGATAGAAGCCTCATTCGCCCAAGCCCACCTTGAAAACCTCGTATTCCCTTATTGCAGGAGCGCCCTCTGGTGGTCCCTACAACGACTCTTTTGCATTCACATTTGTACGTTTGTAATTGATAACGTATTTGTAATTCTGGTGCTGTTCTGATCATTTAACTGGTCAACATTTTAGAATTAAATGTTAAAGAAAATAATAATGTGGGGGTACTAGGGCTGGAGCCTTGGCATCTTTCAAGAATATATCAGCTCAACATTGGTCAGAAATAATAAAATGTGTATATATCAGTGTATGCTGGGAGCAAAGCTTTGGTTGAAACCTTGTGTACATGTGAAAATGTATGCTATTGGATTATTACAAAGAAGACACTGCTAATTAAGAAAATGCTGGACATTGTTTGCTTTATTGTAAAAGCTGACCTACTGTTTGCACATTGTATATTCCTAAGGCACAGGGTGTCTTTGCAATTGATAATCTAAGATATTAAAAAAGAAAAAAAAATCTCATCATTGGAAATGTGTCTTGAATATTATGGCGCAACACTGTCATATTATTGCGTGATTAAGGTGACTCCAATTTGTACTTACTGAGCATCGGTAAAACATAAAATGTTTGGATGTCTGCAAAGGTTTCTAGTGAAAGGTCAACAGAGTGAAGTTGTTCACACTTCAGGAGTTTTTTTCTCCTTAAAAATTGTTTTGATAGCAACACACACACACACACACACTTTTATTGTATTTTCCCCTTGTTGTTTCTTTTTGTTTACAATGCTATCTTAATGTTGCATTGTAAAGAGTCATTGGGTCCTTGAAAAGGACTTGTAATGCAAATAACACAATCTGGACACCGGTAATGTATGTAAAGTGCATGGTCACATTGTCTATAGTATGATTTTAGAAACTTGTCCTCAGTCAGAATCCACATTCTACTCTTAAATGGTTGGGGAGTAGATTTGGGTTGAAATAGCTGCTCTTGGGACAGCATTTTTTTCAGGGGGATTTTAGCATTTATTTAACTTTATGTAATTTTATTAACTGCTAGAGTTAGCTATAAAACTAATTTACATCTGTAGTCCCTGGGCAGGCAACAGAGAAGAACATCTCTGTTAATAAAATTAACAATGTAGTATAAAAACACAATTACAAGACAATACATGCGATACATTCAATATTCAACAACAAGATTTCACAACATTAAGACATCGAGTTTGTGTTGGATGCGTAATGAGTACACGATCGGGTTGATTTTAGCCATGATTTCATCTTGGATTTAAAATCAGTAAAGCTGCAGTCCTCTCTTATACAACTTGGTGCTGAGGTCCATGAGTTTGTTGCTCTAACAGAGAACGCTGATTTGCCAAACTCAGTAGGTCTGTACTGTGTCGTACATTCACCTCTGTTGGTTGTCCTAGTTTGTCCTCCTGTATGGGGCTATTTTGTAGAAGAAAAAATATATAAATCATGGAACGTCCACGACATAGAGCTTTTTCATTCATTTCCATAACAGAATAATTTTCATGGTTTTTCCATGACGTGTGGGAACCCTGCCTTAAGGCTATTTTGTTCTGTTTTATAGATAGTCTACAACACAAATGATATAGCCCACTCTACGCTTTTCATGGGTCCTTGAATTTCGGGAAATAGAACCTTGTAAGGGCTTGAAGTACTTGGATTAGTGGCATAGGCTAGTGCGGGAACCCTGTAAACTGAATTGCGCTTCCGAGGGAAAAGCTACAACAGAGGCTTGGAGCCCTGGGGCCTCATTTATAAAGCATGCTTACGCACAGACAGGGGCGTCGTAGTGGGGGGAAAGGGGGAACTGACTACGTAGGGCCCCAAGTGGGGGAGGGCCCTTGAAAAGCCTGGAATGAAGAAAAAAAAACATTTGTCTGCAATTTTACATTTCTAAGTAATTATTTATTACTAAATTATATTGGCTGAAAAAATAGGTTGAGAGACTGAACTTTGTATCCATAAAAATATTGGAGGCTCTGGGCCCCCTTCCCTCTCCCCTCTCAAAAGCGCAAATGGTTTAGTCCGCCCCCCTGCACTAAGATTCGTCGCCAAACACGACTAATCACGCTGACTGGTGCTGATGCTGGAGCCCGCAAGTTTCAGTCAATCATGTCTTTCCAGAAGAAAGTGAAGTTGGGGTATCAAAAAAAGAAAAGAAAGAGTAAAAAGGCAAACTGAGGGAAAACAACTGCTCACTCATTTCTTTCAAAAGAAAGGTAAGCAACTTGCTAACACTGTTTAAGAGTGGTTTAAGCTAATATTGCTAAAGTTGTTTCGATTGAACTAGGGCTGTCAATGTTAACACGTTAACACGTTCACGCATGCGATTAATTTCAAATGGATAACATTAGGAGTGTTCAGTTCCCATGCCAGCTCACCCTTACCCAGCAATGCCAGTGCTGGCAGCAGACTACCAACTCCAGAGGACCTCCGGCCATTTCCAAAAGCTGGTCCCTGAAAACAAACTAATAATGGAAAAAAGTGGCGCAGAACCGCTTAAAAACAGGCTGTTTCTGGAGCAATGTGCAAAAGGGAACAAAAAGGCAAGAGTAAAAAGAAAAATAGACGAGTTATCATCAGATGAAGAGGAGTGCTTCTGCCTAGTCTGCATGGAGCCATTTTCTAACAGCCGCCCAAAAGAGACTTGGGTGCAGTGTGTGAGATGCAAGAAGTGGGCCCATGATGCTTGCACCCCAGGCCAGACAATTTATTTGTGCCAGAACTGTGACTCTGAAGATGAGTCTGATTAAAAGTGTTTCGTTGTGCATTTTGCTCTTTAATGAATGAGTTGTAATTAAATGTACTTGGTTTTGAATTTTAAAGTAAAAAATGTTTTATTCACAATTATTTTGTTGTATTCTTATTTGTTGATAATCCAATGTGATAACTTACCCCACATACTATGACAACTTAGCCCCTGATGGGGTAAGTTGTCACAAGTGCACACCCTCTATTTAACTGTCTACAACTCCATACTGAAATAATATATGAATATGTAATTAATACAAAATATGTGCCCAAGACTTCCACCTTTCATTTGGTATGACATTTATACCATTGTGATGTATTGCGCCCAGTACAGGTAAGGCAGAGTGAAAAGTGTGACAACATACCCCGCTCTCCCCTACTTGGTTTTACTGGTAAAGCCACTGGAAAGGCTCCCAAACAGCGTCCCCGCACGCATCTGCACCTCCGGCAACAGGACCTCGATTTCGGCCCCGCTAAAATTATTTTTTCTTGCAGCTCGCCATTATCAAATAGAGGATTTGTGTTTTGATACGAGCTCCTTTATATGCTAATGATATTAATTAGCGGGCGTTTACAAGGCGGAGATCTAAAACCATTCAGCTACGCACAATTTAAAGATCATTTGTGATTTAGAGATGTCACATCTGGGGGAGTGGCGTACGCATGTTTTTTGTGCGTACGTTCATTTTCTCTGAATAACACGTACGCACATTTCAGAAATGATCTTAGATCAAATGTAGGATGGTTTCTACGCAATTTGTTTATATAAATGAGGCCCCAGATACCTCTACAGCTGTGTAAGTGAGATACCATGAACTTGTGAGTTGGGATGGCCTGTCCGGGATGTCCAAGGGCAGGACAGCATCCGAAGGCAGGTCAGAATACAGCACCAAAGGAGAGCTTGCCCGACCAGTCTGCCCAGTTTGACTGTGCACATACAACCCCCCTATATGTGCAACCAGAGGATCCCAAGTAGACTGCCCAAAACGGACTGTTTCTGGAGACTCCCCTTTGACCGGTTGGTAACTACACATTTAATAAAGAGAAACAATATACAGATATAACGATCAGTTGTATTGTTATTGATGGTTTGGTTTTAACTGAATTGTAACGTTAGCAAGCCAACTCTTTGTTCGTCCTGATCATTTCAGTAGCCTAGTATTGCATTGAAACTGCAAACTGCAACAGCACTTTCTTGAACACTTCGATTTGGCGGAATCGTTGCTTGGCAGCTAAAAGCAAATGTACTTTGCGTCTCATCGTGGGCAATCTAATGAAACCAAAGGGGTGGATTTAGAACAGCTATGCATAAATATTTTCGCCCAACGTGGGGCTCGAACCCACGACCCTGAGATTAAGAGTCTCATGCTCTACCGACTGAGCTAGCCGGGCTGATAGACCAGGTTGAAACGCACAATCTATAAGAACAGACACATTGTTCTCTCTCGCAATATTTGTACAGATTAGGAACTCCTAAACCAAACAAAACACGAGTGAGAGACAGAGAAACTGGGGCCACGTCATAAACTCGAACTCTCTGAGCCAACGTTGGCCACCAGTTAAGCGAACTAACCGCATCAATTCAAAAGCGTCCGAAGCCTCTGCTATGAAACAAGCTAGTGGGCAATAGCGTTGGTGATCGGTGGTTAAGTTAAAGTAACTGGATAATGTCTGCTTGCTAAACTAGTCCTGCAAGACACATAGATAGTTAGCTGGCTAACGTTCGCTAGCCAGCTGAAGGCGGCGATTGGGAACGAACACATTTGGTAAGTGGCTTGTTCGGACTTGTACTTGTACTGACGTTTATTTAGTACAACACAACAGCCACGCTTGTGCCATTTTACTTGTTATTTTCTTACTTGTTTTAAATTCGCTCGCAAGCCCATTAACGTTCATTTAAAAACGTGAATAACGTTAGCTATCTAGCTGCATTTTTGCAACTCTAAGAATCCGTATAACGTTAGCTAGCTAACCTTCGCGAATGAATGCCATTGCAGCACAAGGCTAACGTTACGGCAACAAAGGCAAACGCCAGGCGTTACTTTGTCAGCCAGCAAGTGACAATTGTAATGTATTTTACGAGAGATGATCATTCTCTAACTTCCGGACTAACATCTATCCGGGTAGGACAACCTGCTAACCACGTCAATATAGTGATCTGGTTATCTTTATAATATCAAATAGAATGTACATGACAACTATCTAGAACCTCCGCTAATACCAGCTAGCTAGCTACCCAATTTCATAGTCTGCTTGGCGAGACTTTATTCCCATTTTGTATCTCACCTAGGCCCTTTATGTTACCTTTAATATTGGACTTCGAACCCGCCACGTTTATCACGACAGTCTACGTAATGTCGCTGGCTGATTGGATACGTTTTCTCGCACACGTTTTTGCTACGCAAGATCAGCCCTTTCACGTTCACGCACTGACCAATGGGCGAATCTGTTGCATATCTGTCCAATCACTCCTAATGTGTACTCAATTTCTATTGGCTAATATATTAAACTGGACCGTCTTTTCACCGTTCTCTCATTGGCTGTGCGCCAGAACCACGTGATGAGTGTTAATTTTATTTTTAAAGGGGCAGGGCGACTTCGATTTGAATGGTTTCCTGTCTTTGTACAAAGTTACGTGTACATATTGATATTAGATTGGGTTTTTAAAAAAAACCAACCTTTTCCCAGTTAATTTCACCGTTAGGTGCAATGGATTACTCGGAGGCTCAGACTGGGTTCAGACAGCGTAAGTTACGTACGTCTGATTGCTTACGATTAATAATTATCGTGATTGAGATCATTGTATTGGGAATGTGTAGCACACAACTTAAAATGGAAATATTGGATAACGTTAGTTAGCTGGCCAGCCCAAACTGGTTCATTATCTAGCGGGACGAAGCTACCTACCGTTATCACTAGCAATCTGCTAATTCCTTGTTTTTGCTCATCTGGTTTAAAGTTGCTAGTCAATAGGTGTCTGGCTACTGTTTCATTTCCATCTTGATAGGCTGCCTAGCTGTTGGTAATCGTTCGCACATTTCATAGAACAGATCGTACAGCTTTAACGTTATATAAATATCTCGATGCGACAGCTAGCAAACTAGATAGCTAGCCAACAAGTATTATAGCAACATTTCTTTAAATTAGTGCATTATTTCGCTTTCTTGTTGATATAGAAAATTAGCTATTGCAGCTAGGTAACGTTAGCTAAGTTATAATAGCGTTTGTAAATTCCGCACTCTAATGTTTAGCTCTGTTGAATTAACATAAATTGGCTAACGTTAGCTAATTGGTAACTGACGTGTGTTCTGTATTGGGCTGTGCAGTGGGGTCATAGTCTGCGGTTTGATGGCTAGCTAGTTTTCTGTAGCTTGCTAACTGCTAGCCACATATTTGGTACAATCGATGCCCAGCCTTGAGTGTATTTTATCTAGATTCCACTTTAGGTTTTCCGTATTACTTTATTCATGAATGTCCGGTGTGCTGGGTACTAATTATCATGCCAGAAACTACCATCAGCAGTCTATTTGGCTCTAATTTTGGACCATTCTGAGCTGGTAATGTCAAACATGAGAGGGTGGCAGTGTCCCAACGGAGCACTATTTTTAGTGTGACCCACAGCAGACCATCCTCATTCGGCCTGCACGGATTTAGAAATGAGGGGAGGCGGAGCCTTGCTATTGATTGACACTTGCGACAAAACGAGTGGCCCATCTGGCCCGTGTGACTCATGTGGACTACAAGAGGAACTAGACAACCGCAATAAAGATTACATTGCATTATTACATTTAGAAGACGCTCTTATCCAATCCAATCCAGCTGTAAATTAATTGAAGCAACTCAGGTTAAGTACCTTCCTCAAGTGTACAACCGCAGTGCCCCACCTGGTAATTGAACCTGCTACCTTCGTGTTGCAAGCCTAGTTCCCTAACCATTATACTACCACAGCGGTTGTAAGCCATATGAAGTTGTGCAGGCAGTGGGTCATTTGCTTGTACTGTAGTAGACATTGTGAAACTCCCGATTGGCCGTAAAAATAATGGACAATCTATGGCATCGATGTCAACCTTGGTCCAGTACTGCTCAAGTCTGACTTGAGAGTTACAACTCCACAGTTTCTTTAGACCACATACATATTGGGTAAAAAATAAGTGGGCTGTTTATATCACCATGGTAATCTTCAGCTGGGCTAAAAGTACAGCTTTTTTAGAAGTCTTTTAAAATGAGCAGTTTGCTCCCCCACGCTTGACGGTCCAGGTGTTTGTGGATCATTAACACTCCGCAACCTCGCCAGTCTTTTCCCAGTAAGATTTGAGTGGCTCTCAGGCTGGAATTGTTCACATGTTGAGGACTACAGGATGGTGGCTTTGGATTAGCATTAAGACCTTGGTAGAGCTGGTGGAGATTGCTGCATCAGATGGAGGATATGACTGGTGGCAAAGTACTCTGAGGGAAATAAAACCTGCAGTATCAGATGTATATTCATTACGATGATCAAAATGGTTGCTATCATAACATTTATGTGTGTGTATGACAGCAATGAACCATTGAGGTTGTTCATGTTGAGATTTCAGTTTAACGTCTGGCTACATTGTTATGTCCTCTTTAAGGTTCCCAGGGGTGAAATGTTCGAGGCTGAATTGAGTGCGCTTCATGTTTGTCTCGTGCATTATTGAAGGACGGAACTGGAAATGGACGTACAACGTGAAGCGGAGACTGGTGTTGGTGGAGCGTTTTTTTCTGCTCATCTTGATTTTTAAAAGAGTTATTCACACGTTATTCAGAGCAACATGCGATTGGCCACTCTGCATCTACTGTACGTAACATCTAGCGTTAACAACAAGGTTGCCTGCAAAGCCAGGATGAAGTGTTTTAGTATCATGAAAAAGTCCATGTAGGCTATGTCATTGAGTGTGATATGGAAATGTGAGCCGTAAGTCCATAGAAATGTTTCATTTAGTTGAAACATATTTTATGTCTGTAGGCACTGTCCACGTTGTCAGTGTGTGTATTTGGGCACTACTGTTTGTAGGCAGTAGTTTCTCCATGCGTGAATGCAGCTGCAACTCCTCCAGCATGGTGGGTTCTTTGTACACCGAGGAAGTAGGCCTACACGTGATTGTGTCCAAAGTCTGTCACAATGTGAAGTGTGACTGAACAGTCTGTTATTAGGCTGTGGACATTCATACGTTTTCTCGTCCTGCTAATTTGACCTCATGTTGTTGGCCTACCTCTGGGGAAGGTTGACAGGAAGTTGGGATATGTTGAAAAGTTAAAGATCGCATCCTCACAGAAAATATAAGAAAACAAGATTCAAGATTTCTTTATTGTCATTGTACTGCTACAACGAAATTAAAACAACACTCCTAGTGGGGCTCCAATATAAAATAGAAATAAATACAAAATAGACATGGGAGCAAAAGTCCGATACACTGTACATACACCCACACACACACATGCACTTATTTAAGAAGACTAGTAGAAATGCTAAGACATTCACACCACACACCTGCTACATATTGCACATGTAAGATAGATATTGCACTTATTATAAGTTATATTGCACAACAATGGATATTACTCTTATTATAAGTTATATTGCACATGGGAGTATGTATTGAGGCATCATGACTAAAATGCTGAGCTGCTAGGCAGCATGGACTAAAATGCTATAGTGCATGGGAGCTGTCTTTCAGTGCAGCATTCAGGACAGTGATGGCCCTGGGATAAAAACTGTTCAGTAATCTTGTGGTGTGTGTTTTGACAGTCCTGTAGCGTCTGCCTGACGGCAGGAGGGCAAACAAGTGATGCCCGGGGTGGGTGGGGTCCTTGGTGATGCTGGTGGCTTTTCTCAGGCAGCGGGAGGTATAGAGGTCCTGGATGGCAGGGAGCTGGGTGTTTGTGGTCTTCTGGGCTGAGTTGACGACTGTCTGTAGAGCCTTCTTCTCAGCCACAGAGCAGCTTCCATACCACACGCAGATCCCGTAGGTCAGGACACTCTCAATGGTGCAGTGGTAGAAGGACACCAGATGCTGTTGGGAGATGTTGATTTTCCTGAGTGACCTCAGGAAGTACAGCCGCTGTTGTGCCTTCTTCACCAGAGAGTGTGTGTTGTTGGACCATGAGAGATCCTCTGAGATGGTGGTGCCCAGGAACTTGAAGCTGGAGACTCTCTCGACTTCTTCTCTGTTGATGTTAAAACGTGCTATCTAAAATGGTCTATGTAGTTTATTTAGTATATTATTTGACCATTTGTAGCACAGTTGAATTATATTCATACTATGCTATTCATGTTTGACCTGAGATTATCGCCAAGGAGACCATGATGTAAACAGGTGTTATAGAGCAGTTTACACCATGCATTCCCATTGCTTGCTTTAATTCATTACAGCCTAGTTGGTGGTCTACTGGGTTTTCCTCTTAAGAGCGAACATTTTCCTCGAAGAACAATCCCTGGAAAAGACTATAACGTCATCGCCGTTTGGGATGTGGAGAGAATGGCTGACCATGTAGGCCTAGATGGGAAGATTAAGGCCAAAACCCAGAACTGGGTGTGGGTTAGAACTGGTGTACAAACTGATTTTTGCTAGCATGATTTAGCCAGCTGTTTTCTTTTTGCATAATCAAATCAAATGTATTTATATAGCGCTTTTCACAATTGAATTGTCATAAAACGCTTAACAGAGGGGGAGCCCAGGCCTAGACCCCCCCAAAAGCAAGCCTAAAGGCAACAGTGGCAAGGAAAAACTCCCTTAGTAGGGAGAAACCTTGGGAGGAACCAGACTAAAAGGGGGGGAGCCCATCCTCTTCTGGCCGGCACAGGGTGTGTCCAAAAAAGACCATATCATGGTCAGTCCAAGGTGACTCAGGGCTGAAAACTTTGCCCCTCCTGAGTTAGGTAGTCAGCGGGGGGGGGGGGGGGGCTAAACCATGTGAAGAGGGTCCAGATCCAGGAACTGGGGTTGGCGTGGGGGTGAGGGTTGATGGGGGCAGCTCACACTTCTCTCAGGATCTAGGGCTCGGGGCGGCCGAGGCAGAGAAGAGAACATGCAGTCAGAAAAAAAGCAGTGTTATAGCCAGTAGCATTATGTAAGAGCAGGGGAGCACAAGCATAGGAAATATACAGATAGCCCCGACAGGTGTAAGATATGGCAGCATACCTATTAGGAGAGGGACAGAGAATACACGCAGCCATGAGAGAGTTCCAAACCATCCACACCTGATCAAGGATAACCAGCATAACAGTGGTGGTAACATGTTGAGGAGGTGACAGTATGGAAAGTTTCTCACTCCATAAGACACTAGGGCACAGCCTTCTACATATCTCCACCTAGACTATGTTTGGCAGTAGGCTAGGCTGAAAATATATGTTTTTAATCTAGACTTAAAAATGTAAACTGTGTCCAAATCCCTAACATGCCTTGGTAAACCGTTCCACAACAGAGGAGCTCTAAAAGAGAAGGCTCTACCAACCAGCTGTGCTTTTCAGAATTCTAGATGGCCGGCTTCTTGTGAACGAAGCAGTCGTGTGTCGGCTTATAAGGGGCAATCATTTCGGTCAGATATAAAGGTGCAAGTCCGTTCACTGCTTTAAAAGTTAGCAACAGTACTTTATAATCAGCCCGATATTTAACAGGAAGCCAATGTAGTGATGCTAACACAGTAGTAATGTGCTCATACTTCTTGGATCTAGTCAAAATGCGTGCCGCTGTATTCTGTACTTGTTGAAGACTCTTTAGAGAGCTACTAGAGGAGCCAGATAATAAGGCATTACAATAGTCTAGCCTCGATGCGACAAAAGCATGCATCAAGGTTTTTGCATCCTCTAATGAGAGAATGCCATTAGCCTAATAGCTGAACAATTTATACGTTTTGATTATATATGGTGTAACTTGCAGGTGTAGCCTGTAGGCTATGTGTTTCTGACATGAACACATGGGAGGGCTTAATTGGGTCACTTCCCCTAAGTTTTAAATGTTGTCTTATAGCTATTTGAATTCTTTATCAATAAATTGGGTATCAAATTGAAGATTAATCTCTCATCTAAACACTCCTGGTAGATTTAGTGACACATGCATCAATTAAACTATTTTTCTTTTTAACCTGTAAATGAAAAGTCCAGACTGATTTTATAAGGTACATGTGTACCATGTAAGTCCACGTGTCCCATGTAAACCCACAAGATTATATAAACATTTTTATTTGATTAAATACTTGCTATTTTATTGATTTTAAAATTCAGACTTAATCAATTAACATTATTATTAAATGCAATCTAGATCTAAACCTTTAAAATACTATATTATAGCCTGAAATGTCTCCAGCGTTGATGTACATTTCACATTTGAGGTAAGTAGCTATGGGCTTGTTTCTCAGCATGGTATTGCTACGTGTTAATCATATTTCCAGCCAAGTTCACTCGTGTAAAAACATGCACTCCTACCACAACTGTTTTGACCCCGCGAAAGCACTCCTCCGAGTATGTTACAAAGTACTGTATAGTCATTCATACCACACCACAAATGCAATTAAGTAATTAGTCAGCAGGCGATAAAACAGAAGTGTGACAGAAGCATATGCCTTGTAAGAAACAAGCCCCATGCCTATAATGAACATAAGAATACATAATGAGGAGAACGAGCTGTTCAGCCCATCTCGGCTCATCATGTCTTAATCTAAAGAGTATCTAGTACTGCATCTAGCCTGGACTTGAATAGCCCAAATGTGTCTAACTCTACCTCCCGACCTGGCAAGCTGTTCCAGGCATTGACAACTCTCTGTGTAAACAAGAACTTCCTATAATGGTCAGTATTTAACCCACTGCTACAAGGTTACAATAACTAACAGTGTAAACAACCATACAACACGTATACCTGGCACATAAGAACAGTTCTTTTACATTTTATTTTTCACAACTTTGTATCTTTTCCTTAGTGAACTTAGTCTATCTGGAGGGTTCTTGACTCTTAACACTGCCCCTCTAACTTGCTCTGATGCTAGGCCTACCCGCAGTAAGTCATGGGGTCAGCTACCACACCTTACCTTAAGACAGTCTACAATCTCCCTCTTTCTCTGTTGCTGCTCCAAGGTACTGTCTTTTCCCTGGCTGTGCATCAACCTTGACTCTGTCCTTTACTCTCTGTCTCAGGGCCTCCTATCAACTCTGTATTTCTTTGCCAATACAGCCAGATTGTGACAGGCTTCTGTCATGTTTAGGGAGTCCCTATAGTTTTTCCTCTGCCAACTCATTGTGTGAAAATAAGCTACATGGTTAATTTCCTGAATGAAAAAGAACATTTCTGAGTAAAATGAATTAATTCAAGGCTTTTTAATATGTGCTACAATGGGTTTTGGCCTTAGTGGGCTTATTAGGAACAACAATGGTCAATCGAAAATTAACCTTATTGTAGAGATAATGTAAAAGTGTAACATCTTTGTAATGAATGAAATACATAATGTTTTAACAACTTTAATCATCATTGTTGGTAGTAAAACGTAAATAAATAAATGTTCAAGCCATGGCTGCTAACAGGCCTCTCAATGACACCGTTCCTTATAAGCCCATGTGAAATAAACAGTTAATTTAGCAAATAATAACAATATATGGAACATTTAAATGTATTTTGTCTGAAACGGCTTGTAAAATGTTTTGATTTCATATGGTCATCAACATCTTTTGTCCATTTTTGTTGTACTACAGTACTGCATCCATCCACGAGACCACCATTCTGTCAGGGTCATATGCTAGCACTGAACACTCAGAAAATTGGTCTTTTCAAGTACAAAATAGTGCTTTTAAATACCAAGCCAATAAACCATATAAGGTATCATTTAATTCATTAATCTCTTAATTTTACAATTCTTATCAATACTCACCCAGTTTGGTCACAAAATGACAGAAATATTGGTTCTTAGGAGCACTCCAGCAGGAGGGAGGTTTTGAGGTGACTTTTGTGGCAGCACAAGATCATGCTTAACTCAAGAAGGAAACATTTGATTGACTCCAAATAAAAAGTAACATCAATACTAATACTTCCTGTCTTTTTGGTATTTCAAAATAAATTAACAAGTGGGCTTGTATGGTGCATGGGCTTAATTGGGTCACTTTCCCGACTGTATGTTACACTGTGTAGGTCTACATGGTTAAAATGAGCATCATGTCATAGGTCAGTAGGTTGTAAAATCTTTCAATTTTCCATCTTCAAAGTCCTTATAAAAGTGCTATTTCAGGTGTTCCTTTGAAGACTGAATAAAGTAATCATGGGGCTTTGGCAACACTTTGATAGCCTTGTGCAAACTGGGTGAGAGAATGTGCTCTTCTACCGAGGGGAAAAAAGATACATGGTTCAGTGTGGACAAGTAGTTCTTATGTTCGTGGATGGCCTGAGAGCACAGCATTGCTCCACATGACCTCAGAGGGCTTTCTGAATTGTCTCCTGACTCCCGCTCTTTGTTTATTGAGACTTGTGCCCTCTGGATTTCATTGCCTCTACGAGGCAAGGTCATTCTCAGAGGGCAGCGAACTCCGCCTCCTTCGAGACGGAATTTGCCCCCACCCACGTTCTGGAGACTTGCAGAACCCTTGCCCCCACCCTTACTTGCTTCACGGTGGACCCGAGCCGGCTCACCCTCCCCCTCCCCCTGTGGCGGACAGCCAAACGCCCGCCCCTGATCGGGGCTGACGACCAGGGCCGGCCTGGTAGAGATGGGTTTTGAACCGCGTCCCTGACAGGCAAAGCACACCGTATCAGACCAGCCAAAATATGGTGTGTTAGACCGCTATTCAGATGAAAGGCTTGGCGGTCAAACCTGTGTGTCTCTGTGTCGCATTCCTTCAGAGCCCAAAGTCAGGATGAGGAACCAGGCGATTGACACGGCGATGGACCCCAGCCAGCTCTTCGAGGACACCAGCACGGGGGCCCGGTCCGGCGGCTACAGGGGCCAGGAGACAGCAGGAGCAGGATACCCCACCCAGGCCCTGCTCTCTGAGCCCATGTCCAACCTCGCCATGGCCTACGGGAGCAGTCTGGCCAGCCAGGGCAAAGAGATGGTTGACAAAAATGTAAGGTGAAGGGTGTCATTGTGCTGAATAAATAATCGAACCGCCATGCTTCCCTTACTTTGACACTGTTCTATTAAATTCCATCATTTGGTGTTTTGTTGATAGTGGTGGAAAACGCGGAATCAGTGTTCAGTTGGGTTGAGATCTGGTGACTGAAATGGCCATGACATGTGGTTTACACTGTTTTCATGCTCATCAAACCATTCAGTGATTACTCATGCCCTGTGGATGGGGGCATTGTCATCCTGGAAGAGACCACTCCCATCAGGATAGAAATGCTTCACCACAGGATGAAGGTGGTCACTCAGAATGGCTTTGTATTCATTGGCTTTACTTTGCCCTCTATGGGGTTGAATGGATCTAAACCATGCTGGGAAAATGCACCCCACATCATAAGAGAGCTACCAGTATCCCTCATTTACTCAAATGTTTCCTCCTTTTGGCAGTTGCCTACACAAGCAGTCAAAAGGAAAGTTATTCAAATTCTTGGTTGTACGTGCTCATTGTACTCCGTGACCTGATTGCAACCTCTGGAACGAAAACTCAAAGCAGTATATCCCCTCTGCTATTTTGCGTGTCCTTGCTTAACACCTTGCCCTCTCACTTAAAAACAGGGAAACACTGGCACAGGTTGTAAAGCAGGCGGGTAACATGGTCAGCATTAAACAGGTCCAATTATGAGATCCAAGCAGTCAAAGGAAGGAAAAGGAAAGTTCTACTTTGTTGTCCTTGACTGTACATGCCCATTAGAGTCCTCATTCCAGAGGGTGCCATCAGATCAAACTCAAAGTACCACTAGCCAGTTATAATAAAAATTAAAAAATAAAAAAATATATATATCCCCTCTGATATTTCAGTTTTAAATATGGGCATGGTCATCTACTGTAGATTAGCAATAATACGTCAGGAGACTAATGCAAGCAGGAACATGTATTGTGAGCTGGGCGTTGAAGGTCTTGTTTGGTGACCTATGTATGATTTGTAAGAGCTGAAGGAAAATGTTCATTTTTATATGTTGAACAGACGACGGAGATTCTATTCTATGCTGCTCTTATGAATGAACTCGTTGGAAATCAGGTTTCGCAGTCCCTAAGCTGTGTTACACACAGGTTTTCTCTTGGTATACGTCTAAAGCATTTAATCACACGAAGCGGTCCTTTTCGATTGCTGAATCTCTCTAAAACGGGCTGAGATCTGGTGGGGATTCCACCCTGTGTGCTTATCACACAACGGTGGTCAAGGCGCACGCAGACTTACAAATGCAGATGGGCCTTTTGGGGAGGACCAACTGCATTGGGAGACTAGGAAAACTAGCCTAATGATAAAAAGCCACGGTTTCATAGGAATGGCAGCAATTCCCTGGTTGCCTACATTAAAATGAGTTCATGCAGTCTATGCGTTGGAGTCCAAATGTACAACACTTGTGTTTGTGTTTACACCTCTATGTGAGAGAGAATTCTGAATTTGATCACTGCAAATTAATTGACCGGTTTCAGTGCACCTTGGGAGATGTATGCTGTCTCATCCACAGAATAGCCAATGGTGCTTCTTTGTGAACTCTCTCGTCACAGCTCGATCGCTTCATCCCCATCTCCAAGCTGAAGTACTACTTTGCTGTGGACACTGTTTACGTGGGAAAGAAACTGGGTCTCCTCGTCTTCCCTTACATGCACCAGGTAATGCCACTCGCCTGTGGCCATTTTTGTTGTTCTCAGTGAAATATATATTTTTAAAGCCACCAAAGGGTTGCAGACTGCTCTCAGAGAATAGAAGTGGGTCACAGCACTGAAATTGTACCCACCCTGAGCACATATCTGCTGGCAGGACCATTGTCTCTCTGCACTTAACATGCCCCACCCCAGGCGTTTTTGTGCTTTGCTGTCTGGAACATTTTTTTTTTCTGTCTGTGTGGCTTCAAAGACGCAGGCTGTTGAAACAGCCTCCGCTAAGCAAATTGTTAAGCTGTATTTGCCTGGCGCTCTGGATTTGCAAGTGTATCGAGGCTAGGCCCATGTCACAAGAAGACTAGGTGTACAAAAATGTACTGATGGCTCCTGGGAATTGAAATGGTTTTTGAAAAATGCATCTCTTGTTTACTCTGCATTGTACATTGATTCAATACCCTCTTTATTAGGTCTGAAACCACAAAAACAATGTAGCCTTTTTCAGGAAAAATGCTTGTGGACAACAGAGTGAAAAGAAGTTTCAGCTGGCAGCACACCCATTGGAGGAACAAAAGCATAAAGGAGTTCAATTCAAATAACTGAGCCATAGTTTGCCAATGGAGAGAAGCTCTGACAAGGCTTTGCGATGCACTCTGCTTTAAATTACTGGTGCGGTCTGTTATGTGGGCTCACTTCAGACAGCGCACCACTGGGCATGTCTTTGGACCCACGAGAATTCCAGGATAGCCCCAAATATATATATTTTTTAAAAGATAGAAAATAGTCTCACAGACGTCAAACAAAAATCTTAGTCTTAATCAGACTTTTTTCTGAAGCATTTTTGCGCTACTTAACAGACAAAGGAAGTGTGATTAAAAAATAGGGGACAGGTTTTACCTGTCAGCTTTCCTGAAAGAGTCTGCCTCAGGAGTAGAACCAGACCAAAACGTCACCACATCCGTGTTCAACGAAAAGGCATCCCTGAAAGTGAAGCTTGCCTTGAAGGTTGACTGGTTCAGTATTTACTGTGTGGTGTGCTAAATGTGTACCACGCTGAACAGCTGGGATTTCCTGGAGCGATTGTGGTGAAGCTCCCTGCTCCCCACTGTTACACAGTACGTAAGAACTTAGTGACAGGCTGCTGGGTGGCTCATCCTGTTAAGGCACTGCTCTGGTGTGTGGATGAACCCCGTGGTCTGGCATCGAGTCCAGACTGAGCCAGTGCCGACTGGCCAGCAGCCCCCAGCTGGGTGATGCATAATTGGTGGTATCGTCGCCCAGGGAGGGAGGGATTCAGTCGGCCGGTTTGTCTGTGTCTCTTCGCACACCAGCGACCCCCGCTAGTCAATCGGGCGCCCACAGTCTGCCAGTATAAAGCTGATATCACGTGTTTCGGAGGAGGGCTTGCCTACACTCTCCCAAATTGACAGCAGAGGTTGCAGCGAGTGTGGCTTAGGATACGATTGGACATTCCAAATTGGGAGGAAAAAGGGGGTGGGGATGCATAATGATGGGATGCAGCCATCGTCGTTAATCTACAGTCCAGAGAATATCCAGTGCTGCATCCTGCCTGAACTTAAATACACCAAGTGTCGCTGCCTCTACTTAAGTCTTAGTCTTAAGGGTTTTTTTTCACCTGTGATGAGAGGGTTCACTGTAAAAAGTGTCTGGATGATTTACCTGCAGAACTGGGAGGTGAGCTACCAGCAGGACACCCCAGTGGCCCCCCGATTCGACATCAACGCCCCCGACCTCTACATTCCTGGTAAGAACTTGAGTCTAGACGACAGTGCGCCCTGTTTATAAGAATCCTGTTTTAATAACATAATTCGGTTGTTAATGGCATTGGATTCTTAAGAAAACCTCTTACAGGTACGGTATGCAGCTGCCAACAATGATGTCTATTGCTGTGTCACAACACTGATCTCTTGTGTGGACTATGATTGATCTTACCATGTATTAATGCACATCTTGTAAGTCGCTCTGGATAAGAGCGTCTGCTAAATGCTTAAAATGTAAATGTAATGAGCATTTCTTATAAATACAGTGCAGGCTATCTAATGTGGGACTGAGCTGAACCAGGTTGCTTCGTTGCTTAGACTTTCACCACCTCTAAATCTATTTTCTTTCCTCTTTTTTTTTCCTTTTCTCTTTTTTGGATTACAGCAATGGCGTTCATCACTTACATCCTGGTGGCAGGTTTGGCCCTGGGAACTCAGAACCGGTGAGCACACTAACATGATGCAATGCTGCAACATAACAGCGAGGTTAAGACCACATATTTTACACTTGGAAACATTCCTTTCCTGATGTGGCTGTGTACTGTTTTCCTTAAAATAGCTGACAAAATACTTTAAATGCATCTTAATCTTCAGTGATTATTTGTCACACTGATTTTGTTTTTATCAGTTACTTAATTCCGATAGAGCTGATTTACATTTTGAAAAGGAAGTTCCTGGCAAATGTTACTTTTTTGGGATAACTGCTGTAATGAATCTACAACCTTTTGAGAAGGAACCTAATTGTACAGTGTTTTTCCAAAAAATCACTTTTGGTCAAGGGACTTGAGTGAGTTTTTGGAAAAACACTCTTCAATTGTAATGGTACAATTGTTTTTTGCTTTTTTTAAAGAAAGTTAAACAAAATGGAACAATTAAACGGGGAGTGCGTCGTCACGCTTTTACAGAGGAGCCTGTCAAGGCCCTGGCTCGACCTCCTCATCCTCTTCTTCTGTGGTGTCCGCAGGTTCACTCCAGAGATCCTGGGCATGCAGGCTAGCTCGGCCCTGGTGTGGCTCATCATCGAGGTGCTGGCCACTCTGCTCAGCCTTTACCTGGTCACCGTCAACACGGACCTCACCACCATCGACCTCATTGCGTTTTCGGGGTACAAATACGTGGGGTAAGTGGGGGAGTTAACCACACCTCTTACCTCACATCCTGGATTCAAGTGCACCTGGTAGCTCCCTTTGTTAGCTATCTAATTAATTGTCTATGAGCATACCAGATACTAAAAACATACCAAATGTTTCTATATCCCTACAGCTAGCCAGAGTTGTGGACTCGAGTCACATGACTTGGACTGGAGTGAGACTCGAGTCACAATTTTGATGACTTCAGACTTCACTTTCAAAAAATAAAAGTACTTGAGACTTGACATAGACTTGCATGTCTATGACTTGGGACTAGACTTGGACTTGAGCTGGATGACTCGAGAGACTTTGAATGTGACTTGACACCTGACATTTGGGAACTTGTGACTTGACTTGACCTGAACACGGTGACTTGGGACTTCACTTGAGACCTACCCTTCATGACTTGAAAGGCTAACTGTTTGCGATTGTACAGCTTCTGAATTGTAATTTCCAGGACCCAGTTGCCCACAGTCTTGAGAGCTTGTATCTTTGTGACAGTTATTTCCACAAGTATTTGTGCCAAGTATTGATTCCTTTTGGCTCTTTCACATAATTCTCAAAGCTTTTTATTCAGTGCATGGCATTTGACTAGAAATCCACAAATATTTCAGGAGGAATGTTGCTAATAAAGTTGAGTGAGAGTCGCACCCTTATTAGATGCTCCAAAAAGTAGTGCAATAGTTTATTTAACCGTGCAGGTTGAGTAACGTTTCTCCCCTTATGTCTTCATCACAACATTGTGTTTTTTACACTAGTTTTTGGAGCATGCAATACAGGGGTGGGCAAAGAGGGCCGTATCCGTTTCTGGATTTCATGCCAACTTAATTAGCCCCAATCATTTACGTGATCTGACATTTTAGCTCAATTTCTTGATAAGCCCATGAATGACAGCTGAAGACTGTTCTTGTGTTCCCATATGAAACATGTTACTGTGGTCTAATCTACAAGTGAACCAGCATTGGCGTATCCAACTAATTAGCTAATTGAGCCACAGGGGTAATTGGTAGAAACAAAAACCTGCATACACACCGGCCCTGCAGGACAGGAGTTGCCCACCCCTGATCTAATAAGTGTGAAGTCTCATTCTTGTATGCCACTTCGACTCGGCACCTTATGCTAAGACTTTTTTGGAGTGCATATGTTTATCATGTTAATAAAGTTGAGTGACCAGTATTTCCCGTGTGGATCAGCTGGCACTTAACTCCAAGCACTGACCCAAGATCAGCCTCTGCATGTTTCACATGGTGTCTGGGGTTAGGATGATCATCTGGAGAGCTGGTCCTGGATTTGGTGCTAGGCTGGGTTCCTGCTGGGACTTCCACTGCTATCTGAAGATGGATGTAGAGAGAATTGAAAGGGCATGCTTAGTTTAAAAAATAATACCAATAATGCAGAAGCCAATTACAGTAATGTTTCTACCCCTGTA
This sequence comes from Aldrovandia affinis, assembly GCA_029706075.1. NCBI lineage: Eukaryota > Metazoa > Chordata > Actinopteri > Notacanthiformes > Halosauridae > Aldrovandia > Aldrovandia affinis. The sequence goes on from JAINUG010000012.1 coordinate 4,349,486, forward strand.
CTACCCTAGATATGCTTCTTAAAATGTTCTTTAACATGATCAACAGCTGTCTTTTCCCTTGCCCCCCAAAAAACGAGTCATTCCTTTGTCTGCTCACTTATGTGGCTGAAAACACACCTCTTTAGACTGCACCTCGGACCTTAACCCACCCGTCCCTATGTTATTTAAAAAATTGTTAATTTCCTTGAAATCAGCACTCGTGTTGTTTGTGCCTTACTTAACAAAAGATGTGCTTAGACATTGTAGCATCGAGTGGTTGTTCATCTACTTGAGCTGATTGCACTTTCTGGAAGTCACTTTGGATAAAAGCATCCGTTAAGTGGTTGTATTATATTGTATTGTGTTGTATGTTTGTGCTTTGAATGGGACGGTGGTGTAATAAGGAGATATGATCAATTTCCTTTGCAGAATGATCGTGGGAGTGGTGTCCGGACTGCTATTTGGCAGGACTGGATATTACTTGATGCTACTCTGGTGCTGTGCATCCATCTTCGTGTTTATGGTACGTTTTGGCTATCGCCTGAAGCAAGAACTTGCCCTATTTCCTGACACCGTGATTGGAGCCATTCCAGGACTTGTATGTACTTAATTTGTTTATTTGACAGGGACATTGCACAGATTCTTAGCTCTGCCAAGGTTAGCTATCAGCTCATTTGCATAGGTTGTTCCTGGGTGGGAACAAAAACAGCAGTACAGTCATTTTTTTTATTCCGCAGTAGTGCTGTATTTATATATTTTTTTAAATATGCATGTGCTTTGCAGTATATTTGGTTCCCAAAATTGGGAAACCATTATTTATAGCTATCTGTGTGCATATTTTAGCATGAAGTATTTTGCTTTTGTTGTCCATTTAAACAGGAATGATGCCTGAACTGTAAAGAATGGTGAAATTAGTTCTACAAATGCTTTCAGATTGAACAAAACTATACATACAGAACCCTTTGGAAGAATATATATATATATATATATATATATATATATATGTGTGAATATATATGAATGTCCAAATGGGTGCTTGATCACAGCTGTGCCAAGGAAGGAGGTTTGTGTACCAGTTTATTAATGATTAATGTGACTTAGATTTATTTTTATAAGTAGACTTAATGGTACACATTGGAGAGCCCAGTTATACTGTTGGGGGAAAGCACTTTGCTTAATGACACAACAGCAGTTGTGTCCCTGGGATTTGAACCTGCAACTCCCGGTTAGTCACCTCACCATAGGTAGCCCAAGGTTATATACTTAAGTCACATAGTTGTGCTCATTCTAGGCTTCATTCTATTGACACATTGGGATTCCTATTGACATATAATCAATCAATCAATCAATCAATATGAAGGTATCAAGTGCCACGTATGATGTTGCCACGTATGTTTTCCGCAGATCCGCACTTTGAGGCTGAAGATCCTGTCGGAAGCGGCGGCGGAGGGTGTCCTGGTCCGGGGGACGAAGAACCAGCTACGCATGTACCTCACCATGGCAATCGCAGCTGCACAGCCCGTGTTCATGTACTGGCTCACCTTTCACCTGGTCAGATAAAAGAGAAGTGGAGAAGGGGGATGGACACACCGATCAGGCACCTCCTCCTCCCCACAAGACTCTCTGGCCCCTCCCTCTCTCGTCTCCAAGAAACAAGGCTCTAGCATGCAAAGAAAAATACAAAAAAAGAGCAACATGGAAGCAGCATTGCTGAGTTTCACAGCACAAATTAACAATATCTCCATTTTTGTTTTTGTTTGTATCGTTAAGTTTTTGTTTTTTAATGGAAATGTATGAATGTCGATAAATCGATGCCGCTTTTCCCCCATGTGTAGTATAATGTACAGTGCAATCTTTTCTTTCTTTTTTTTTCTTCTTTTTTTTGGTTTTGTAATTATTCATTATTTCAATGTCTTTAGTTTTTACATATTTGAACTGTGGTCAGTAACCCAGGGTGCAGGAGGTGGGTTCTTACATTTTCAGAAGTAAAGCTGAGAAGGAAGGGAGGCAAGAAGTATGGTCACTGTGCCGGGTGCGTGACTCGATGCCAACGAAAGTTGCTTTTTAATCAACTCTGTGTAATTAACAAACTAAACGACCCGTCTGTCATTTCACTGAACGTTTGTCAACCTAATGAAGGTGGGATTGTACTTTTTAACTTGTAGTCATATTCATTTTTGTCCTGGCACTGATTTTAAACAGTTGAAGTGCTTTTCGTTGACATCGATCACAATATTTTGGTGTACAATAGAGCTATAGTCAAGAATGGCACAAAATTACACAGAGAGTACAAAAGAATGACATATAAGCCAATGGCAGATGCTCTCCTAAGTGTGTCACGTCCTTGCACTTTAGGGGTCTGCATTACTTTGAGCAGCACTTAAGTAATCTATAACTTCTGTTTCATGAACTTGGGAGGTATGGAGGTTATGACAAGTGCAACATTTCCTTTTGTCTGTCATTTGAAAGTCGAGGCTGAAACGCAAAACCACACTAAAAGGGGACCCAGTTCTTCTTCTTTTTTTTTCAAAGTTTTATAGATTATCGACAACAATGTACAAGCTCAAGTTGGATGAAGAGCTTGGTTTCGATACAGGGCAGACACAGTGGCACACAAAAGTTTGCCCGTAGATAAGCGCAGTTCACACCTGCAGTCGGAGGCCGTTGCGCTCACCGTGGCTGCAAAGCGAACCCGCGTTATCTGTCTGCATGCAGGCAACAACCGCGTTCCAACCCTCTCCTTTAGTTCCTCCGTGCTGAGATCCAATGAGAGCTCAGCATGTCACGTCCGCCGATTCGTGTTTACATCGAAAGAGCACCTGAGGTGCACGTGTCTCGCTGTCCTGAGATCAGCGGGGAGCAACGAAGCGGTTTTGAATGCCCATGATTTGCCCGCAGAAGAGCTTCGTTTGGTGGTAAGCCATTTCTTCAGGACTGCCTAATCGCATCAAGCAAAACCTAGCTTTAGGATTAGGTTTAGAATTGAAAGCTGATCGTAGAAAATATATAGGTGCACTTCTTACAGTTCAAATCATGAGGCTAAATTTGCTTCCCGCCCAAATTGCAGAGAATTGGTTTCCTGGTGGTGCGTTGTCTTTGTAGATAAACCTATGGCTAAATGGAGTTGTTGTAATAGCCTGGTATTTAAACTGCGTCTGGTGCTTAGAATTGTCTTCATAACAGAATGTTGTTGTTTGTTTTATAGTTCAGCTGGATTTGAGGAACGTGTAGTGTCAGGTTTGTTTCATTTCTAAACTGCTGATTTTGTGTTTAGGTAGGGGTGAAACCAGTGAATACATTTGGTGAAAATGTTTGAACTGCATACCATTGCCTAGCCATTACACCATCTCACCAAACTCACAATGTGGACTGTTTTTAGACTAGGCTTGACTGTTGTTTATAAGGCCAATAGTTAGTGCGGCATTGTTAATATGGGCTGAATTTAATTAACCATAATGTTGCAGGCACAGATATTTGGTGGACTCCTTAAGGCTTTTTTGTATCCTTTAAACAAGGCACTTACACAGAATTGCTTCAGTAAATATACAGGTATAAATGAAGAAACATCCAGCTACATACAAATTATTTGGTAAGGCAATGTGTAAACCAGTGTTTCTCAATCCATTCCTACAGGGCACACTGCCCTGCATGTTTTCATTCCAACCACCACTTAATCATGCTCAAGTGATCATTAGCAGACGACCGATGCAGATGATCGGTTGGGAGTGGAGGTTAGAATGAAAATTTCCAGGGCAGTGTGCCCTGTAGGAATGGATTGAGAAACACTGCTGTAAACTATATAAGCTTTCCAAATTTAGGTTTCTACTAAGCAAATTGATCATACAAAGTGCTGAACTGCTGAAATGTGTCGTTTAGTCCCACTAACCTCCGCAGTTCCCAGAACTGTCCATCCTTGTGAACTTGTTACCACAGAATAAAACCTTTGAGCAAACACCTGAAATTCGTGTTCACCTCAAAAGAGCAGCTGAGATGCACGTCTTAACTTCTGGTAACATTTGTATCATTTAAATTTGTTGCTTTCTGATGCAAAGAGCCAGCAGTGTAGTGGTAGGAAATAAAAACTTTTTTTTTTCTTTTTTCTTTTTTTAATGCAAGGCCATGATTTGTGGTTCTGCAAGTCCAGTTCTGTGATCCTCGTGCTCATGAACGGTGCATACCGTGAAAAATACTTCTGTGATGTTTTGTACATGGTATTTATACCTATAAGCGGACTGACACAATAAATAAATAAAGAAGACTGGTGGATGGCTGCTATGCCACTTTTTTCACCGATTTTGAGTTGTCCGTTGTAATTTTGTCATGAATACACGCACTAGGGTCATGATACTTTTTTGGCATCCAGGGAATTTAGATGACATCTCCCATGTACTGACAAATTGCCACTAGGGGGCGTTGTAACAATACATATACTATACCGCACTGTTTTATCTAAAGGGGGGGATATTTCAGCAATGTGTATTCTGACTGCCAGGGGGCGACCAAATTCAAAGTTGTTGACTTGGCACCTAGAATATATGTATCTTTTTTTAGACATTTGGAGTATTTGGAAGGCTACAGAAAATGTATTGTCTGGCAATTGATACCGTCACAAAATGCACTGTGAATGTACTGTATTTAAAGATTTCAAAGACAAGTACAATTGCAGCATTAACCAATACACAAATTTGTTTTTTTAATAGAAAAGTCAGGTGGCTATTATGTAATTACAATTTCTGAACCCTTGCAGTATTTAAGTCATTTTTGTAAATGTTTACGGTGTGCAACAAGACCTATCATGTTACAAGCATATCAGGTTGATTCTTGGCAACACGACACAATGGAGAACTGGCTGCTTTCCAAAAGGAACTTCTGTCCACATAGACACATTGCAATGTGTTGCAGGAACTGCCTGCAAACTGCCCAAACAAGGTTTTAAAAGGTAAAGATATTGACTGTAGATAACATTAGATTTGGTGACTCAGGATTGCACAATATGCCAAACCGTGACGCTAGTGGATTTCCGTAGGGAACGCATCTACATATGGGTGTGAGGTCTGAATATGTCCGCGCCTCACTAATCCCACTATAACTGTTGCACTGGAGACCGCGTGACCCTTTTACACTCATCTGAAGTGTTTAACCCAGAAAGGTAAAAATATCGCAAAGCATATTTTTTCGCAAGTTACAAGTGTTTCAGTCAAGAAGCCCCTTGGAGATTTCATTGGATTGTGACTGGCTGGCACACCCATGCTATGCCAGTTTACTGTGTGTGTGCGTGTGCAGGGGAGGGGGGCAGAGGGGGGCGGCGGCAGGTTGGGTGGGTGGCTTTCGCTGATGGTCTCTAGCCCCGCCCTTTAATAGAGACCATGCAGATTTTCAATGGATCAGCTACTCGGGCGCGTTTCTCATTGATACCCGGATGAGTATTGACTCCGTGCCAGGGGGCACTACTTTATTTCCATATAGACGCGGACGGATCTCAGCCTTATCACACCCAATGAAGAAAAGGGGCAATTTAACTATATATTTTTTTTACCATAATCATATTAATCCACGCCGTCTTTTTCTGTCGTAATGACTTGGCGCTATCGCCTTTTGTTCTATTTTAAGACTTCACGCTTGCAGAGTCAATATTTTGACCGAGTAGAACTATGACACGAAATAACAAGTAATATAATATATAATAAATAACAAGTCGGTTCCATAGAAATGTATTTATAAGTCATTATTTATTCCCACGAATAACTGTAAGCAGTAATGTGTTGTGTGCAGCTCGAATCTCACCTATGCTAGGACGTCAATGTGAACTGCGGGACTCGAATTAACCCCGTGCGCATTAATTGGGGTCATTAAATACATTAAAGCGCACAGACGTCCTTTCTGCTCGAGTTAGCTGATCCAAAAGTCACATATAAGTGTTATTGGAAGTGTTACACGATGTCAAAGCTATGGAGACAGGCTGTTGGGATAGACGATGAAAGGCGCTGATAACTGGCACTCGGATACTGTAGTCTATCCCAAATTAAGCAAAGTGGTTAAGGAGGTGAGCGTTTACGCACTGCAATAACACAGTATATTTTGGAACGGTGCTTCTCCATATTTTTGTTTCGAATAAAAAAAGAAATAAAAGCAAGTGTAGGCTATTACCCGCAGCATATACCACAAAATTATTTTTGTTAGTCGATTATAACATTTTGGAAATTAGTGAGGGGTCTGATTGTTATTAACGCCTCGTAAGGGGTTAAAGCATTCAAGATTGTTGAAGATTATGGTTCCGACGTCAGAGACACAGAAGAGGGGGGAGAGAGTGGGGAAAGACAGTGGGACACAGAGACACACACGCAAAAAAATAAATAAATAAATAACATGTAAAAAAAATCATGTTCGGTGTTTAATGCAGCGTATACGGGCTAGCATATTGTAGCAGGTGAAGAACGACAGTGCCCATTGGATACGAGAAAAGGAAAAAAGGAAATAAGTTCAGAGCCTTTCAAGTTGGGACTTTTTTAAAAAAAAAAAAAAAAAAAGAAAAGAAATATTTGTATACTTATATTTTAAGTGTGGAAGATGGCAGCTAACATGTACAGGGTTGGAGGTGGGTAAGTTTGGATGCTTCCAAAAAACTGCACGGGGGTTTGGGAAAGGGGGAGGGGTGACGCTAGCGGGTTCCGCTGGCAGTTTTTTAAATAGAAATGTCTTGCCTTGCCCAACTTTTCCGTTGACGAAAAATCGTTTTGCTCGTGCTTTTTAAAAACGGTAACCTCTCTCTTTTTTGTACAGCGGTTGCGTATATGTAACAGTTTCACCCTCGTTCTTCCTCTTCCTCCTGACGGAACCACACAGAGAGGTATCACAATGTGCTCCAGCGACTGTGTTAGTGCTCGCTAACTATAGAGGCTGTGCGTTTGTGCGTTTGCCCCCCGTTTAACCGATTAGAAATGGCTTTTTATTTTGACAACAATCACAAGGATACATGGCTAAGCAAACGCATTATTTCCACCTCGACCTAATCTATTAGGCTACTTTGCCATCGATTTCGTCAAACGTCATAATCTCTTTTTTCTCGTCGAATTGTTATAGCATGGGACATACTTCCCTGTATATTTTTAAACAAGAAAGCTATAGTAGGATAACGGTGTTATGTACCATCTCAAACGTGGACGTCACAGGCTGGGGTTGGCTGATGAAATGGATAAAAAGCAGCTGTATTCTAGTCCGCCGCGGTTATATAACAACCGTGCCACCGTTTATAACAAAAGACCAGGGTGAAACGAGGGCATCGCTCTGGCAGTGTGTCGGTGCTGTGCTTCTAATGGCGACGGCTAGACAGAGCGCTTTCGCAGCTGCTGCCGTGCGAGGTAACGCACAGCGCAAAACGTGAAGCTTCGATGTAGCCTACTCTAGTGTCGTCTGTGGTGGTTTAATAACTGGCATCATAACGCTTTCACAATCATAACTTTGCACGTATAGCCCAAAACTGTAGCCTAGGGGATATTGTGGAAAATATAAAAAATATGGAGTCTTACTAAAAATAATAGTTTATTAATGCAGCGCGCGCACACACACACACATACACAAACACACGCGCACACACACACACGCACACACACTTTAACGCCAGTTTCTAAAATACATCCCGTTTGATGCCAAATTCTAAACATATTTATAGGACCAGATTGATTCAACATTCCAGCCTACTTGCCAGTTTATATCCCATACCCACAGTATGTGGTTGGTACCTGTAATAATCCAGGATATTACAATTTGTATCAGATTTTCTTTTACAAATCTAAAACGAAGTTTAACGGGCTTAAATATTAACATAAAGTTGCCTTAATAATAATAATAATAATAAACATAATAATAATAATATTAGTGATTTGGACTGTTATCTGAGACGGTTGTGTCAACAAACGTTGTTGACTCATTAATTTAATTGTGGATTAGCGCTGCACAGTTGTGAATGGGATCGAATCCCACCAGGGGGCGACTTTGAGTCAATTCGTCCACCATAGGTCTTTGTGTATGGAGGTTCAAAACCCCCTGAGATTTGAACTATGGCTCCCTTACCTTCCTGATTTTCGCATTCTGTAACAAACAGTCCTAAATTGGCTTTAAATGTTACATTTCGACTTACATGCTGTTTATATAAATATTAAATATTGGTGAAGATGAACCCATCCGATCAATTAGTCACCCAATTAGCCAATTAAAAACTATGTGAATGAATTTCGAAAAATAGAATAGATTTGAGACTAGTTGTTAATGATAGAACCTTAAATAGTACTAAATATTACAACATTCATGAATCAGAACTCAACGTTTTTCATTAAAGATGAGATTAAATATCTATACATTTTGGTATAATTCATCAATGTAGCAGTGTTGTATGCTGATAGGCCTACCCTAACTACTATAAAATGACACCACGGGTGTCATCTTAAATGAAAAACGTTGAGCGCGCGGATGTCGTATGACGGTTGTTACGGAAGTATCGACGCGCCTGTTCTTAACTTAAAAGCCTGAAATAAGAACACAACACACTCTCTATATGAAAGGTTCAAAATATTTCATCGAAATGAAAATATTTTATCAAAACATTTTCAAATATTTTATCAAAACATTTTCAAATATTTTATCAAAACATTTTCAAATATAATTTAGGCCTATTCGTTTATTTTACTAAGTATTAGTTGTTGCTTTTGCACTTTGGCCCACACTCTCATTGAAACACATTAATTCAGAAACTAAAACGGTGTCTACATTTACATTTACATTTACATTTTAAGCATTTGGCAGGCGCTCTTATTCAGAGTGACTTACAATATGTGCATTAGTACATGGTAAAATCAATCATTGTTCGCGCAAGAGATCAGTGCAGTAATAGAGCGATAGACATAGAAATAATCATTGTGATTATCTAATACACAGTAGGCTATCGCCGTCGGTTTTAAGGTTAGTCCCTGACACTGCTGAGCTGACCTTGTCTAAATCATAAGAAATTATCACATTTTTGATGTTGGTCGTGCAAAGTTGGCTTAGCAATGTGGACACCTCTGCAGGCGGGCTATTGCTTACTACGCCAAATGTGGTATTCTGATAGCCTACAGAAATCAATATTGACATAGGCTACTGTTTTTTTGTGGTGAACTAGGCTCCTTATTAGTGACTTAAGTGGCCTGAGGCGTTTTCATCGGCTAGATTGGAGGCAATTGTGATATATCACTAGCGCGCAAAAATCCATAGTGGGCACATGTGGACACGTTATTATCAGAGCTTTTACGCCATTTTTTAGATTTTTTTAGATTATAGTGCAGTAAGGGAATTATGACATACATTCAGATATACTGACCCTATGAGTCCACCCCGTATACACCACATGTGTTTTTGAGGAGCTCACATCTTGTTACTTTATGGGGGGGGGTACCTCGTGACAATTTCAATTCATTTACGCACATTACGACTATGTAATTTTATTAAATAATTTACATATATCCATAAATCGATATGCTACAACGGGACACATGTGCACATAAATACAATTTTCGTCTATTTATTGTTCATAAGATTTCAAATGTGACATAGGCTACCTTTTGAAATTAGGCTTATTGCGACGGGGCATGCAATTTATATATACTAGTACTCCACAATTACCGTTATCTTTTGATATAACGGAATCGAACGCTTACAGATCATACAGTCATTATTTTTGTTTAACGGGGCAACGAGGTATACAAATTGTAAGCACCTCCGATAATATAACAAATGCATATCTAGGCATTTACCCGTGGCTTATTAGTAACATTTTCGAGGAGGATCTATGTGTTGAAAATGGCGTTATGGCCCATGCAAGTGCAGCCACAGTTCCGCTCGCGTTTGCAGAAGAGGGTGTTGCTGTTGTTTATTGCGTCTGAAATATCGAACAGTTTCATGTGGGAGATGTAGGGTTAAATGAGGGGTAAATACTGCTTGACTCTAGATCCTACGTCAGCGTTAGCGTACAGCGAGCGCGGGACATGGAGTAGGATACTATTCACAGAGACAGGCAGGCAGGGAGACAGGCAGACAAGGGTAGTAGACTGAAACACAACCGTCCCCGCCCCCTCCAAAACAATACAAATAATAATTATACTAACAATAACCGCAAAGGCGATTGTAGGCGTTTCTTTTCTCTAGAAACGCTGCTCAGCTAATCTGATGCCAATGGGTAGTCAGTCACCTTTAAGCGAAATCGTACGGCCACTAGCCTACTACACGTTCTGTAACATTTGGCGATCAGATTTTTGTTTGTTGTTCACCTCCCAAGGTGGAAGAGGGCAGCGAGCATGTACAGGGTAGGAGGTGGGTAAGTTTGGAAGCTTGATCATTTTAATTCATAGAGACGTTTGGGTTTCGTAGCGACGACGTCTACCTCCTCTGGCGTTACAATATAACCAAAACAACAACGGAAAAAACTTGTTTGTGCGCCCGAAAAAGAAGGACCTATCCTCTATCCCCCTTCCTCGAATGTCCGAAAGTTCTACGAACTGTTGTCGTTTAAATTGTGTCATTTTCGTTGGAATGTGACATTATAATTACACGTAGGTGACCGATTTTCAATCGGTAATAGTTTTTTGTTTGTTGTTTTCCCTTTTTTTTTTTTTTTTTTAAAGGGCCGGATGGATTTTCCAAGGTTAATAGAAACTATTCACAATTATGTAGCCTAATAAAATCAAATGTTATAGTTGCTATTGTTGTTATTACTGCCTTGTCATTAATTAAGAGTCAGACGAGGACACAATCTTATGGCATATAAAATAATTATGCAACATCAGTAGAGTGGAAAAAAAAAAAAATCATTTACTGAAAAAGATAACATCAGTGCGCTCTGTGCCCGTATTGGACTGCAGGAGTGTCTTGTTTCACTGGCTTCAGGGCCGGTCTGTTACAGCGAAAGTGCACAGGATCAGGTTCAACTATTTCACGTATTAAACGGATTCAGAGTTTTAGTCGAGATTGTCAGGTGTATGCCAAAAGGAAACCGCCACGAATAGACAGTGGATTGCATTGCTTTAACAACATTTAATATCTGCTGTTACCCATCTATAACTACTGATATTGCTGTTGTTTTATAGATGAGCTATCTCTTTCCCCTTTGCTTCGGCAATCAGTGCCATTCATCACGTTCATACTCTGCTCGTGCACTTATGGATCAATCTCTCCCTCTTTCCACAAGTCTGTCACTGGACAGCTTTTTTTGGATGATCAGTGCCCTTTGCACGCTACTGTGAACCATGTCATTATCTGGGTAATTCAAACACAGGCAACATTTGGTGTCTTTTGTGTCTTTTAGCAACAGACACCCACATGCATGCATATCAATAAGGCAATGGTGAGTCGGAGGGGCCTCACGACAGGGGGGTGATGGAGAGAGTGACGACTGCAGGCTTTTGATGGAAAAATCTGCATTGGTAATAATGTAGACAGATGTAAGTCTGGGGAATAGGACTGTATGGATTTTTCTGTGCGTCTCGGTCGTTTTAACGTTGCTCAGAGCGACGGGTGGTCGTGCTGTAGATTTCCTCCGGCGGTGTATATAGTGGTCTGTTTTAACTGCCTCCTATCTGGCTGATTAGTAATGTAATTGGGGGAATGGGTTGTTTTCAAGTGCATGCATTTGGGTGGATGTAGCCCCGGGCAAAACTGTGCCCTTGGGAGAACGGTGCCTGCTTGAGAAGGGAGCTGAAAGTTGTAACCAGTGGGTCTGGCTCATGAGGAGGAGCGCAGACATTTTGCAGAAAGGCGAACAGGAATTCATAAATGTATGAATAAAGTGTTGCAACCCCCTACCCCCAAGGGCCACCCCTCAGGGACTGTTGGCGCCATGTTGAAAAATGTCTCTGTTTGTAAAAGTGTAGCATTTGTGCTCTTTCATTGTAGGCCCACAACCTGCCAGTATACTTTGAATGATGTCGTATGTTAAATATGGGGTGCAGACGGGAGTTTACCCCTTTATGGTATGATGGTATGTTGATGTGATTTTGTGCTTGCAGCTGAGAGTCTTAAGGCACTGGCGGCACACACTTTTGCAGAGAAATAGACTGTCCTTTATTTGGCATGGTTTTTCAGTTTTACATTTACATTTACAGTTCTTACCATGTCAAAATGTTGTTTTGACCTGTGCAGTTCAACAACACGGATTTTGAGTTGCAGCAGTGGGTGACCTTAAGAACTGATTCAAAATGATCAACTGTGTAGGGCTGGTAGCTCCCACAGGTCTTGCTTTATCAGGTTATGTGCCATTGGAGTGAGTCTGCAGCACAATGATGTTGTTGTATGTGCGAAGAGATCTGTCAGTTAATATTTTGAGAAATGTGTACTGTATGTATGTATGGTTTACACTTCATTCAACTGTTTATCTTGTTAGTGAATAAATAATGTTGACTTATGTTTTCTCATATAACTGGATGATTACCATGGCGGTAAATGCAATTGTTCTGGGGTGCAATAATCACCTTAATTCCTCACGGCGACCGGGGTTCGATTCCACCAGCTGCGCCAGAGTTGGCTCTGGCTGGGAGTGCCACTAGGGGACGGCGATTGGCTGTCCGCCCCAGGGAGGGGGAAAGGGAAGCCGACAGGACATTCGCTGTGCACAGGAGTGGCTCTGTAGTACCGGGTTATGGTCGACGTCCTGGCGAGTGCCGTCTCGGAGGAAACAATACTTCGCTTTCGTCATTACTGGTCACAGGGCTACGGCAGCAAACTCACATTACGAGGGGGGGATTGACTTGAAAATAGCGGGTGTAATTGGCTACCAAATTGGGATAAAATGGGATAAAATCAGAAACCAAATTTTAAGAAAGATCACCTTAATTCCATTAAGGGTGGAAACAGGCATATTTTTAGCATTCCAGTTCCCTAATTACTAATGTCAAGTTCCCCTCCCAGTAACTGAACCTTACGGTACAGTATTCAGCCCTCCCTGAGTAATGGTAAGCAAGGTAAATCGTGTGTCGTGTGTCAGTAGACCACTTGGGCGGCAGTGTAGTGTAATGCTTAGGGGAAGTGGACTTGTAACTCAGAGGTTGCTGGTTCAATTCTCAGGTGGGCCACTGCCATTGTATCCTTGAGCAAGGTACTTAGCCTGAATTGCTTCAGTAAAATATCCATATGTAAAGAAATGTAAACTGTGTCGCTCTGGTTAAATGCCTAAAATGTAAAATGTAAAAAAATGAAAGCAATGATCAAAAGGCTTCGGCCTCCAGACCAGTGTGGCTGAACACGATCGATCGTTTCCTTGTTTTGGGTGTCACACGAGCGCTGTTATCTCACAGATCGAGTGGCCAGGACAAGACACGGAATGCAAAGCATGTGGGCTGTGAGACGAGGGAGAAATAAAAGGATGTAAAAGATGGCATGAGCCAATCTTGGCTGGTCCGATACGGTGTGTGCTGCCTGTCAGGGACATGGTTCGAAACGCATCTCTACCAGACCGGCCCTGGTCGTCAGCCCCGATCGGGGCTGCGTTTGACTGTCCGCCCCAGGGGGAGGGGGCAGGGTGGGCCAGCTCGGGTTTGCCGTGAAGCACGTAAGGGAGTCTCCAGAATGTGGGTGGGCATATTCTGTCTCGAAAGAAGCGGAGTTTGCTGCCCTCGGAGAATTAGCTTGCCTAGTAGAGACGAGTGGTGGACTCGTGTGGGGAGGTTAAATCAAAATAATTAGAGGGTGTAATTGGCTACCAAATTGGGAGAAAAACAGGAAAAAATCTGAAATAACATTATTTTTTTAAAAGGGTGGGGGGGAGTGTGGATTCTCCCATTTTCAGCCATGTCCCCAGTACAATACAGAGAATGGGGAACATGTAGGTTGTCATCTTTTACCAGGACACCCCTCATATCAGCACGGACACGTCAGCCATCTGTGACCAGCCTAGAAGGATGTGGTTTGAAGCGTTGCATATATTCATGATTTCACTACAAACAGCAGTGCTGAAACTGCTTACATATTTATTCATAAGCTATTGTGCACATGTGAGAGCTTAAGGCTTGGAGGCCTGTCCCATTTGTTTACAGTAGATCTGTCTTTAGGAGTAATGCAGAAAAGAAAAGGCAGACGTCCGGTTTGGTAAATATTAGTATTAAATTAAATAATTAATATTAATATGGAGTTACTCCATATACTTGTATTGTTAAAATGAAGTATTTGTTCAATATTATGCCATGAATAATTCAATGTCAGAAAACTCATAACACCCTCAAAAAGCAGGCAATACTGGAGGTATTGCCAAACAATTTCCGCAGTTCCAATAGACAATTATTTTAGACTGCATTGAACTGCATTACGAACGCAGATTTTTTATAAATGCAATTTTAGTGATGTTTAAAGCTACATGCTTTGAATTTCAAGCATTGCTTGTATTATTTATTGTTTGTTTGCATCAGAGCGCAGTGTTTTCTGTTGAATCATTGCTTCCAAGACCCAGGGACAGCTCAACAAATAGTTTTTAGCCCCATGCCTTTATTTGTTAAAATGTGAGGTTGAATTTCTGGTTGTTAGGTTTTTCAGACTTTTTCTCAAGCATGTAAAAAGTATTTTCATTTTAGTGTATGTAATCATGCAGGATATAGTCCTATGTCCGGTATCCTACTGTGTATACATGTATTGCTGAATTACGTGAAGTGAACCTACAAACTACACTTTCCAATTTGTGCATGTGGTGTTCTTATTTTTTGTATGCTACATAAAATGGCCTCATTAAGCCTCAACACTTTTAGTCAGGTGTCTGTTATCTAGTGTGCTTTGCACTTTAAAGACAATTACAATGGATTTCTGGCATTAGGCCCCAATTATTTTCGATGCCACTGACACCCACCTCACAACCAATGCCCATCGGGGTAATGGCATCTGAAATGGTTTCCCACATGATGTCCTCGTGTTGTGGGCCAACTTGGCACAATTTGAGTGCCTGTAGATTTAAACATGGCTGTGATATTTAGACACGCAAGTGTACTTACAGTGATACAAAATCCGGAGTGTATTTTCAAATGTGAAACATTGTGAAAGCTTGGCAATCGACTTTCCAGTGATTAGTATTTTGTGAGTTTGTACTGGCGCACTATGGCTGTCGTTGCGTTCACCCAGGTGGGTGTTGCACATTGGTGGTGGTTGAGGTGAGTTGCCCCTATTGTTCTAAAACGCTGTCAGTTCCTTGGAAAAACAACGCTATATAAATCCAATGTTCATTCATTCATTCATTCATTCATTCATAGTATTGTATGTAATTGTTTACCATATTATTTGTTAAAATGATGATCCACTCATATCTTAAACTCTATCACTATATGCGGTCAAAAGGCAGGTATTTATTTAGCAAAAACATCATTTTCACAGCAGTTTGATTGCACATGCATTTGTTATGTCTGCCATGCATAAAAATCCAATAGAGCGAGAAAACAAAAAGGCCACAATGATTTGGTTTATTATGTTTCGTTACATTATTACTAAAATCACCGTGAAGTTAAGCTTGCTGCAGAGCAGTCATTTATCTGAAGACATTTTAAATCATTACTTCATCACGGCTAAAATGTCAAGCTAGCCAGCAACCTCTCCGATACACTCAAAGTGCGCTTATTACTTTAAACTGGGCGCCTCTTCTAACCAGAGTGGCACATTTGATACCTCTCCCATCCTGCCAAGAATGAGCCCTGTGGCTTTCTCAAGGCCCGCTTACACACACGATGGGTTGTGAGCAGAGAGGCCATTTCAATTTGGTCTGAATGGATGTACTCACCGTGAGTGAGAAATTACATTGCATCAAAGCGGTGGAATGGAACCGGCAGGACCCAGAGCAATATCTGCACAGTCTGGAGCAGAGGCTCTTATTGGTGTTAAATAAACCTGATGGGGGTGATGGGAGTTGGAGTCCAGAGCTGGCGTAACCATCACCTTCATTTCCCCACAGGTAACGATGCAGAATCGTTAATTATTATTATTATTATTATTATTATTATTATTAACTTTTTTAGCTCTAATTAACTCTTATCTAGCTCTCGCTCTTTTAGGATATCCAAGAGCTCTCCAACTAATAATAATTTTAGAAAAACATGCAGTTGAAATAAACATGTCTGAAAAATATGGTGCTTTGAGTTTGGCGTTTCTGGATCGATTAATTGAGTCTGTCTATTGTGGTTACCCACTGGGCCCAGCCCCATTCCTCTGGCACCCGTAGTGAATTTGGAATAATTGTGTTATTAGAGGGTAAGCAGTGCACATAGATCATGAATATTGCTTTATAGATACACAAACACCAACCCTCAGTTTAAATATGATATAAAATGTAATACCTTTATAGTTAAATGCTCAAAATATTAAACGCTCATCAAATTACATTGAATTATTATTTATATATATATACATATACTTCTTCAGTGACAAATAATGAGAAATCATGAAAGGCTACATTTGGTTAAAACCAGAAAATCTGGTCAGGACTTCTCAAGCTCTATCCTTATGTTGTTGTCAGTTACAGGTCTGCCTCAAACTGTCATGCAAGGTTCAACATTAAATTAGTATTATTTTCATCTGTATTACATTACGCTGAATTGTGTTATATCATACTTTGCTCACAGCAAAATATAGTTATATTGACATTTCTGTATGAAACCAGTGCAAGGTCTACCTTTACGGTATTATTAGTCACACGGTTGAAATTTTGGGGGTATGCAAGTATTTTAGTGGCATATCTTACACAACTCTTACACAACTCCCTTCCCCCAAACAGGTGTACTATATCTAATACAGACTGTGTAACTCTATCAGAAGATAGCGTCTCTTTCTGTGTACATTTCTGTGCCATTATTTAGGAGAAAGAAAGGCGATTGAATCATATTTGCTTTCAGAGTCCTGCAGAATGTGAGTCTGCAAGCTCTTGCCTTACACCAATCCCCCCATTATGTGTGTGCACTCTCTACTTATCGGATATTGGAAATGGACATGTCACCTTTAACTGGATTACAGAGCTTTTCCAGACAGTTTACACAGGGCACTGTTATAGCATTCCCTTTTTGTCTAATCTATTATGCTGAGCAGCTGCCAAGTAGCACATAACTTCGATTTTTTTTGCTAATAATCAAAAGCGGTTTGGTGGTGTCATTATCGCACAAAGAGCAGTCGGCAGAGGGGGGGTATAATCGAGGCTCATAGACCTCCTGCAGAGGGGGGGTATAATTGAGGCTCACAGTCCTCCTGTAAATCATGAAAGGAGTCGTCCTGTAGGAGTAGGTCTATTTTCCTCCCGCCTTTTGTCAGACGGAACAATTGTCGGTACACGGTGTCTGGCTGTCTGGCTGCCTGGTCTGGCCTGGTCCATTGTGACTGGTGCGATTGCGCTGCCGTTATCTCTTGAAGGATCAGAGAGCACATCTATGGCATGCTCACATTACAGTAAGGCTGGCTCCGCTCCTGTCACTCCCTTTGAATTTAGCCTGGGTTTTGCCGTTAAAAGATATGGAAAAAAATGAAAAAGTGTGGCTGTGTTTTCCATAAATGTTTTAATTTGAAAAAGGAAAATGAACTAGATTTACAATAGTATAACTGTATTTAATTCAAAGTTTATTGCTGTATATTCACTCAGTAGCCACTTTATTAGGTACACCTTTCTAGTACTGGGTAGGACCCCCATCCTTCTTCGTGGCATGGATTCAACAAGGTGCTGGAAACATTCCTCTGAGATTCTGGTCCATGTTGACATGATAGCATCATGCAGTTGCTGCAGATTTGTTGGCTGCACATTCATGTTGCAAATCTCCCGTTCCACCACATCCCAAAGGTGCTCTATTGGACTGAGATCTGGTGACTGTGGAGGCCATTGGAGTACACTGAACTCATTGTCATGTTCGTGGAACCAGCTTGAGATGACGTGTGCTTTGTGACATGGTGCATTATCCTGCTGGAAGTAGCCATTAGATGATGGGTAGACTGTGGCCATAAAGGGATGCACATGGTCAGCAACAAGACTCAGGTAGGCTGTGGCATTTAAAAGATACTCAATTGGTATTAAGGGACCTAATGGGTGCCAAGAAAACATTCCCCACACCATTACACCACCACCACCAGCCTGAACCGTTGAAACACAAGGCAGGATGGATGCAGTTTGGATTAATGTTGTTTATGTTTTTGTTTGCCAAATTCATTTTTGATGAACCTCTTGACCATCTGCATGATAATTCATTAACGAACAGGTGAAATGCTACCATCTGCATGTCGCAGCAGAAATCAAGATTTGTCAGACCCGGCAAAGTTTTTCCAACGTTGAACTGTCCAACGCATGGTTATTTGAGTTACTGTCGCCTTCCTGTCAGTTTGAACCAGTCTGGCCATTCTCCTCTGACCTCTCTCATTAATGAGGCGTTTTCACCCACAGAACTGCCGCTCACTGGATGTTTTTTGTTTGGCACCAACAATAATTCCACGGTCAAAGTCACTTAGATCACATTTTTGGTCTGAACAACAACTGAACCTCTTGACCATGTCTGCCTGCTTTTATGCATTGAGTTGCTGCCACATGATTGGCTGATTAGATAATTGCATTAACGAACAGGTGTACCTAATAAAGTGGCCACTGAGTGTATATTGTAATATTATATGAATTTCAAAATAATCACTACAATATCTGAGTAATATCACACATATGACTAGCAGATATTATTACATATTTGTAATAATGTCTGTACATCAAAATATTTTCCTCACATTTTTTGTATATTTTAAAATGTTCTCCTTTTTCATATGGACATGCTGTCCTATTATTGTCACTTGACTTGGCCATGGAGGTAGACTGTGTTTGCAGTGACCGTGGCCAGATTAAAAACAGACTTATTCAGTCCTTCAGCAGATATACATACAATACATAAATGCCATTTAGCAGACGCTTTTATTCAAAGCGACTTACAGTAGTGAATGCATACATTTTTCTGTATATGCCCAATGGGAATCAAACCCACAACCTAAGCATTGTCAGCGCCGTGCTCTACCTACTGAGACACACAGAACCACTCTCTACCTACTGAATCACACAGAACCACGCTCTACCTACTGAGCCACACAGAACCATGCTCTACCTACTGAGACACACAGAACCACACTACCTACTGAGACACACAGAACCACGCTCTACCTACTGAGACACACAGAACCACTCTCTACCTACTGAGTCACACAGAACCACGCTCTACCTACTGAGCCACACAGAACCATGCTCTACCTACTGAGACACACAGAACCACACTCTACCTACTGAGACACACAGAACCACGCTCTACCTACTGAACCACACAGAACCACATATAGATACAGATATAACCATCTCGTACAGCCACCTGTCGTGCGTTCATTAACAGTTATTCCATTGTTGTACCTTAACCAGCGCAATTAGTGATTTCCATAATTACTAATTATGTGCAGTTGCACATCGACTCACACATGGTGCTTACGACGTGACACATATTTATCCATTTTATTCAGCAGCATTCACAATTATGTGCCATGAGTACCATGACGATTTCTATCAGATTCCTATTTTTGGCTTCGTATTTATTACTAATAGAAATTAAATACTGAATCAGATATTCCAACCCATTTTGACTGTGAAATAATATAAAATATGATCTCTTATCATGGAATGGCTATAAAGTAATGGCAGTGGTATTGTAGGTCAAATATACATTTTAGGGGCTGGCGGATAGCGCAGTGGTCTAATGCACCCGTATTTGGCTGGTCCTGTATGAGTGTGAGCTGCATATCGGGGACGCGGTTCGAAACCCGTCTGCCAGACTGGCCCAGGCCGTTATCCCCGATCGGGGGCGGCGTTTGGCTGTCCTGAGGGAGGGGGGAGGGTGAGCCGGCACAAACTTGCTGTGAAGCACGTAAAGGTGTCTCCAGAAAGGGGGTCAGTGAGTTCCGTCTCGAAGGAGGTGGATCATCGCCAGGCTTGGAGAGTAGCAGTAGAATGTCCGACGCTGCCCACTGGGACCAGGGTTTCATTCCACTGGCCACGCAGGTTTGGCTCTGGCTGGGAGTGCCACTAGGCAGGGGTGTCCAATCTTATCTGAGAAGGGCCAGTGTGGGTGCAGGCTTTTGTTCTAGCCCAGCACTAAACAACTGATTAAACTAATCAAGGTCTTGATTGTAGACCATGATTGGTGAATTAGTTGAATCAATTAGCTGCCCCAGGAAGCTTGCTGCATATAGGAGTGGCTCTGTGTACCAGAGTTACAGTGGACAGCTTGGCGAGTGCCGGCTCGGAGGTACATCACCTTTACTCACAATACAAGGGGGGACTGACATGAAAAGAGAGGGTATAATTGGCTACTAAATTGGGAGAAAAATGGGGGAAAACAGATTTGCTAGTGGACTGTGGAGTGGAAAGAAGCAGCAGATTGATTTAATGTGTTTCGGAGGAGAACGCGTGCTTGTCTCTGCTCTCAGGACAGTTGCAGCAATGAACTCACACAAGAGCTCACACAAATTGGGAGAAAATAGTTCAACATTCATTCTAGTAAACTGGCCCCATGTTTTTTCACCTTGCCATCTCAGGAGAATGTCGTCGTTATTTGTGAGATCTATGTGTGCAATTTCGCCAAGCGTCAACAGAAAGGCTGTGTGATGAACTGCTCATGGTATGGTGATGAAATATTTTAAGGTTATACAGTAAAACGGGGCAGTGGATAGCGTAGCGGTCTAATGCACCACACTTTGGCTGGTCCGGTGTGGTGTGCGCTGCTTGTCAGGGACGTGGTTCGAAACCTGCGTCTCTACCAGACCGGCCCTGGTCATCAGCCCCGATCGGAGGCGGCATTTGGCTGTCTGCCTCTGGGGAAGGGGGAG
Source organism: Aldrovandia affinis (assembly GCA_029706075.1). Lineage (NCBI taxonomy): Eukaryota > Metazoa > Chordata > Actinopteri > Notacanthiformes > Halosauridae > Aldrovandia > Aldrovandia affinis. Next base: position 4,370,330 of record JAINUG010000012.1, read on the forward strand.
GGTGAGCCGGCACGAGTCCATCGAGGAGCAGGAAAAAGGCGTCCGTAGTAGAGTTCCGTCTCGGAAGAGGCGGATCTATCGGCCCGGAAAGAGTGTCTCGACCCAGAGGACGGGTGGCGGACTCGTGGGGGAGGGTAAATTGAGATAAATAGAGGGTATAATTGGCAACCAAATTGGGAGAAAAACTGGAAAAATTTGAAATTAAAAAAATTAAAAAGTTATACACTAAATATAGACCAATGAACCAATGATTTTCTCACCATATAGCATACACAGTACGTTTCTGTTAAGTGAAAGATACATTAAGTGCATTTTTCATATCAGCAATTTACTGTACATCCATTTACATGTAGGAACAGTGATATGTCTGTGCATAGTAATCAAATCAAATCAAATGTATTTGTATAGCGCTTTTCACAAATTAATTGTCACAAAACGCTTAACAGAAAAGAACCCAGGCCAGTGGCAAGGAAAAACTCCCTTGATAGGGAGAAACCTTGGGAGGGACCAGACTAAAAGGGGGTGGGGGGCATCCTCTTCTGGCCAGCACAGGGTGTGAAAGAATAGTCAAGTTATTGGAAATAATAATAGCACATCAACTCGCTCCGTAGAGTATTACAATTATTGAGTTTCAACGCAGCGAACTGTCTGTGTCGGCTTCTCTCCCCCCTCCCTGGGGAGAACAACCAATTGCCGCCCCTGGTGGCACTTCCGGCCAGAGACGACTCTGGTGAGACGGGGAATCGAACCCCGGTCTCCGTGGTCAGTGTCGAACGTTGTAACCACTGGACCACGCGGGAGGCTGGGTTGCATTGCTTTTGATTGAATCGAATTGAACATTGTATTTATGTAGCGCTTTTCAAGGAACCCCAAAGCGCTTTACAATGAAAATATGGGTTGCATTGCTTTGGAACAGTGCTTGTTTAGTTTCTGTGAAATATATTGGGGAATGTTTAGTTAACTTGCAAGTTAAGTTAACTTGCTATGAATTTGATGTCAGTAATTTGGTACGCAGACCAATTTTTGAAATTGTGTTTTACAGATACAGAGAGTATATGCACTGTATATGTGAGTTATGACATTATTTTATTTATATATTCTAATTATTCAGGTCATCATGCTATGATATATATACAGTACTTCTAGTAATACAAAGTAAAATGTGAGACAGTAACATGTTTTATTTTGTATAAACAGCACCATCTAGTGGGTCTACAGGGCAATAGCGACAGTAACCCACATTCACAAGACACGCATAGCTTTCACAGTGGGTATAAAAATAATTCACCCCCTTGGACTTTTTCCACATTTTATTTTGTTACAAGGAATCAAAATTGATTTAATTGGGATTTTTTGCTACTGATCATACTAAATAGTGTAAAAGTGAAAAAAACACATTCATGCTTTTTCTAAACTATTTGCCAATAAACCACAGATAGTCGATTCCATAAGTATTCACCCCTTTTGCTAAGACACACCTAAATAAACTCAATTGTCTTCAGAGGTCACGTAATTATTTGATTGGACTCCACCTTTCAAAGCAAATCCGAGAAAAGGTTCTTCAAAAACACTAATCAGAGGAACGATATAAGAAGAACTCAAAGACTTTGAATATCCCCCAGAGCACTGTTGGGTTCATCATAAAGAAATGGAGAGATTATTTATTATAGAGTTACAGTCTTCCATGGCAGAGGTGGGAGAAACTGTCCATGGGACAACAATAGCCCGGGAACTTAACTTAATCTACGCTGTTCAGCAATGGTCCCCATCCAACCTGATGGAGCTCAAGCAATTTTCTAAAGAAAGCACTGTCCAGGTGTGCAACGCTAGTAGAAAGCTTACCCAAATAGACTCACAACTGTAATTGCAGCTAAAGGTGCTTCTATCAAGTATTTAGTCAAGGGGGGTGAATACTTATGTAAACAATTATTGTCTGTTTTTAATTTGTAATTAATTTGAAAAAAGTATTTTTTTTATTTTACATTGGAGTATTTTGTGTTGATCAGTGGCAAAGAAAATCCCAAATAAATAAAAATGTGAAAAATGCCATAGGGGGTGATTACGTTTTATACTCACTGTATGCTCCAGAGAAGCAGTAGGCCTATTGTGTTTAAGGAAGACTCTTGGAATCCGAAGTTGTAATTTGACTTGGTTATTTAAAAGTAATCTATCTGCAGTAACAGGGTTCGTCAACAGCAGCGTTGATGTAATTTGTGGACTGTGAACTTAAACGGTGGACAGAAAGCAGAATGACCGAATAATTTTTAGTTGTAGCCTAATTTGCCAAGTTATGACTCCACGTGGTTACTTAAAATCAGTCCATCAGTAACAGTGGGTTTGCTAACAGCGTGCTTGATGCCAATGGCGAGATGTCACCTACGACAGTAACCGAGCCGCCATCATTACTGTGAAATGTAAACGTTTATTTTGTAGCGTAACTTTTTTTGTTTTGTGCCAGTCTGAAGCGAGGATACAGTGCACCGTTTTGATAGGCGTTGCCGATATTACAGTCGGAACAGGTCTTACAAGTGGCACATGTAGTGATGACTCATGTCGATTATCAAACTGTAATCTATTCATTTATAGGTAGCCTGTGGCCTATGCCCCGCTATCTCGTAATTAGCAGGTGGCGTAGGCTACCTGCCAGATTTATTTTTGGCAACCCTAAAGAAATATAAAACCCCCGTGGCTGTGGCATTAGAGGCAATAGCATTTCCCTTTCGCTGTGGGGCAAGGCGACATAATTCTTACCGTCGGTATAATTACAGGGACTCAGATTTACGTGCCTCCTTACCCACATATTAATGCGGTTAACTCTATGCTACCATTATTTTATCCATGTAGCCTAATTTGTGAATGCTTTAGTGTTGAGTGCCATTTCATAGCCCGCAGCTCACAAGGCGGATGGTTTGGGTTTGAATCCTCTCTGTAATTCCGCTGTGCTCTCCTGAGTAGCTGGATAAACGCGATTGCTTTCGGTTGTTTGACGCGGCGTGGCGTCAAACCAAAGCGAAAGCAATACGAGTCACCGCGAATAAGGCTGTCCGTTAGCGAGTAAATAAGAGCGATGCACCGTTTGATCGGCCGTCCATGGGGGATAGAGCGATATGTGGGCAGGGCACTGATGTCAAGTAGCCTAGGCTAGAAAGCGCTGTTAGGGAGGTATGCACGCGTTCGACCGTTGGCAGGTTTTCCTCATTGAGAATGATAGAGGAGTAGGGTTGCCAACTGTCCCGTATTAGCTGGGACGTCCCGTTTTTGTGCCAAATTTGGCTCGTCCCGTACGTGACGTTCCTTGTCTCGTATAACAAAATACCAGTCATACATAAAAATAGAATCCCGTCATATTGTAACGGTGTAAATAAGTTCAGTAGTAATGAATGTTGGCTTAGCCACATCGTATGCTAAGTAAGCTTGGGGGCTGCCATTGTTATTGTTATGTGTTCATGTGTCTCCCATGATTCCTTGTGTGCCAGTCCCCCATCAGCCCTTGCGTCATGGAGTGGATTAGTGGTTATGTTAGTGGTAGTGTTATAACCGTCACTGTCTTTGTATGTCTAAGAAGTGACCCCCGTGAGTTTCTCGTGTTCTTGGTTGTGCCCTGCGTCTATAAGCTTTGTTGTAGTGAAGCTGGTAGCGCGATCGTGGAAAAGCAAACTTTCCTGAGTCTTCCTTCAGCAGTCGCCGTTACAGTATACAGTATGTGTTGATTTACATCCGTACAACACCATACCCGTTTCAGCCCCAGTGCCCCGCCTTCTGTCCCATATTTGGATGATAGAAAGTTGGCGACCTTATTGGCAACCTTTTCATATGTTTAAGAGAAAACAAAGGACAGCACTGCAGGAATATGCATCTGCATTCCCTGTGAAATAAATTCATTTGAGCACCAGAGTGTGGTCGCGATTGAGCAGCATCCCTGTTTTTGGAGGGGGGTTTATTCATAGTTTCTCATTTTGTTTCTCTAAAGTTGGTTACCAAGTATACCCTCTGTTTATCTCAATTCACCCTCCAGCACGAGTCCACCGCCCACCCTCCGGGTAACGAGACAGTTTTCCCGGGCCGGTAGATCCGCTTCCTCCGAGACAGAACCCGACCACGGGCACCCTTCCTGCTCCTCGACGAACTTGAGCCGGGCTGGTCCAGCAGACATGGGTTTTGAACCGCGTTCCTGACAGGCAGCGCACACTCGTATCAGACCGGCCAAGATACGGTGCATTAGACCACTACGCTATCCACCACCCCAGCAGGATCTCCTTTAATGGTGATCTGGGAACGTTGACTCGAAGACCGAATAGCCCTCCCCCCCATGGAGATCCACTGAGAACAGTTAGGAGTTTAAACCCAAACAGGAGGCGTGTGTATTTTATTACCAATGCTGCCACAAACATTATGATCTTTAAATCATCTGGATGGCCCGTGTTGCGCACTGAGACCACCGTCGTTGCCCATCCGCATGCTGTAGAGGTGGTTCTGTGTGTCTCAGTAGGTAGAGCGTGGTTCTGTGTGGCTGAGTAGGTAGAGCATGGTTCTGTGTGGCTCAGTAGGTAGAGCATGGTTCTGTGTGGCTCAGTAGGTAGAGCGTGGTTCTGTGTGGCTCAGTAGGTAGAGCGTGGTTCTGTGTGGCTCAGTAGGTAGAGCGTGGTTCTGTGTGGCTCAGTAGGTAGAGCACGACGCTGACAACATTTAGGTTGTGGGTTCGATTCCCATTGGGACCACATATACTGAAAAATGTATGCATTCACTACTGTGAGTCGCTTTGGATAAAAGGTGAGGGTGGGAGGCTGAAAAAAAACAAACAAAAAGAAAAAATCAAATATAACGCCCTTGTGTGCAGATAAGGCAGAGATGTTTTTCGACAGGCCCCCAGGAACTTCTTTAGAAGCATGGGTGCTCTGTATTGTCCTGACACTTTTTAAAATAGTTTTTTTTTAATTATCCCATTTTCTTCCAATTTAGTAGCCAATTACAGCCTCTCTTTTCATGTCAGTCCCCCCCTCGTATTGTGAGTTCGCTGCCATAGCCCTGAGACTGGCAGTGACAAAGGTGATGTACCGTCTCCTCCGAGCCGGCAGTCACCAAGCCGTCGACCATAAGTCTGGTACTCCAGAGCCACTCCTATATGCAGTGAGCTCGTATCGGCTTCCCTCCCCCCTCCCTGGGGCCAATTGCCGCCCCCTAGTGGCACTCACAGCCAGAGCGGACACTGGCACGGCCGGTGGAATCGAACCCCGGTTGCAGTGGCCAGCGTCGAACGTTGTAACCGCTAGACCACCCGGGAGGCCCATTGTCCCGACACTTTTGCTTGTCCTGGAGACTTCGAAGCACCCTTTAAGGAATTGGCCTCGCCCCTGGCCATCATCACATGCAATGTCACACTGCAATGTCGTGGGAGCCTTGCGAGAGCGCTGAGTGTCAGCTGGTATTTCTGCAACAGTCTGCAAAAGATCAGTAAGGAACAGACTAGTGTAAATGCACAACCATATCAATGAGTATCTCTAGGAAGTTCCCTCTCAGCAGTATCACAGTGAAGCTTAGGGCAAAGCAGTATACATGGTGGTATTGTATTACAGACAAGATGAGTGTATAAGTTGGTAACAGTACAGAGCCACACTTCTGGTCTGATACGATGTGCGCTGCCTGTCAGGGACGTGGTTCAAAACCCATCTCTACCAGACTGGCCCTGGTCGTCAGCCCCGATCAGGAGGAGTTTTGTTTATTCTCAACATCAGCAACATTCTGTCTTAATTTGGGGTTTCCAGTTTGTTCAAATGACCTTGTTTTGAACTTGGTAATGGCCTGAGCACTCAGTGAATTGTCTTTAGAGGTCAGGACAACAAAGTGACATTTCTATTTGAATCGATTTGCATCCATTTTGGATGGGTGTTTTTATGGATATGACATAGATTCTATGCTCTGTGATTGGTGTGTTTGGAAGCTGTTACACACGTATTTTCCACTTAATAACTTCAGTTACGCTCGTCTACAGCTTAAAATATATTTTTGCATTGCTACACTCTCTGTCAGTCTTGTCTGTCTGTCTGGCGAAACGATTGGAACGACGATCACGAACCGTAATTCAACTTGTGTGTTTGCTCTTCTGTTTCTGTTTCAGATTACGTTTACTTTGAACACTCGTCAAGCAATCCATATTCAGTAAGACGAATAGAGGAACTCAACAAGGTAAATGCAATTTGGTGCCTTTGTTTTCCGTTGGGTGCACAAAATCCACTGAACCATGTAGACGAAATCCAATACATCAATGACTGTTTTGGGGATGTTTTGGTGGCAAGAGAGATGGTTGCAGTAAACTTTACAAATGGTTTGGATTTTGAAATTGCCTTCAGAAAGGAACCAAGTAATAAAACCAAAAACGCACAATTGAGCAACTGATTATTCCCGTAGAAAAGAAAAGTTGCTGCACAGTGTAGAGTTATATAGTTCATGTTATTAATATGTTGCAAAAAGCATTGCCTAGCTAACGCTATAAGGTGTAGTAAACACTAACCATAGGTATTTACCAATATATATTCTGTGTTTGTGTGTGTCCACACAGTATAAAATCACTGTGGTAAAATTAATGCAGCAATATGTTTTTGGGCAGATATTCAGCCAGCTGTGACCTCCCTTGTATTGTACACAAAGATATTAAAAATGGACATCACAAGCCAAGCCAATAGTTTGGTAACATTTAGTCTATAGAGGCCGGATCAGTAAATGGACAACATCTCTGTTGCCAGCCAGTGTACGGGCTGAAAATGAAATTGACCGGGATTGAACGCTGGGTGACCCCACGCCCACATGGCATCCCTCCTGAAGCGCACGTTGGATCTGAACCGCACGGATCAGAAAGGCAGCATGCTCGTGGGCACGCTGCAGACAGTGCAAGCTGCTCTCGTAATGAGAGACAGAGCAGCGTAATGATGTCACATGCTGATTGAAGCGCTACAACTTCTCCCCACAAACCGTAGCGCGCCGCGGGGTGGCTGTAATGAACAACTCGGCTCCTTGTGGCTCTGCTGCTTGCTGCTTTACGCTGCGGCCTCTGCTCTTAATTGCGCCAGACAATTTGACCAAACAGGAAAATGTTAACCGGACCTGAGCCACACTGTATAATTCAATATATTTTTGTACTTTTGCACTTAAATGTCAGTTGCATTAGTTCAGCCTATTGCAATGCGCAATCCAATAGGCGAAAACCTACTTGATGTTAACTGATTTAACAAATTATCTAATAAACAAATTAAGCCATTATGAAGTCATATGGACCAAGATAGCGTCCCGTCCTCCACAGGGAATTTGAATGGTATGCCCCTGGCGCAAGCCGTTTGAAGGAAGCCGTGTCTCACCGCCCCGCCTCATACTCCTCCTCTTCCTGTTTTCAGACGGCCAATGGCAACGTGGAAGCCAAGGTGGTGTGCTTCTACCGGAGGAGGGACATCCCCAGCAACCTCATCGCTTTGGCTGACAAGCACGCCAGTGAGTTCACCGCGAGTTTAACAGCCCGGGTTACTGACAAGGGGGCCTTACACATTCTCACAGCATGGTGGCAACGTCGCTGTAGCAATTTGGGAACGTTTGTCACAGCGGGAGCAGCTGGCGTGTGACAATGTTAAACGTTCGCAGAGCGGAGGGCCCTGGAGCATCGACGGTGGAGGGGGGGTGGCAAGAAATCGAGGTCATATACAATCTTAACTGTGCCTGTTTCAGCCCTGCGTTTGATTTGTCCTTCCTGTGGAACAGAAGCCCACTGGGATTTGTAGGCCAAATAATTTCCAAACAATAGATGTGCCCCCACAAATAAACGACCAGTTACTTGCAAGTGCACTGTGGGGGGGTCCTGTGTTTTTTTGAGCAGATTGGCTATTTGCACGCAGCAGGGGCCTCCCTGTTCTCCGCCTTGCAGTGCGAGGCAGGAAGTAGTGCAAAGCTCATATCTCTCTCTGCTCCTCCCACCCTGCGCCTACTGCTTTTCTGCAGACGCAAGCAGCATTCCAAGCACCATGTGATCCTGCAACGTAATTACTGGAAGGTTGAGTTCTGTCAGCAGAACAAGAGGGCATGAGGTGGAATTATTATTATTATTATTTTTTTTTTACACAGAGAGTTGTAAATTTGTAGAACAGCTCGCCAGGTTATGTAGCAGAAGCAAAGACACTTCGAGTTCGGGTCCAGGCTTGACGAAGTGGTGACATGTTCTCTAGACCCAACATGGCCAAGTCTCTCGGTCCTACGGGTCACAGTAGTTGCATGCATTTGCTCCAACTATTCAACCGAACAATATCAATATGCTCAGCTCTTAAACCAGGGGTGGGCAAGGAGGGCCGCATCCATTTTTGGATTTCATGCCAACTTCTACTCTTAATTATTGAATTAGCCCCAATCATTTACGTGATCTGACATTTTAGCTAAATTTCTTGATAAGCCGACGAATGACAGCTGAAGACTGTTTTTGTGTTCCCATATGAAACATGTTACTGTGGTCTAATCTACAAGTGAACCTGCAATGGCGTATCCAACTAATTCCCTAATTGAGCCACAGGGATAATTGGTAGAAACAAAAACCTGCGTTGCCCACTCCTGATCTTAAACCAAGGGGTGTATGCTAATCGGTGAGATCAGATTTGGCCGGCGCTCGGCTGGAAAAAAGACCTGCAGCCACTGCGGCCCTCAGGAACAAGAGTTGAACACGTATGCCCTAGACTGCAGGTAAATGATGGGCCGAATTGTCTGTTCTTTAAAAAAAACAGACTTAAAAAACAGTTTCTGTTTTTTATCCCATTTTCTCCCAATTTGGTAGCCAATTACACCCACTATTTTCAAGTCAATCCCCTCCTCGTAATGTGAGTTCACTGCCGTAGCCCTGTGACTGGTAGTGATGAAGGCAAGCACTTGCCAAGTCATCGACTGTAACCTGGTACTGGTTCTGCCTGCAGCGAGTTTTGAACCGAGGATCTTGATGCAACAAGAGAGACGATTAGCCCGCTGAGCTTAAAGACTCAAGTCCCCAGCCAAGGGAACTAATCGTACTCTTATCGATGTAACTTTCTGGCAGGGAGGACCTAGTGCACAGTCCCGTGATTGGTTTGGACAAGCCAGGGATTTATAGCGCGATCCATCGCTGAGTAATATAATATAATAATATATGCCATTTAGCAGATGCTTTTATCCAAAGTGAGTAGTGAATGCGTCCATTTTTCAGTATATGTGGCCCCAATAGGAATTGAACCCACAACCTAAGCGTTGTCAGCGTCAGAGTCACACAGAACCATGCTGTACCTACTGAGCCACACAGAACCACGCTCTACCTACTGATCCACACAGAACCATGCACTACCTACTGAGCCACACAGAACCATGCTGTACCTACTGAGCCACACAGAACCACGCTCTACCTACTGATCCAAACAGAACCATGCACTACCTACTGAGCCACACAGAACCACGCTCTACCTACTGATCCACACAGAACCATGCACTACCTACTGAGCCACACAGAACCACACTCTACCTACCGAGCCAGACAGAACCACACTCTACCTACTGAGCCATACAGAACCACACTCTACCTGCTGAGCCACACAGAACCACACTCTACCTACTGAGCCACACAGAACCACACTCTACCTACTGAGCCACACAGAACCACATGGGTGATGGGGATGCAGAGGAGGAGGAGGAGAAACGCTGACAGTTCCTGACATGTGGGAGTAGAAATAAGAGCAGAGTTTTTATGCTTGGTGGGGGTGGGGCACCAAATCAGAAAGGGATTAAATAATTGAGGTGCATCCAAAAAACCTACTCCTTGAACTTTTCCATTAAACTCCATAGTGAATGGCGTTTGTGGATTCTTGAACACTTGGAGGGATTAATGCTTTGTGTGTTTTTGGCGTCGGGTTCAGAAGGATGCGGCTGGCATAGTTCGAGGATTCATTAGCATTCATCGTGAATATCTGTGCCCGCTGATGACTACTCTCACAGGTTGCCAGAGAACTGCACGGATCCTCACCCTTAGCCTCTGTCACAGTTGGGGTCAGTTGTGACCGATCGTGCTCGGCTTCTTGTGGCTGTGCAGAATTATCCCATTGTAGTGATACATGATAATCCCATGTAGCAGTTGTACAAATTTCACCAGGCTTGCCCAAGGTGCCCACTTCACAAATCAATAACGTTTTAGCATCGAATGCATGAACTCGTTTTCCCCGACTGCAGGAGCCCTGCTGTTTTAGCGGCGCTTGTTTTGATCGGTCTGCGTGCGGTTAATAGGACCCACCGTGCAGGGAGCTCGCTGCTGTTCCCAGCGGCTGGGAAAAGACGGATGTTCCCGGACCCCCCTGCAGGCTCCCTGGGTCTCAGAGAAGGGCCGTGGCAAGTGAGTCCCCAGACGGCTCAGATCCACCGTCTGGGGCGGCGTGTGTCCCGACAGCATCTGCTGAATACCCCCCACACACCTCTCCACACTCTCTCAGCATCCCCAGCGCTTTAGCTGTTAAGAGTTATTTTAAAGAAAATTGTTTCAGATTTGTTCCTGTTTTTCTCCCAATTTAGTAGCCAATTACATCCTGTATTTATTTGCCCTCCCCACACGGGTCCGCCTCTCGTCCCTATGAGGCAAGCTAATTCTCAGAGGGCAGTGAACTCTGCTTCCTTCGAGACGGAATTTACATTTACATTTAAATTTTGCCATTTAGCAGACACTCTAATCCTTATCATTTTTAAAATGTATATATATACTTACTGTTGCCTTATGCCTTTGCGTTGCATTGTGTTTGCCTCCTACTGTCCCTGCTATTCCTGTTGTCTTGTCCGTCTTGTGTTTTTGCCATTTGCTGTATGTAACTATTTGTTATTGTCTGACCTGTCCCTCAGCGCTGAACGTTCTGCTTATTTATTTCAGTGTTGAATGTTCGGTCTGTCAAAGTTTTTTCAAATACTTTTCTTCTTCTTTTTCCCTCAAGAGGCTAATTACCTCTTGCCAGGCCGTCCTTGTAAATAAGAATTTGTTCTTAACTGACCTGCCTGCTTGAATAAAGGTTAAATAAAATAAATAAAATTATCCAGAGCGACTTACAAGATGTGCATTAATACATGGTAAGATCAATCATAGTTTGCGCAAGAGATCAGTGCAGTGCAGTTGCACACCATACCTGTAACACTGGGAAGGAAAAGTTAGTATATATATATATTTTTGGACAGTCATCAACATAGATACATATTACAAAAAGCAGTATTAAACATGTAGGCAGTGGTGATGACAGTTAGTTAAATGTACAGAGTCAGTGGTAGTGGTGGGTTTTCAGTCTCTTGCGGAAGGTGGCCAGTGATGGCAGTGCTTTAAGGAAGCCTCTTCTATAGATAGGATAACAGAAAGGCAAGACGCAGGGCTTGGCCCTCTGATTAACCCGACACGACCGCCATTGAGAGCCTTGGAGCTGGCAAGGCTGGCACCCCCGCGCTCACTTCTGGCGGCAGCTAGGCCCAATGCCAGTCTTGGGGTGTGTGGGCAGCACATCGGCCTCTGCCTGCCAGCTGCAGACGCTTTGTCAAACTGACTCAGCGTTCCCGTTGCTGGGGATTGTCCTCTCCTGGCACTTCCTGTCGTGTTCAGTGCAGCGGCCGTTTTGGTTGCTGCCCGACAGCGCTTCCTGCCCCTTCGGTTCCAAGCCGTGTGCCAGCCACCATTGTGTTTTTTTATTTTAGTTTTTTCCCCTTTTTCTCCCCAATTTAGTAGCCCTCTATTTTATTTCGATTTGCCCTTCCCACACGAGTCCGCTGCTCGTCTCTATGAGGCAAGCTAATTCTCCGAGGGCAGAGAACTCCGATTTCTTCGAGACGGAATTCGCCCACCCACGTTCTGGAGACTCCCTTACGTGCTTCACGGCGGACCCGAGCCGGCTCACCCTCCCCCTCCCCCTGGGGCGGACAGCCAAACGCCGCCCCCGATCGGGGCTGATGACCAGGGCCGGTCTGGTAGGGATGGGTTTTCGAACCGCTTCCCTGACAGGCAGCGTACACCGTATCGGACCAGCGGTGCGTTAGACCACTACGCTATCCACCGTAGATCCAAAATATAGTGCATTCGGGATGTGAACTTGACTGTCAACCACGGCTCCCACTCGTAAATGCGTTTAAACGTTAGGGACAACAGGGCTGTTTCCCAAACATCCACTCCCACACCCACCATCTCTTAACTGTGTTATCAGATTCTGCTAACATGGCTGGATTGGTGTTTTCTCTATGTATTTGCAGAGGCTGTAGAGGACTGGCAGAAAACAGAGCCCTCTTGTATTCCTGCCACGAGGAAGAGAAAAGAAAGAGAAGGAGATAAAGAGAGAGAGAGAGAGAGAGAGAGAGAGAATTCATTACATCAGTGTATACGCTAGGTAGCTCTATCCGCATGTCGCTCCCGCTCTCCTCTGATACGCTCTCTTTTATCCCCACCTCTCCCTCCCTCCCTCCCCTCCTCCTGCTGCCATCCTGCGCCCCCTCCACGGGAAGATGATAGAACTCCCAGTCATGTGACCACTACCAGCCATCTAATCAACTCTATTTCCTGCTTCACTTAGCAACAACAACAGAAGGTTACCATGAGCCTCCAGGCGGCCATATTAGGCGCCTGAAAGGGTATGTCGGAGGGAACACATCGGTTCTCTGTTCCGGATAAAAAAAGATCACATATTTGTGGAAAGTTGGCACAGCAACTAACTATTAATCTCATAACATTGTACCACATAATTTGGTTCAATGGAATTTCATTGTTATGTTATGTTATGTCAGTTGTCCACATGTGACTGTATAGTTTCAGTTGTCAAAATAAAATGAGCAGGTCTGTTTAATGTATTATAAAAATAGAGATTGTACCCGCTTGAAAAAAAAAACAGATTTGGGGGGTGAATGGCTCCCTTGCTGAACGGGTTTCAACTTGGCGTACGCACATTTCCTTGTGGCAATGTTGGAGTACTGCAGGTATTCGCAGTCTCGCCTCTTCTCTGTCCTGACCCCTCTGGTGGAACTACCTTCCGCAATCGGTCAGGACTGCGGAATCACTTGCGATTTCCACAAGAGACTCAAAACCCACATTTTCAGACTCCACTACCACTGACTTCTGTACATCTAGCTAATTGTCATCACCACTGCCTACTTGCTCAACACTATATACCCCTGCTTACTACATGAAAAAGAAAAAGAAAATGTACTAACCTTTTCCTTCCCAGTGTTACAGGTATGGTACGCAGCTGCCTGCAATTATGTCTATTGCTGTATTACTGCACTGATCTCTTGCGCAAACTATGATTGTTCCTACCATGTATTAATGTACATATTGTAAGTCGCTCTGGATAAGAGCGTCTGCTAAATGCTTAAAATTAAGTGGTGGTTCTGTGTGTCTCAGTAGGTAGAGTGTGTTTCTGTGTGGTTCAGTAGGTAGAGCATGGTTCTGTGTGACTCAGTAGGTAGATCTGTGTGGCTCAGTAGGTGGAGCGTGGTTCTGTGTTGCTCAGTAGGTAGAATGCGGTTCTGTGTGTCTCAGTAGGTAGAGCGTGGTTCTGTGTGGTTCAGTAGGTAGAGCATGGTTCTGTGTGACTCAGTAGGTAGATCTGTGTGGCTAAGTAGGTGGAGCATGGTTCTGTGTGACTCAGTAGGTAGAGCGTGGTTCTGTGTGGCTCAGTAGGTAGAGCATGGCGCTGACAACGCTTAGGTTGTGGGTTCGATTCCATTTGGGGCCACATATACTGAAAACATTTATTAATTCATTACTGCAAGTCGCTTTGGATAAAAGCATCTGCTAAATGGCGTATATGTACAGTATATAAAGTTAAATGTATATAAAGTTCTCTATCTATCCTGTGTCTGTGGGTGTAGAGGACCTGGAGGAGGAAATGGAGGGTGAGAGCATCCAGCAGCTCAGTGACAAACAGAGGCACCAGCTGAAGCACAGAGAGCTCTTCCTCTCCCGGCAGCTGGAGTCCCTCCCTGCCACACACATACGGTAAAGGACCCAGGGCACACGCCCCCCTGCCACTCTCACTGGCTGACAGCCCCGTCACTCAACACGGAGTGACATGCAGGCCACGCCCCTTTCACATGCATACTGTATGAATGAATGAATGAAGATTGGATTTATACAGCGCTTTTCTTTTCCAAGGAACTCAAAGCACTTTACAACGATAGGGGCAACTCACCTCAACCACCACCAGCCATAGTGCACCAGTACAAACTCACCACATACCAGATACACAGTGGAGAGGCCAGGAGGGAGGGAATGAATGAATGGATGAATTTCATGTACGTGTGTATATATATATATATTGTCTTGGTTGGGAATTTGACCAGGACACCTGTACCCTGTACACCTGACACATATTGTACAAATACAGATGTGTACAGTAGGCCATTGTACAAATAAAAGTCCTTCCCCACTGCTCCTAATTAAAGTAAAATTAAAACACATGAGTTTCCTAGCTCTGTGCACTGACAAAGCTCTCTGCCACTCGTATAATATAGACAAAGCCCCTCCCCCTGCAAGTCACATAAGAAATAGGGTAGCAAACAGCCCCCACCCCCCACCCCGCATGCTACTCACCATGACGATGCACTAAAATAATGATTCCACCCCCTCGCCATCACACATCTCTGCCACCACTTGTTTCGCGTTCAATGTTGATAGTGTTTTGGTATCATCCCGCCACTAACTATCGTATTTTATCCACAGGGGGAAATGCTGTGTCACCCTGCTAAATGAAACAGAGGCCTTGTTCTCATATCTGGAGAAAGAGGTATGTAACAGAGCCCTACCTACTTATCGAGGGATGAGTGGCTCCTGGACAACCTGAGCGAAAAGCACCAGATTTACTGGCCTGAGACCGTGACTGACCTCGCAGAGAAAAAATGTCCAGACGTGCCTCTGTGGAAATACAGCTGTGGAAATGAGTGGCATGTTGAAAGTCATCCCAAGATGAGGGAGTTTGCCAAACAGACAGTATTATACTGACTACAGTTTTCATTACTTTTTTAAGATATTTTTTAAATGCTTAAAGGCCATTTTTCTCCCAATTTGGAATGCCCAATCATATTCTTTTTTTCAGATTTTTTCCAGTTTTTCTCCCAACTTAGTGGCCAATTACACCCTCTGTTTATTTTGATTTACCCTCCCCACACGAGTCCACCGCTCGTCTCTACGAGGCAAGCTAATTATCCGAGGGCAGCGAACTCTGCTTCCTTTGAGACGGAATTCACCCATCCACGTTCTGGAGTCACCCTTACGTGCTTCACGGTGGACCCGAGCCGGCTCATACAACCCCCCTTCCCCTGGGGCGGACAGCCAAACATCCCCCCCGATTGGGGCTGATGACCAGGGCCGGCCTGGCAGAGATGGGTTTTGTACCGTATCCCTGACAGGCAGTGCACACTGTATCGGACCAGCCAAGATACGGTGCGTTAGACCGCTACGCTATCCACCACCTCCGAGCATACTCTAAGCCACGCTCAGCCTCCGCTGTCACTTTGGTGGGGTGTAGACGAGCACGTGCCCCCCTCTGAAACCCGCGATGTTGGCTGCTGCTTCCTTTCACACAGCAGTCTACAAGTTAAGCTCGCTTCAGGCACGAGTCGGAGGAAGACACTTTGTTCGCAGCTTTGTACCGGCAGACTGCGGGCACCCGATTGACCAGCAGGGGTCGCTGGTGTGCGATAAGACACGGACAAGCCGTGCCAACTGAATCCCTCCCTTCCTGGGCGATGCTACTGCCAATTATGCGCTGCCCTGCAGGGCTGTTGGCCACAGTCAGCAATGACACAGTCTGGATTCAATACCGGACCGTGACTTAGGGCGGCCATTTCCAAATCCCCAGAATGGAGGACACTTCAGACAGCGGCAATTTAACATGTAATTACATGACCAATTTAAAACCATAATCTATTGAAAATGTGTACTAGCTGGATGGTCTACTTTTCAGCATTTTGCAGGGCTGGCTACGATAGCACCGAACTCTCCCTGATAGCACTTAAAGAAAAATTGTGTGGCTTGCCAGAGGATGGTACCGGACGGACGACAGAGCGCTTGAAAACCGGAGTATCCGGCATAATGCCAGACGCATGGCCATCCTACCGTGACTGCAGTTCTTCTCTATAAATTTGAAGGCTTCCTCAAAACCGCACAATAATATTATAATTATGATTTCTTACACCATTCAGGCAGTGAATTGAATGTTAACTACTATCTCTGTGAGGATGTTGTGCTGTTGTGTCCCTTTTGACATCTTGGCTCAGTTGGACTTAGTGGTAGTTCACCCAAAATCGATGCAAATATATCTTTTTTGTCTTTAAATACGACGTACTATGCATCCAAATAATTTTTTTTTGTGAATTTTTTGGATCCACCAAAACTTACATTACACAATTTATATTATTAGCAGTGAAGTCCAAAAACCTTTTTAGTTATTGCCGGTTTCAAAATTTGTGATGTAATCTTTCCACATTGTTGTATTTATTCATAGTAACCAGAATTTGGGGTTATAGGGACTTATTTTACTATTTCACTCTGTCCTTGATACCTTTGACATGAAATTATATTTTTTGATATCAAGAAAAAGACATAGCATATACATGTTTTGCTTTGATATTGGGTTTTAGGATGTTCCATAGAATTATAAAAAATAAAATTGCATTAATTTCAAGGATTGATATTTTATGTCAAAAGGGCCATTGTAGGGGCCTCCTGGGTGGTCTAGCAATTACATCGTTTGACGCTGGCCACTGCGCCAGTGTCGGCTCTGGCCGGGACTGCCACTAGGAGGTGGCAATTGGCTGTCCGTCCCAGGGAGGGGGGAGGGAAGCCGATATGAGTTTGCTGCATATAGGAGTGGCTCTGTGTACCAGAATTACAGTTGACAGCTTGGCGAGTGCTGGCTCGAAGGAGGCAGTACATCGCCTTTTGCCACTGCAGGTCTCAGGGCTACAGCAGCGAACTCACAATACGAGGGGGGATTGACATGAAAAGAGAGGGTGCAATTGGCTACTAAATTGATTGAAAAATGGGATAAAATCAGAAACAAAATAAAAACCAAAAAAAGTCAGTGGGTCAGTGGGTATGGATCATTCTTGTGCTGTGGGAGCATTTCCCCGAGGGAGAGCTGAGAAAAGAAAGAGCGTATATTTGAGGAAAGCGGGGGCGACCTGGGGGAAGAACTCCCTGGTGTCGATGCTGATGTAATGGATTTTCTCTCGCCCTCTCTTGCTCTTTCTCTCTTCCTCACTTAAACTGACACACACAGACGCACACGCACACACTCAACTGAAAAAAATATTCCAGTTAATGCATTTTGATAATGTTTCTTTTGGTGGGCAATATGAAGTCTATATTGTGATCTCGACTGCTCATCAAAAATACACTGCAACGCATTGTGCTTTGCACACCCAATTTAAAAACATCTGAGATATGGAGTTCTCTTTTTTGTTGTTGTTAAAAAACTGGTTTCTCACAATGCTAGGACTACTTAAACATGCAGCCAACCATGCCGTCGCTCGGCTTCACAAAATTGAGTCCCTAGTCTCTCACACACCTGCTTTTAACCCCTGCTTAATTAAATTACAATCAGGTGTGTGATTGACTTCACTCCTCTCAGCCTGTTATAATGATCACAGACAATGACAGAGAAAATCTATTAATGGTTTCAAGATGGACATCGTTATATACTAACTGATACAAAATTGGTTGTAAAGTGAAGACATTTGAGCACCGAAGCCTCATTTAAACACAGTTACAAATGTATCATATCAAAATAAAAGTTCAACTTTGTGAAGATGTGGCCACCATCACATACATGTGTTAAAATATATCCATGGTTGTCGTCACTGTATATAAGTAAAGGACCCTGTTGTTGAATAGAATTTCTACTGTGTGCTCCACAAAATATTCACTTATGCTTTTTTGTCTACATATTTTTAACATTTTTTAGAAGGCTTGGTATGAGATGCACAACGTATTTCCTAAGGGTCACAGAGTCAGTAGTTCACAGTCAAACTGAAAGGTAACGCAGTAAACTTGGGAACAGTCAAGCCAAATCTCAGAAGTGATGCAAACGTAAAGGCGGTGGATAGCGTGGTGGTCTAATGGCCCGTATCTTGGCTGGTCCAGTTTCGAACGGGTTTCGAACCGCGTCCCTGACAGGCAGCGCACACCGTACTGGACCAGCCGAGATACGGTGCGTTAGACCACTACGCTATCCACCACCCCCAGTGGAGTCCTCTCTGATGCCGCCTCAGCTTCCCCCATTTGGTGATGTGGTTGCTGTGGTTGACGTGGTTGCTGTGGCAGCGTTGGTTAAGGTGTCGCCATTTGCCAAGTTATGGGAGATCAGCGCCTTCTCCAAATCACACTAGATTGGGGGAAGACAGGAGCACAGCTTTCAACATAAAGCACACAGTTACGGGGGCAAAAAACTGTAGGAGTGCTTCCTTGCCATTTTAAAAAGGGTAAGGATAGGCCTCCCGCGTGGTCCAGTGGTTACAATGTTCGACGCTGGCCACGGCAACCGGGGTTCGATCCCACCGGCCGCGCCAGAGTCGGCTCTGGCCGGGAGCGCCACTAGGGGGCGGCAATTGGCTGTCCACCCCAGGGAGGGGGGAAGAAAGCCGATATGAGTTCGCTGCGCACAGGAGTGGCTCTGTAGTACCAGGTTACGGTCGACGGCCTGGCGAGTGCCACCTCGGAGGAGACAATACATCACCTTCGTTGCTACCGGTCACAGGGCTACGGCAGTGAACTCACATTACGAGGGGGGATTGACTTGAAAATAGCGGGTGTAATTGGCTACCAAATTGGGAGAAAATGGGATAATGCGAGTGCCATCTCGGAGGAGACAATACATCACCTTCGTTGCTACCGGTCACAGGGCTACAGCAGTGAACTCACATTACGAGGGGAGATTGACTAGCGAGTGTAATTGCCTACCAAATTGGGATAAAATCAGAAAAAAAGCATAAAGATGCACCTGGATCAAGGCACGTAGTGGCAAAATATGTTGGTGGTTGCCACCTTTTAATAAAGGTTTCTTCACAGCATATAGAGTGCCATGTCTTGCTTGGCAACAGAATGTCTTTAATGACATCACAATATATAGCCTGGCCTTAAGCCAATCAAACAAGCGCTGCCTTTTATGGGTTTGGCCCTCCGCCATCCGATGACATTTTACATTTTAAGCATTTAGCAGACGCTCTTATCCAAAGCGACTTACAAGATGTGCATTAATACATGGTAAGATTAATCATTGCTCGCGCAAAAGATCAGTGTAGTGATACAGCGATAGACATTATTGTTGGCAGCTACATACCATACCTGTAACACTGGGAAGGAAAAGTGAATCCAATATATATTTGGACAGTCTTCAACATAGATACATATTACGACATGCAGTATGAAACATGTAGGCAGTGGTGATGACAGGACAGAGAAGAGGTGAGACCGCGAGGAGCGGGTGCCGGGTGCCCGGAGGGATGGGACAGTCAGTTTGCCAGAGGAGGCAGAGCACAGGGGTCTGGCTGGGGTGTAGGGTGTGATGAGTGTCTGGAGGTAGGGGGGAGCAGTTCCTCTAGTGGCTTGATAAGCCAGCACCAGTGATTTAAACTTGATGCATTATACGATTTCCCTCCACTGGAGGGATTGGCGCTCTAGGATCAGTTGCGGGGTAAAGTAAATGTCAGTGTTTGTGAGCCCAGATTTGTCACAGAAGTTCCTGGGCCCTGTTTCTCCCACAGGATTGCTTTTTCTACTGCCTGGTGTACGATCCTCAGCAGAAGACTCTCCTGGCCGACAAAGGCGAGATTCGAGTCGGACCGCGATTCCAGGCGGACATCACTGACCTGTTGAATGAGGGTGAGCCGCCTGTGTCAAAATATTACTGTTCACTCATTAAAAGTATGGAATTAAAATATGTTAGCAATACTTGATATATGTATATCAAAAAATGTGTTACACATTGTATTAGCAGTCATACAAATAATCACCTTTTATGCATTTGATGTTCTCTTCTGTAATATTGTAAAATTGTCTATATTGGAAAATATTGTCCAAATTCCAATAATATATTGATATATTGAAACTGTATTTCATAGTTTTATTTCATTTCCATCATATGTTTGCATTTATATATTTTAATATTTATATTAACATTCCTTTGTCATTGTCCACTGAGTCTTCATACTCCTGTAGGTAGACTCCTTTGTCTTTGTCCAAAGGATGGTGAGGCTAGGAAGGGGAGGTTGCCGCAGAAAGCTGCTGCTTTCCAGAACTATAGTTGCCGAAATAGCTATGTGATGCTAAGTGGCTATTGCCAGATGATAACAATAGAGCCAAATGACTTACTAACAGGTACCTCCCACTACTCAGGGAACGCTCAACTACAGAGATGGATGCTAGACCCAAAACAATGAAACCGATTATCAGCAGCTAACTACAAATCAACTTCTTAAATAAAACCTCTAAACAGCGATTAACTACTAAAAGACACTGAAACAACCAACAACAAACTATGAATTAAGACCGCTAAACGGCATTAACTAGCACTACCAACCAGTGAAAAGGTCGTGAACGCAGCGACTGAACAGGAAATCTAACGCTGGGTTACTTACGGATTCTTAGCACGCAACGAGACAATTCACCTACACAGTCAAATGCAAGAAGTCCATACATTAGTGTCACACCAACTTGTTGAGTTGTTTCTCTGTGAGATGGTCTGAACTGTTGGTTCTTAAACTTGTACTGTGAGTGGTTGGCCTTTGAGTGAATGGTACTGTTTTGTACATCAAATTTATCAGCTGTTTTTATTAATCTGATGTACAGAAAACAAGAAAATGCCTGTTTGGGCGGGGGAGGCATAAGCGGATAGCCAAATATCAGTTCATCCTAAAAATACATTTTGTTTATGGAGAAGAACCCTCAGACAATTTCCGCACTGGATGATGATGATGATGATGATGATGATGATGACGACGATGTCGCCATCCAAAATCACCGGTGACACCAGTGGGGAAACGCCAGCGTTGAAAACCAATAAGAAACATTGTGAAGCCGATGCTTTATAATTCTAATAATAATAATGCATTTTATTTAATTGGCGCCTTTCTGGACACCCAAGGTCAATTGACATAAAAGTCAATAAAAGCAACACAGGAATTACAATCAAGGTCCAAAAAAATAATAATAATCGTGTGTAATCATAAATCATAATTTCTAAACATGTGCCTAATCGCTTTGTGAAATCGTGGATTGTGGAAGACATAATTTCCAACCTAATCTTCTGAGAAAATAGAAGAGTTTTCCATGACATGAAGATCCTTGTTTTGGCAGGAGAGGAGGATGGGAGGAACCAGGCGGAGCTGGAGACCAGGGTTTGGGAATCGGAGAGTCCGTTGACGGACGAGCAGATCGACCAGTTTCTGGTCATCTCACGGTAAGATGACACTAGCCTCTGAGCCTGGGAGATGTGAGTTTGAATCCTAGATTTGTTGCTGTTGTACCCTTAAGCAGAGAACTTCTGATACTTTCAATACTTCCAAGTGTCCATCATGCTTGTGATAAACTTGGTTAAAGGTGTAAGCACTGTGATACCAATATGCATGTCCAAAATTAAGATGTATTATTTGTATTTGCATAACTGTATTAAATATAGCAGCAGCTTATTTATTCATTATTTATATTTTTCACACATTGCAAACTCCATCGCGTTAAGAAACTATAATAGAATGTTCTCCCCACAACACTGCCTTACGACCATTCAAATCAAAATGGAATGCTCCCCAAAGTTCTCGAAACATTTTGTGTCAGCTGTGTAGAGTAGAATAGATGAGAATATTCTTTATTTGCCATGTTACACAAGTTACACACACAAGGTACTTGTAATTTGTTTCTTCGCATATCTCCCCTAAGAGAGGTCCGAGCGCAGGGTCAGCCATATTACGGCGCCCCTGGAGCAGATTAAGGGGTTCAGTGCCTTGCTCAAAGGCACTTCGGCAGTTTCCCCCAGGAAGTGAACTAGCATCCATCCAGTTTCCTCCAGTAGGGACCATCCAAGTCATAATGTTATATAAGAAACCACATCACACAACAATTGGTTAATTTCTTTATTTTTACTTAAAGTTAAGCACAAATACAATTTGGTTAGATTTGACCCAGGCCCAAATCTGTTGAACAAGGTAAATGTGCGTATTCACACCCATCTGTATGGTAAAGTATAGCCAGCAATGTGGAGCTTAATGTGATAGAATGTGATATTGTAAAATGGCAAAGTTATGAGTTAATGACTCATCTCCCTGAGGAAACTGAAGGAATAGATTACATAACATCTCGTGTCAAACCAGGACGCTGTGGGTTTGTGAATTGGATCATGTTTCAATTCCTTGCATAATCCTTTTCCTAATACCTTGTAATTAAAATTAAGTTCTCACCCACCTGGTGCTGTCAGACGTTATTTGCTTTAGGCCTAGAGGTACAACCAAATGAGCAACAGTAACGTGTAGCTGAAATGAAAGGCAGAGGCACTGCCAGTTTTCACTGATCTCCTTGCTTACTGTGCGCCATATTGCCCCCATACTTAACAAAACTCTTTAGGTGGGCCCCACCACCTGCCCTTAACGGTCGCAACTAAGGCTTATGCGAAGTGGGATCAACATCTCCTGAAAATCCCTTCGGCCAGAATCACTGCATTTAAAGGCAGCCTGCAGTACTATGGAGCCACTATATGGAATCAGCTAGACATGTCTACCAGGGAACAAACAAATCTGCAGGCTTTCAAATATAAACTCAAAGCTGGACTTTAGCACACAGGATTGGATGCATAGAATGTCATGCTATTGATATGTTTTTTATTGTTTTTATGTTTGTGCTGAGTTGTCCCTGAAAAACAGTGTTATTACTGAGTGGACTATCCTGGTGAAATTAAGTTGAACTGAACTGAACTGAAGTGCTCATTTCTGTACGGGCAGCTCTGTGGGCACCTTCGCCCGGGCCCTGGACTGCAGCAGCTCCGTCCGCCAGCCAAGCCTTCACATCAGCGCGGCAGCTGCGTCCAGAGACATCACTCTGGTGAGAGCGCTTTTACTACATCGCCATAGTAACAGGGTTCCCACGCGTCATGGAAAAACCTTGAAAATCATTGAAAATGATTCTGTCATGGAAATGTCTGATTCTGTTCCCCTGCCACTGATGTTGCCACCTGCCACAGGTGTTCTCTCTCACACACACACACATACACACAATGAGATGTGTATTTGCACTGGCAGCAAAACGTGTTGAAAGTAAAGTCCATTTTTGTGTCAGTCGCAAAAAAAAAGGTAATTGAAATCCTTACATTGAAATGTCATGGAAATATCATGGAAAATGGAAATTTTATTTGAGTGGGGACCCTGATAGTAACATCTCCTACCATAAATTTGGTTATAACCAAACTCTTCAGACAAAAAACCCCCCCAAAGAAAAGTCACATTTGATTTACATTAGTTATTGTATTAGCAAATTAGCAAAAATAGATTATTATTTTTTTGCCGTTATGGGGTCTGAGCAGAATGGCGCTAGTGATCTTCTGTGCAGGTTTCAATTTGTAATTTCAAATTACAGTCAATAACTGTGCAATTGTGAATGGCAAGAAAAGGTTATGTGGTTATGCTTTCAATAAAATACCATTCAAGCACGCTGTCTGAATTCCAAAGGAGATAAAACCATTTACGATAACACTTTTTACAGGAGCACTTTAAATTATTTCTCAACAACGTAGGGCTCACATAGACAGATTGCCTGTAAAAATACATGAATATAGCATAGCACTTTCTGAAACTGTTATACACAGTAATGTTACATATGACTCATAGGGCCTGTGTTTCTTTGGCGATTGGGCGTAATAGTCTGTAATTCAGTCCTTACAGCAATATAGCCATCTCACGCTGCCACCTGCCGAGCGTTCATTAGCGAGCATCCCATCGCACCCGACTTCCTCAATTAGTAATATTCCCAAATACACATGATCGCACACTGCGACACATGTTTATTCATTTTAAATGAATGAATTCATAACAGTGTGTCAAAATGTATTTTAGGCGACAAGATTTTCCGCCTAAAATTCCCCATTGGAGTCACCGAGTCTCTCGAGTTGTCTCTGTGCCACCCCCGCGCCTCGTGCAACA
Source organism: Aldrovandia affinis (assembly GCA_029706075.1). Taxonomy (NCBI): domain Eukaryota; kingdom Metazoa; phylum Chordata; class Actinopteri; order Notacanthiformes; family Halosauridae; genus Aldrovandia; species Aldrovandia affinis. Next base: position 4,394,501 of record JAINUG010000012.1, read on the forward strand.
AGCGATGTGCGCTGCTCTGTCGCGTCCGTGGACGAGCCGGCGACGCGCTCCACAGGCCATGTGGTACAACACGAGCGACCAGCGCCGTCTCACTGCGGCTCCTCGAAAGGCGCCACTGATGATTCCAAATCGGCGATGAAAACAAGTTTCAAAAGTAGAAAGGAAAAAAAGCATGCCTCAAAAAATGATTGCCTGTGAATTCTCACAGCTTTTTCTTCTGTGTCTTTGTGTGTGTGCCCACCCACCACTTTGGGCAGTTCCACGCCATGGACACCCTCCATGGGACATCCTACGACATGTCCCAGGCCATCATTGCCCTGGTGCCCCAGGGCGGGCCTGTCCTGTGCCGGGACGAGATGGAGGAGTGGTCGGCGTCCGAGGCCAGCCTCTTTGAGGAGGCGCTGGAGAAGTACGGCAAGGACTTCACCGACATCCGACAGGACTTCGTAAGACTCCACTTCTTTAACATTTAAATTTTAACATTTTAGGCATTTAGCAGACGCTCTTATCCAGAGTGACTTACAAGATGTGCATTAATGCATGGTAAGAACAATCATAGTTTGCACAAGAGATCAGTGCAGTAATACAGCGATAGACATCATTGTTGGCAGCTGCTTACCATACCTGTAACACTGGGAAGGAAAAGGTTAGTAAATGTATTTTTTTTTTAATTTATTTTATTTATAAAGGATACATATACAAAAAGTATTGGATAAGTAGACAGTCATGATGACAATTGGCTAGATGTACATAATTCAGTGGTAGTGGAGTAGTGGTAGTGGCTTTGAGTCTCTTGCGGAAGATCGCAAGTGATTTTGCGGTCCTGGTCCAGTGTCATATCAGGGGGATTGCATCTGTGCTGTGTTTAGTGAATATCTGGCTTTTTTTTGTCTCGTATACATGTTGTGTTTTTAGCTGCCCTGGAAGTCCTTAACCAGCATCATAGAGTATTATTACATGTGGAAGACCACCGACAGATATGTCCAGCAGGTTAGTACTCACTATTGAGCCCCTCGTTGTCTGCCTTGTATAATTAAGCATTTGCTACGCATGAAGAGTTCTGCAGTGTCAGCTCTTCCGCTGGGCTACTTCAGTTGAGCTGGGTCCCTGCATTTGCACCGCTGCAACAAACTTCATTACAAATCATCTAGGCCTGTTTTATGGAAATAGCGCTCATTAGATACTCTGATTGAATATGTATAGGGAAACAAATGAGTATGCTCATGACATGCCCCAAGAACGGGGAAGATTGAGCCGTCAAGGCAACGAGAGCTTCATCAGAATAGTGACACACAGTACACTCATAATAAAATATAAAGCACTCAGCTGTTATCAGTCAAAAGTGTATCACTTGGGCCTCCCGTGTGGTCCAGTGGTTACAATGTTCGATGCTGACCACGGCGACCGGGGTTCGATCCCACCAGCCACGCCAGAGTCGGCTCTGGCCGGGAGTGCCACCATAAGGGTGATTTTCTGTATTGATAAATATGTACATCAATGAATGCAGGAATATGTATCCACTTATATGTTCCACTTATGTAATATTTACATATCACTTCTTGTGAATTATCTGAGTTAAAAGCCATGTTTTGCATTTTTTTTTGTAAGGGAAATCAAACGTTGTATGTCCACTGCACGGTGAAATCTCCACACTCTCCACTGTTTCCCCTTCCCGCAGAAACGTTTAAAAGCAGCTGAGGCAGAGAGCCGACTGAAGCAAGTTTACATCCCAAACTAGTAAGAGAAATGACCCCTGACCCCTAACCCAGTGGTTCCCCACCTCGCTCCTGGGGACCCCCTGTGTACGCTGGTTTTTCTTACTGCCAGTCTCTTGATCAATTAAGTTGAAAGCATCTGTGTAAGTTCTACCATAATTATTTATTTAAAGCCATATGTCAGAAATGCATGCCATGAACAATAAACGTCCCATGTTCAAATCCCCAGAATTTTAATCAGTCAGATCAACTAATGCCCTAATTTTCTTTATGACATGTGGTTCCTTTAAAAAGAGGTTACATATTTTAATTGAATCAACTGATTCAACAGACTGAGAGGAGAAAACAGTGGGGGCCTGCTTTTTGAAAGTGGACAGCTGGTCACAAACCATTTGTGGAAAATTAAGAATTCAATGACAGCAATGGGCAACGAGCCAAACCTGCATTGTGTTAAAATAAGTTTAAGGGAGTAAATCATGCTTCAATAGAAATGGAAAGTGTCTAATTAAGAACAATGAACAGCTAGTTACAACAGAGAGGCTGCAGTTATGGTTGGAATGAAAATCAGCGTACACTGTGGGTCCCCAGGACCAAGGCTGGTAACCACTGCCCTAACCCCTATGCTCTCAAAACTATTCAACTGCACACCCGTGAACACTTATGAAACACTACCTCACTTCAGTGAACCCACGCATCGGCTGATCCGAGTGTCTGCTTGAATTTCGCTCAGCAACAAGCCGAACCCCAACCAGATCAGCGCCAACAACAGCAAGGCGAGCCTGGTGAACGGGTCTGGATCGCAGTGCCAGGCGGGCTCATCCGGATGGGCGTGCGAAAGCTGCTACTGTGAGTGCTACACAAAAGTGCCATACCAAGGGAGCCTCCTGGGGGTTGTAGCGGTGCTCTCAACATTTGATGCTGGCAACTGTGACCGGGGTTCGATTTCACCGGCCGCGCCAGTATCGGCTCTGGCTGGGAGTGCCACTAGGGGGTCGGCGATCGGCTGTCCGCCCCAGGGAAGGGGGAGGGAAGCCGATATGAGTTTGCTGCGTATAGGAGTGGCGCTGTGTACCGGAGTTACAGTCGACGGCTTGGCGAGTGCCAGCTCGGAGGAGGCGCTACATCACCTGTGTCACTGCTGGTCTCAGGGCTACAGCAGCAAACTCACAATACGAGGGGGGGATTGACATGAAAAAGAGAGGGTGTAATTGGCTACTAAATTGGGAGAAAAATGGGAGAAAACCAGAAACAAAACTGCAATTTTCCCCCCATTGTTTTCAACAAAGGCCATTCGGCCTCACGTTGGCCTCACCTCGTCTGTTGGTGTGGCAATACTCACACACATGCCCACGCAACGCTCCTTACGTCTGACACAAGCATGGACTCGGGCATTGGGAATTCATGGATTTGTATCCATGATCATTTTATAATACTAATATTACTTTTATAATAATATTATACAGGGAAAGAATGTTTGAAAGAACCAAGTGTACAGATGTTGTAATGTAAGTTACACAGACGTTTAAAAGCCATTTGTTTGTCTCAGTTTATAATCCGAGAGATAAGCAAGAGCAGCAGAAAGACGTGCTTTTACTATGGCTAATTGAGAACAAATTCTCATTTACAATAACGGCCTGGCCAAGAGGCCAAACACAGCAAAAGCATATTAAAATTGGACAAACAGGAATTTGAAAACACTCACAGGCATTAAAGATAAACAAGACACAGTACTCACGCATCAATTAGTACATCAATTAGATAACTAAAGGTGACACAGCTGTCGGTGCTATGCTCAGTTTATGTGTGTGTGTGTGTGTGTGTGTTTGTGTTTATAATGTGTGTGTGTGTGTGTGTGCATGCGTGTGTTCTTGTGTGTATATGTGTTTGTTTGTGTGTATGTGTGTATGTGTGTATGTGTGCGTGCATGTGTGTGTGTGTGTGTGTGTGTGTGTGTGTGTATGTTTGTGTGTGTGGTTTGTGTGTGTGTGTGTGTGTGTGTGTGTGTGTGTGTGTGTGTGTGTGTGTGTGTGTGTGTGTGTCTCACAGCGATCCAGTGTTATCAGTGGTACTCGTGGGGCCCACCGAACATGCAGTGCCGCCTGTGCTCCACCTGCTGGCATTACTGGAAGAAGTACGGAGGCCTGAAGATGCCCACGCGACTCGAGGGCGAGAGGGGGCCCAACAGGAACAGCATGGTCAGCAGATAGCCCTGAGTAACCCCCGCACCCTACCCAAAGCACTGACCCCAGATCAGTTTGGCTATTTTTACACTAAATAATTGTGATTTGGTTTCAAGCTTTTGTAACTTGGTCCTGGGTCAGTGCTTGGGGGCTATAACTTAACTACCTGTGAGATAAGTGTCTGCTGTTAGTTCCATTCCTCCAATACCTTTAACAGAATTGTATCTTACTCACTCAAGTCATTTGTGTCCAGCTCATTTCTAGTTTAAACTAGATGCTCACTCCCCAAGATGCAGATACGATTAAAGCTAGCAGATCAGAACATCCTGCTAAACGAGGGTAGACGCTCCCACGATGTGCATTTTTATCATTTTCTAGACGTCCCTTGAAAGTCTAGAAGGGACTTTCAATTTTATTTGGTTTTGTTTAAAAATTTGAATTGTGGGTGACCATTTATGTGCACTTTGTACATACTTTGATCGGGAAGCCGATATGAGTTTGCTGCGTATAGGAGTGGCTCTGGAGTACCGGAGTTACAGTCAACGGCTTGGAGGAGACGATACTTTACCTTTATCACTGCCAGTCTCAGGGCTATGGCAGTGAACTCACAATATGAGGGGGGGAATTGACATGAAAAAGAGAGGGTACAAAAAAAACGAGCAAAAAAATAATAATTGGCTACTAAATTGGGAGAAAATCTGAATCAAAATCTGAATCAAAATCTTTTTTTAAATTTTTATCAGGTGAATGTGAATAAGTAATATTGTAACACTGGGGAAACTCTGTGGGAGCTCACTTGTCTCGGGCGCCTTTGCTTCTCTGCAGACTCCATTTGGCTACTGGGTGAAGAACGCCAACCCTAAGTACACTCTGAAGACCAAGCAGGCCTTCTACCTCCAGACCACGTCCGTGACCAAACTGGCCCGGCACCTCTGCCTGGCCCTCCTGCAGCCTCGGCAGGCTGCCCGCCGGCCCTTCACTGCCATCGACAGCGCCGCCATTAAGGCCGAGTGTGAGGACGCCGGACTGAGTGAGACCAAGTTTTTGTTTCTTACTTTTTTTTTTTCTTTTCTTTTTTCTGACTTTTTCCCATTTTTCTCCCAATTTAGTGGCCAATTACACCCTCTATTTATTTTGATTTGCCCTCCCCACAGGAGTCTATGTGGCAAGCTAATTCTCAGAGGGCAGTGAACTTCTCCTTCGAGAAGGAATTTGCCCACCCACGTTCTGAACATTTACATACATTTTAGGCATTTAGCAGGTGCTCTTATCCAGAGCGACTTACACAGTTTACATTTCTTTTACATACAATCCATTTATACAGCTGGATATTTTACTGAAGCAATTCAGGTCAAGTACCTTACTCAAGGGTGCCCAGCTCCCTAACCTTACACTACACTGCCAGCTGGAGACTCCCTTGTGTGCTTCACGGTGGACTCGAGCCGGCTCACCCTCCCCCCTCCCCCTGGAGGTGGACAGCCAAACGCTGCCCCCAATCGGAGCTGATGACCAAGGCCGGTCTGGTAGAGACGGGTTTCGAACCGCGTCCCTGACAGGCAGTGCACACCGTATCAGACCAGCCACGATACGGTGCGTTAGACCGCTACGCTATCCACCGGCCCCAAGAGCCATGTTTCAGCCAGATTAAACCGCTAAACCTTGCCACAGGGGGGCGCCAGATGAAACCGCTAAACCTCCTCACAGGGGGGCGCCAGATTAAACCGCTAAACCTCCTCACAGGGGGCGCCAGATTAAACTGCTAAGCCTCGCCAAGCCAACTGCTGTAATATCACCACGCTGCTATTACAGCCGTTTGGAGCTCGGGATGTGCCAAAGTTATTTTTCTTTACTCCCGCTAGTCTTAGTTCAATCCCCTCCCTGGTAGTTTGCTGCCATAGCCCTGTGACCAGCAGTGACAATGGCGAAGCACTGCCTCCTCCGAGACAGTACTCATCGTGCTGCCGACTGTAATTCCGGCACCCCAGAACCACTCCTCCCCCCTCCCTGGGGCGGACAGCCAATTGCCGCCCGGTGGCACTCCTGGCCAGAGCCGACTCTGGCGCGACGGGGAATCGAACCCCGGTCACCATGGCCAGCGTCGGACGTTGAAACCACTAGACCACGCGGGAGGCCCTAGGGATGTGCCAAAGTTTTGATTAAATTCCAGACCAAGGGCTAGATTCAATCAACATTTGTCCCTATAATTAAGTGCAAGTTTTTTTTTTTTTTTCTTCACCAGCACAGTTGGGCTTGGGCTTGAACCCTTGATTCAATCATTAGATCTGATTTAAGTGCTAGATATTTTGCATTGCAAAATAACAGTGAGTTTGTTTTGGTGATTGCATAATTCCCTGATCAAGTTTGGGATCAATTCCACTTCAAATAGGTCAATTTGGGAAATTAATTCAAATTCATGAATATTCTACTGGGGATTTTTTGATGAGTTAATTCGATTGATTTCCTGAATTGGCTGAATTGAAGTGGAATCAACCCCAAGCATACTGTAGATTCTGCCTGCTAATCCTCAATCACAAAATCAGATTAAATGGGTTTTTTTCTGCTTTATTTGATAGGGGCAGCATTTTCCTTCAGTAGTTTGTGGATGCGCGTATTTCAAGTCACTTTGTACCGGTTCACTATACAATGTTTTCCCTAGTCCTGCAAGCATAACTTCTGATTTCTCTTAATTAAAATAAAGGTTCATTGTTTGATATAAGCGGTCTTGTTTTGGTTTTACATTTGTCAGTGTCAAGCGCCCTCTGGTGGCCTTAAGAGTTCATTGAAAATTAACAATCAGATAAATGTTTTTAGGCATTCTTAAAAATGTTTTGCTTTTCTATTTACAGTAAATGGCAGTAATAGGGTAATTTTCACAATCATAATGTAGTTCTGTGAACACAGAGGGTGTGACCCTTAGATAAATTGTATCAAGCACTAAAAACATCTTGTATATCAATCAGAGCATATGTATGATAAAATTATCCAAAATAGGACACCGATCCCTTGAAACTTACTGTAATTATTTTAACGAGACACAAACTGAAATGTAATGCTGGTTCATCTTTTGTTTGAATATTGTTATACAACAATGCTCTCTTGTGGGACAACATTGTCACATATGATTTGTTAGTATGGGCCAGCTCATTCAGCACATAAATACATCATTTATTTGCACTCAACTCAGGGTTAATGAACAGTTAACAGTTTTTACACATTGGCCCAATTATTAAGCTGGATACCAGGGGCATCATGACATTAATTGATCAGATACTCAAGCGACTTACAAAACAGGGCACTTACAAAACATTCAAGTTAATTGCAATCTGGTTTTCAAACCTGCATCCTTGGGGTTTCAAATTGAGCCTCCAGGCCCTTTCTGTGGTGCTCCAACACATCAGGTTTGATTCTAATTTCACTGTTAAGACGACACACCCAATATAATTGTCATTTTTGGTTCCCTGATGAATTTTCAGATTTTTCAAAAAATGTGCTATTTGCTAAATAAACATTTATTTTATCACACTGCATAATAAAAAATGGCCAAATAACAATGGTTCCGTGTATTTTTAACATTTTATGACATGCCAGTCAATGCCAATCAATCAATAATCTTTGACGTCTGTTTTCTCAAAACTAGGTTTTTAGCTCATACTTTTTCAGTTGTCTCAACTTGTGAATAAGTTATTGTCACCAAATTTTATGAGATGAATCTCGGATCTATTCCCACGATAAATACAGAGGGGATTGTTGATATCTCGTTAATTTAAGATTTTATGAGCAACAATATCCCAGAAAATAGGGGAAAATTAGTTATTATTTGCATACAGTTCTTGAAGTGTATGAAGCAAATATTCAAAATCCCCTCTGTATTTAAATATATATATATATATTCAGTGTCTTAACAAAATGAGATTTAAAAAATGTTAGTCACACACTCCTATGTTGCTGTAATTGAATTTGAATTGTACGCATATTTAACAAGTTTACACCCAATTTGCATATTTAAATATACATTTTCAGAAAAGTGCTAATACAAAAAATGTGTATCTTTACATGTTTAATAAACTGACCAAAGTTCATTAAGATGTGATACCAGGAGTGTTTTTTTTCTAAAACCGGGTGTGTCTTGCCTTAAACAGGCGCAGCCAGACCAGAGGCGATGAGGCAAGTGAAGATGAAACCCATCGCCCGGAAACCACTGGAAATCATCGTGAAGCACTTGGGTCAGTGGCCCGTCCTCTTGGCCACGTGCACGGCTTAAGACCTAAATATACTTCACTGTAAAGTATACAGTGCTTGAATGTCAACAACACGACAGCAACACAACCAGGGTTCTGCAACATCAACGCAAACTTTGCGGCCTGCAGAAAGGGGGTTTCAGAGGGTGTCGCGTACCTAGCACAAAAATCAAACTCGTGACCGCAGCGCAACAGTTCACGTAGATGTTGCGCATTATTGATTGGTTGGTTAGCGAATGGAGGCGGTCCTGTCATAGTCATAGTTCATCAAGCTAGTAGCTAACAATATAGATAGCTAGCATTATTTGTTCGACACGGTATAAAATTAACCAGTTTCAGGAAAGATTGGTTTGAAGGTACAGGAGTTTCCCTGCTTTCATGAAACCTTTACCGACCTTGTTCAATACATTGACTAGTGTACAGAAGTGTAAGGACACCATGTTGCATAGACTGAAGCAAGTCATCAAATGGCCTGGCGGACATATGGAAAAACTGATGATGCTTTTCATCGTCAATTTCTCTCATCAGTAGAATGAGAGAAACATACTCTCCGTCGTTACGCCAGGATACATTTAATGGTCTAATAACATCTATACCATATCTGTTGTTTAGTTTAGTTCAGCTTATTTCACATTTAACTTTAAAAAAAGACAATACATGGTTACATCCCGATGTACATGTTGGCGCTGCTGCCGCTGTTTCTGCCGTCTTCTCAAGATAAACATTAAAACTTGTTGTGCAGAATCAGAAGTAGTTGTATGCCGGCCAGAGACAACTTGGTTTCGGCCGCACAGTTCTGACCTGCACCCTCGTGGATATAGCTTTTAAACATCCAGACAGACAAAGTATGCAGTGAACAATGTATGTATGTAAACAATGCTGCTCCTGTTGGGTATGCGTGATAAATGAAGTATATTTAGGCCTTACGGCAAAGCCATCGTGCTGGAATCACGCCTGTGTGCTTGTGTGGCACTTCGCCAGTTCCCTTTGAACGTCGGCCAAGAGCTTGCATGCTCAGTCGTGCGGAAATCTGATTCTTAAAACCGGAGTCTACGCCGACTGCAGGCTCACGCCTTCATCTACAGAAAGCTTGGCCTCTAATGCGATGATTTCATTTGATTCTGACATGGGTTTGAATTACAAGGAGGAGAAGCCTCCCTTACAAGACACAAGGGCCAATTTAGTAGCCAGTTTCACCCTCTCTTTTTAATGTCAATCCCCCCCGCGTATTGTGAGCTCGGCAGTGACATGGGCCGGCACTCACCAAGCCGTCGACTGTAACTCCGGTACACAGAGCCACTCCAAACACAGCAAGCTCATATCGGACAGCCAATTGGCGCCCCCTAGTGGCACTCCCGACCAGAGCCGACTCTGGCGTGGCCGGTGGAATCAAACCCTGGTTGCAGTGGCCAGCGTCGGACATTGTAACCGCTAGACCACCCAGGAGGCCTCCTGCACAACAGCTAGTTTAATTGTCAGATTACGGTCTGTGGGACCCCCCTAGTTTTTGGGTCACCGGAAAGCACTTGTCCTCTGTCCTCTGTGTGTGACTGACCCCTGAAACCTGTCTGCGTGTGCGTCTGTCCTCCAGAGCTGCACCCGTACGTTAAGCCGGAGACGACGAAGGCCCCCGCCGGCCTGTCATTGCAGGGAGGCGGGGCCAGCGTGGCGAAGGTGGCGCCAGTCATCAACCACGGCTCCACCACCATCCTGGGCAAGCGCAGCTATGAGCAGCACAATGGAGTGGAAGGTCTGGCAACCCCCCTGGACTCACGCCGTAACTCACACACACACACTGATTTTTTCCCCATGTTTCTCCCAATTTAGTGGCCAATTACACCCTCTATTTTTTTTCGATTTACCCTCCCCACACGAGTCCGCCACCTGTTTCTACGAGGTAAGCTAATTCTCAGAGGGCAACGAACTCAACCTCCTTCGAGACAGAATTCGCCCCCACCCACGTTCTGGAGACTCTCTTACGCGCTTCACGGCGGACCCGAGCTGGCTCACCCTCCCTCCCCCCACCCCCTGGGATGGACAGCCAAACGCTGCACCCGATCGGGGCTGACGACCAGGGCCAGTCTGGTAGAGACAGGGTTTCGAGTCACGTCCCTGACAGGCAGCGCACACCGTATCAGACCAGCTAAGATACGGAGCGTTAGACCGCTATGCTATCCATTGCCCAAAGACACACTTTAAGACTTCTTCCTGTTTATCTGGTTTGGTCACAAACTTGCATGTTTGCTCTTCCCTTTTGCACCAGCATACAAACCATATTTGCTCAAGTTGCAAAAAAAGGCAGCACCTAGTATATGTATTTGCATTTCATTTGATTTCATTTTATTGCAGATTTTCAAGTTTAATACAATGCTTTTCTTAGTAAGGGACAGGAGTCAAACACTGACTGAGTGTCAGCGAATTGTTCCCATCATGCACTCCTGCTTCCATGACAACAGTCATGCCATAGTCGTGTGATGATTGGGGGCTTGCAGAGAGTCATTGTTTTACATTTTACATTTTACATTTTACATTTACATTTACATTTACATTTGAAGCATTTAGCAGACGCTCTTATCCAGAGTGACTTACAAGATGTGCATTAATACATGGTAAGATCAATCATAGTTTGCGCAAGAGATCAGTGCAGTAATACAGCGATAGACATTGTTGTTGGCAGCTGCATACCATACCTGTAACACTGGGAAGGAAAAGGTTAGTCATTTATTTATTTGTTTATTTTTGTTTTGAGGCCAGCAGTGTATTGTGTGCTTAACCACTACGTGCCCGAGTCCTCATAAGGTTTTTGTCCTCCTTAGGTAACGTCAAGAAGCGTCTGCTGATGCCACTGCGAGGTACGGTGCGGCCTCCCCCACACGCACACGGCTTCACCTTCACTTTGTCTTCATCACGATCACATACCCAAGTCTCACAGCGCTCACGCTCGTGATCAACATAATTTATCTCTTTCTTTTCTCCGATTTACAATCAACATTACATGATTCAATACTGATTCAAATATGAAGGAAATAAGGAGAAAGCATGATTCAAACTGAAAAGACATTTTCAAACTAGTCAGTCAATATCCAAGTACTTCCAGCTTAATGCTTCTTCACCATTGTACAAGGAACAGAAAATCTAAATTTGTGAATTGGGCGCTTGCTTGCACAGTCAACTTGTATGCCTACATTTACAACAAAAATAAAATAAAAGACACTGATCTAATTTCCTACTGTAAACATAAATTACCTGCTTATTTGTATTTTTTTAAACCAAACTGGAAAAAACAACAACGCTGTCTGTGGAATTATGGTCACATTTGATAAAACATGTTATGTGATGACCAGATAAGTAAATAAAAATACATATATTTTTTTAAATATACGCATAAAAAACCTAATATTTAAAAAGAGTCACCAGTGTAAATTTTACTCAAAGAAGATATTCTTCTATTGGATTCACTGTTTGCTGTATACAGTATCATTTTTTCCCCTTTTCCTTTGCAGGTTTCCCAAATCACAGCCAAGTGAGACCAGTTGTAAGTACTGCATGATGCTATCATACTCTGTGTTTTGTTACTGCAGGTTCAGCTGGGTAAAGGAGAGGCATTGTGTGGGGAGAACAATATATACTGGCCCATAGGGTGTGGACACTGCTGTTGATTGAGCAACACTACCTCAACTTCTTAAATCCTCTACACGTCTAGTCTTGCGGCAATGAACTTTCACTGGCGAGTTGTTTTGTTCCGTTAGTGACTCACCAGGGCGAATGAAGTAATTGGTCCACCGATTATTTGACCTTCATTGGAAGGTTTTAGAGAATGTTTTAGTTTTGGCGGTTTGACCCAGGAAAGTTTTCCTGAATTAAATGTTTCGCATTCAGACTCGTTCACACTGTGGGTTTGTTGATCAGTGTCAAGCTATCACAGCAACCTTGTGACAATATGTCACCCAGCCCACGGATCACCTGAAAAATGTCCTAAGCATGAATTACATTTTTAAGGATTTACTTAATTATACAGGTAAGTGTCAAAATAAGGGTGGCTCATATTCTGACATAGTTTAGGTCCACCCAACGGCTTAGTAGCCATGGTACATGCCAATAAACACAAAGCCATTCAAAGAGTGATCACCTACATTCTATGGTGAAGCATTTCTATGGGAGTGGTCTCTTCAAGGATGACAATGCCCCCATCCACAGGGCACAAGTGTTCACTGAATGGTTTGATGAGCATGATGTAAACCATATGCCATGGCTGTCTCAGTTACCAGATCTCAACCCAATTGAACACTTATGGGAGATTCTGGAGCGGCGCCTGAGACAGCGTTTTCCACCACCATCAACCAAAACACCAAATGATGAAATTTCCTGTGGAAGAACAGTGTTGCATCCCTCCAAGAGAGTTCCAGACACTTGTAGAATCTATGCCAAGGCACGTTTGAAGGTGTTCTGGCAGCTTGTGGTGAGCCGACACCCAATTAAGACACTTTAGGGGTTATTCATAAAAGTCGCCTCATCACACAAAACTGCCTCATCACACAAAACACATCACGCACGTTAGGCTAATTGGAGAGTCTAAATTGTGGGTGTGAGTGTGAGTGAACGGTGTATGTACCCAGGTATGTGCCCAGACTGCCATTGTAAATAAGAACTTGTTCTTAGTGGCTTGCCTGGTTAAATAAAGGTTAAATAAATTAAATAAACGCAGTAACTGCCGCCAGGGAGTCAGATAAACGCTGGGCTATTCTCAGTAGTGCGGCAGCTGACAACCAATGAAATTGTAATGCTGAGCAAATGTTTTAATGTTATTTAAAATGTAAGCTGGGTATTTCCAAGTATTAATGTTGGCAGGTTTGGATGTGGGTGCACTTGATAGCTCCTAGTACCTGGGGGAAATCTGCTGTTCTGAAAAAATCGTGTTAGGTTTTTTTTGGAGAGCTTCGGGAGATCGGAGTCAAGAAACGTACCGATGGGCCCCGCTCTAACATGGCGGCTGTGAATCGTGAAACGCATCTCGATACAGAGGGCATTTAAGCATTTAGCAGACACTCTTATCCAGAGCGACTTACAAGATGTGCATTAATACATGGTAGGAACAATCATAGTCTGCACAAGAGATCGGTGCAGTAATACAGCGATAGACATCGTTGTTGGCAGCTGCATACCATACCTGTAACACTGAGAAGGAAAAGATCAGTAAATTATTGTATTTCTTTCTGACTCTGGTCAAAGGGTTAAAATGGAATGGAACTCGTCTTTTAAAACTGTCATCAGTAACAAAGTGGGACATGCATAATTACTCATTGAAAATGTAGTGTGTATTTCCAAAGCTATTACATTTTGATACTGTATGACATTTTTTATATTAAACATTTCAAACATTTAACTTCATTTCTGAAATGAAGCTATCCAAACAACCGGTACCTGACTGTTTGAAACCACCTCGGTGCAGTTTGCTAAATTGACTTGGTTTCTCTGTCTTGGCAGTAATTGAATCAGGCCCAGGGAGAGCTGGGCTTTTATAGTTAGGGGGTCAAGACGGGGCCAAGGCAGTGCAAAGTGTTGCAGAAGGAATGCACCACTGTTGGCTTGTAGAGAAGCCCGAGAGCAAAATTCTTGATTGTACAGCTGAACCTGCTAGGCTCGCTATGTCTAGGCTACGCTATGACATCATTTGTAGAGATCCTAGGAACTGATTAGTGTGCCCTGCAGAATTTGTAGAGTTCCTAGGAGCTGATTCGTATGCCCTGCCGGTCGGGGGGGGGAGAGAGCCCAGTGATGGTAGGGGCTTAAGCGCAGAGAAGGGGCGCACCCACAGAACAGTTACGGCATCTCCGGAGTTTGTGGTATTCAACCAATTCCAGCCCTTGCAGGAAGAGGATCCTGTCAAGTCCTCTGTGAGTGGGAGGACTGATGAGCCCTAGGGCACCCTGGTGGCCAAAACCCCCAAGAAAACCCCCTATAGTCATAGTGCGGGGCTCACATTTAGGATCCCCCGTGTATTGCAACCCCACATTTTCAGTGTGACAGACCTATTAAAGCTTTGGTCTTTTTTCATGTCAAATGTAAGAACGATTGTGTATCAAAAAGCTTTTAACTTTTAATTTTCTCACTCTGGCTGTTACTGTAGTGTCATGGAATTATCCATTAAGGGTGAAAATGTACACTAGGACCTAGCGCTTGACAGACAGGTAGTGGATCTCTTCTCGGAAGGAGAATTTGCTGCTCAGCGCTATATTGTTATTTTCTCTGGCTGGGGGGAAATGAGAGAAACGAACTTAGACGATTTAGAAATGTGGAAAACAAAGAGATCTGTGACAAATGAGAAATAAGAGAGGAGACGATCACAAGAAGAGGATAAGATGAGAAAACTAAGACGAAGAGCTACATATTTAACAATCAGACATTTTACATTTTAAGCATTTAGCGGATGCTCTTATCCAGAGCAACTTACAAGATGTGCATTAATACATGGTAAGAACAATCATAGTTTGAGATCAGCGCAGTAATACAGCGATAGGCGTTGTTGTTGGCAGCTGCATACCATATCTCTAACACTGGGAAGGAAAAGGTTAGTAAATTATTTGTATTTTTTTAATGAGTAAACAAGTATACATATACAAAAAGTAGGCAGTGTTGATGACAATTGGCTAGATGTACAGAATTCAGTGGTAGCTCTAAATCAGCTCTACATATGACACTGAAGTGGAAACAATTTGATAATAATGATTATAATTATAAGAAGAATAAAATGTATATGATATAAATGAGCTTTGAAAAAGGTCTAATCCTGATAATGTTTTAATTTGACAAATGTGTTGTTACATGTTAACTAAAATGTGGATGCCATGGTGATACATTGAAATAACTAGGCAATGTGATCTCATTGTTCACCATACAACAACAGCCATGAACACAGTTGTCTTTTACAATGTATCAGAATAGATTTGAGTTTGAGTTTGTTTAAACACACAAGGAGTGGCAGCTGGAATTAAAAATGAAAACCAGACAAACCGGTCATCTTGTAAGAACAATGTGAAAGGGTTATTTACCCATCACCCTGTTTTTACAAGATGGATTTTTCTAAGATAGTGTGCAAAAAAACCAAAACCAAAGCAGTCCTTTCACTTGAAAGACATTTGACACTGAGACATTTCTGACAGTAAACAGACCGGATTTCTGGACACTTTACTTCTTTGCCAATGTGTCTACAAAAGAGTGGATATCAAAAGCATATAATTGACAGGTTTGTCAAGAGATATAATAGTAATTCCATACCCTGTTCAGTTGTCTTGTCACAGTTGTCATGTATACCACTGCATTGGTTTTGCCATTGGCCAGATTTTACTCCTTTTTCATGATTTGCTGTGATTTTCTGTTTGTGTTTTTGTTTGATGATCACTGTAATTTTTTGTGTTTTAACAAATCACTTTCAACCACCACTAAACACATTTTTTAATGGAAGCTTTGGCCTGGATTCAAACAAACAGACTAAATAAGGACAAATGTAAAATCATTATGATCCTGTGGCATGATCCAGTGGCATACTTGATACTACTTCCCTCCATATATGTTGAAATTGGTCTAGGATTCTAGCCAGTAGGATACCCTTTAAAACAATAAGGTTTCATTTGGTTTGCGTTTACTATCATGGATGGGCTTGATGGGCACACAATGGCGTATGAGATTGAAGAGAGTGCACACACTTCGCACACACACACACACACACACACACACTTTACCGTGTATTAATGCACATCTTACAAGTCGCTCTGGATAAGAGCATCTGCTAAATGCTTAAAAGGTAAATGTACTTCAGAGTTTTTGGAAATCTCTTTATATTTTTCTCTTAGTTTATTTGGAATTACTATTTGGTTTTACAATGCCAAAAGCACCAACGAAGACCTAGTTCACTGAATGTGATACTTTGGATGAGATCCAACACAATACCAATGAGCAACGTATGGCCGTGAGTGAGAGCGAGGTGAGCAGTGTTCACTGGGTTGATGAAAAGATCTTTATCAATGGCCAGGATCCCGTTTACGACTGCTGAGTAGCTACCAGTCAACTGGTAGGCAGATGTGCTGGCTCTGCCGCCAGAAGACACCTATAAAGCGCAGGCCCTGTGATGGAGGCACAGGACATGCACTGTGCTTCAATGACTGGCACAGTCAAAATAACCTACAGCTTTTCCTGTGTTGCCTGACACTGAAAGAACACTAACTGACACTATAAATATGTTGGTGCAATGAGGGCAGACAATTGCCAGAAGTGCAATTTTGTCTTGGCTAAAATAATATTTGTTATATTATTTATGTATTATTATAATCTTTATATATATATTTTTGTCTTGGTGCAATATGTTGATATATTTTATTTATTTTGCTAATGTTGACAGCTGTTGCGTTTTTTTTTTTAAAGTTGATAATGGTAAATGCCTGTCGGTTAAATGTTTTACCATTGGGGAAAAAAACTTCTGTTGTTGCTATCCAATTCTTTGGTTTGACTTTGGTGTGTGTGTCTCATAGGCAACAACATGTTGTAGTGTGATGCTCAGTGTGACAGAAGTGAATTCTGTGAACACTTTCAGCCATTACATGAGTATCTGTTTTGTAAGCAAAACAATGATCCATAATGGTTTGAGTGATATAAACTGGTTTTATAGTGGTTTTCCAATGTCACAGAAGTGAATAGAAATCATTGGGCCTATTTGGCCAGCTTGGAAAGGTTTTGGGACACTTCTAGCATTTTTCCACCAGACGGTACGATACGGCGTGGTACGGTTACCAATCCATGCTCCCACGTTTTATCAATTTTTCCACCACCAATCGACCTGTACCGAACCTGAGTACACATGCTGAATTTAGCTACTGCTCTGTTTAGGTACTACCGAGCCGAACAGGGACCAAAGGGTGGAGCTAGCAATACTGCAGATTACACATTTACCTGCAAATAAATTCCTGATCTCTGTAAATTGTTTCTTTTTTTTTTCTTTATAAATTTGTTTCAGATTTGTTCCCGTTTTTCTCCAAATTTGGTAGCCAATTGCACCGTCTATTTATTTCAATTTTACTCTGCTCGTCATGCTGTCGACTGTAATTCCGGCATCCCAGAACCACTCCTGTGCGCAGCGAACTGTGTCGGCTTCCCTCCCTCCCTCCCTGGGGCGGACAGCCAATTGCCGCTCCGAGGCCACCCCCAACATGTTTCTTCTGATGCAAATAGATATGTTTAGGTGTTACATTTGACATTTTTACATTTTAAGCATTTAGCAGATGCTCTTATCCAGAGCGACTTATACAGTTTACATTTCTTTACATATAATCCATTTATACAGCTGGATATTTTACTGAAGCAATTCAGGTTAATTACCTTGCTAAAGGGTTCAACAGCAGTGCCCCACCTGGGAATTGAACCTGCAACCTCTAGGTTACAAGCCCAGCTCCCTAAACATTACACTACACTGCCAGTCAACACTGTAGGGTGTTCTCACCCCTACTGTGGCCCTACATAGGGCCAAATACTGTGATGTCAACTCCCACTTTATCTCTCTCCACCATCACCACTGGAAGCAGATATGGTCAGATTACAGTTTATTGCTTGTGAGACCAGGTACGCCTAGCTATATGTTTCTATACAAACAATGATGATAATCTCTGTCAGTCATGTGTCAAGTATCGGTGATATTTGATGCCAAAAGTGATACACACAAAGTTCAGCGAAACTCAACAGGTGTAGTGAAATGTGCCTGTACATGAGGCTGACTGGCTTTGACAGACAGAATTTAAAGATAGCACATGCACCAGTGAGTTCAGGTCATGGCAACAGGCAATGGTGACAATAACAAATCTCGAATTTCACAAAAGGCAAACAGTAACTATGCAAAGGCTTATTACTCCCACACTGAAAGAATTAGGTTTATGGAACCCGAAAGTGTAAGGCTTGTAGCAAATATAAAGTAAAAGGCATGGGCCTTTGATGAAAACATGATGCAACTATGATAAAACATGACATGTTTTCAAAGTACATTTTGTGTGCATCTTTGGATGTGAAGCTATCGAAAAGCCAACACAACATTGGGCAGTGAGTTACTGCAGTTACAATTACATTTAGAAATGACGGTCTTGTCCAGAGAGACTTACAATAAGTGGATTCCACTAAGTGGGGTCGTAGAGCATATCCCATTAATAGTCTAGGAGCTCACATAGAGCTACTATGGAAAAATATATTTTTAAATGTATTTATTAAAAGGAGATAGGTGAGGGATCTGTGTTGGGGAGGTGCTAGGCGGGGGGATGGGAGTGGGGGATTTACTGATGTACAGGGGGGAGACAAAATAATGGAGACACCGAATGAAAAATGTATTGTATTTTGAAGTAACTAAAACACAATTCTACACGTGTTTCATATTAATGTCAATACTAATTAGCAATATGTTTCTGCTATAAAAGCTGTTTTAAAATCAACACTTTCATTTTAACAGGTTTTGAAAGAGATCAAATACCACAAAACAACGGCCACAATTACCACAGAAATTCATCTACATCTCTGTGACCCAGCCATTTTAGGTGACCAGGAGCACCGTATGGGGCAAACATTGTTCCCTCAAGATGTTCCCATATTCCAAGATGATAACTCCCCCATACACACTGCTAAACGGATTTAAGAGTTGTTTCACGAACACCAGGAAGAAGTCAAACACCTTCCATGGACTCCCCATCACCAGAACAAAACATCATTGAGCCTTTATGGGAAGTTCTGGAATGCAGAATCCGAGAACTGGAAGCTTTCCTTCTTGAAGAATGGACCAATATGCCAATAGAAACAGTTCTAAACTTGTATAACAGATTTCCAAGAAGGATTGAAGCTGTTCTGAATGCAAAGGGAGCTTAACTCCTTATTACTTAATAAATGTTTATATAGTACGTGGTGTTTCCATTATTTTGTCTTTTGTCTGCACTGTACATACTGCCAAAATAAAGGAAACACCAACTTAAAATGCCTTAATAGAGTGTTGGGCCACCACAAGCCATAAGAACAGCTTCAATGTGCTTTGGCATAGATTCTACAAGTGTCTAGAACTGTATTGGAGGGATGCATCACAATTCTTCCACAAGAACTTCCAACTTTGATGTTTTGTTGATGGTGGTGCACCACTTTCCACACCAATTTCCTCACAAATGTGCAGTTTTAGGTATAATAAGGGGTTTATGCACTGCAATCCAACCATAGTATCTCTTTAAAGATCTCAACTGACTGTTCTTGATGAAACTGCCTGCTCACTTCTTAGATTGATATTTGCAGTCAACTGATTCAGAGTTGCTCGTCTGTTTTGCCTCGCATCTTGAACCAATGCATGGACATCGCGTTTGAGGAATATATTCTTTCGACCACAGTTGCCCCTAGTTGATGATGTCTTTCCCTCAGACTTCCATGCCAACATCACCTTAGCCACTGTTCCTCATGAAACATCTAGCCATGGGTTGTAACCAAAGTAATGGGTAACGTGGACTGCCCAGAATTTTTATACATGACCCTAAGCATGATGGGATTGAATTGCTTATATAAACCAGGAACCACACCTGTGTGGAAGCACCTGCTTTCAATATTCTCTCTATGCCTGATTTACTCCTTTGTTTTGGCAGGTACCTGTTTAAACCTGTAACATGTGCAGAGCCCTGTTGTATTCTGACTGTTGTCTATCGAGGACAGAGACCTAATGACCTCAAAATAACAAGGACAGGGCTTCAGACGTTTAAAAATGTGTCACGTTATTTGTCTGTTGTCAGGCAACCGTCTCACTAAATAAGCATTTTTAAAAATGGTCTAATTGGAGGTAGGTTGCTTGGATTCTTTTGAAAATTACCCCTTATATAATATGTCCACCCTTCATATGTGTCTTTTGTGTTGTTGTGTTATTTTGCAAGGCATATTAATGGAGATACACTGGATTCTTGTTTTTAAAGTTTTTAAAGGATCCAGCAGATCTGGGTTCTGCTTAAAGGTTTAAAAGCTGAATTTCAAAATCTGTCTATTTCAGCAGTAAAAAATCAATAAAGAATAGTATGAATATAAATAAATACAGAATGTATTTGTTAACTGTCTGCAATACATGATAGTATATGCAATTGCAGTATATTAACAAATGAGTACTGGCTTTCAATATTAAGTCATTAAAAATTATATCTAAAAACTGCTACTGCACTTTAAATGGCTGCACTACACTTTAAAACTATATTTTTAACTTTCAGACGCTCGGTGGCCTTCTCCCAGCACTGTTCAATAGTTTATATTCATTCATTCTTATTCGAATGTTCTTTCCTCGGTTGGACCACCGCCAGTGTCTTTTTTCCGCATTATGTTCTAGGACATTTCGTCTTTTGGATTCCCACTAACGTCATGTCATATTTTCTTTACATCGTCGGTTGTTTGTCTTGTTATACCTCATGAATTATGTCTTTTTGTGATGTCACTTATTTTATGACTATTGTTTTTGTGACTGTGACATGCATTTCCTCGTGGTCGTTAACGTGCTGCAACCAAATAGCGACCGTCTTTGCATCACCACTATCTTAGTAAATCTGGCCCTGAGATTGTCATTTGTTGGCTATATTTGCCAACCCTTGTTACATAATGAGGAAAGGTTTGTTTGTATTATTAGTAGTCTAGCATTAGATGCGTCACAGGATGTAATCTGCCCGATGTTGTTGGAAAACATGTAGCAACCAATGTGCTGTCATTAACTAAAAATAAATAATGCACTTTTTTTATTTTGGCAGACTAACCCTACCTGAAGGAAATGCGTATTTAACAGAGCTTGGTATTGACTTTACATTAGAGGCCCACCTGTTTTTTGGAATGTAACAAAACCACATGGTTGTGTCGGGGGAAAAAACCTTGATTTTGAAAAATACCACAGGTAGAGAGAGAGAGAGGGGTATTTCAATTTATCAACAATACATTCCCTGCGCACTGCTGTTCCCTCCCTGGCTGGTGCTGCACAGTGTGGGAAACGTCACAGTTGGAATGTGGTGGTGTGGGTGGTAAAAACATCTGAAGCAATCACACCCTCGCTGCAATATATTGGGTGAAACAACAGTATGCGCTGGCCGGGTTTGTGCAGGTACCATTGATTATAAGCGGCAGTGACCTATTTCTGTCACCTTTTGGGACATTTTCACTGAAATGAATTCCAGTGAAAGCCAGAAAGTTTGTAATATTCTCTGTAGAGTGTATTATTGGCCATGATTGTAATCCTCTGACTCCTCTGCAGTAAAGTTCCTCTGCAATGTCAGAGGCCCAATGACAAGGTTAGACATTGTGTGGCGTTATGGAAGGTTTTGGTGTTCTTCCATCGGGTGATGTTTTTGATACATTACATTTTACATTGACATTTTAAGCATTTAGCAGATGTTGTTATCCAGAGCGACTCACAAGATGTGCATAAATACATGGTAGGAACAATCATAGTTTGCGCAAGAGATCAGTGCAGTAATACAGCGATAGACATTGTTGTAGGCAGCTGCATACCATACCTGTAACACTGGGAAGGAAAAGGTAAGCAGGGATACAAAGTGTTGAGCAAGTAGGCAGTGGTGATGACAATTAGCTAGATGTACATAATTCAGTGGTAGTGGAGTCTGAAAAGGTGGGTTTTGAGTCTCTTGCAGAAGATCACAAGTGATTCCGCAGTCCTGACCGATAGCGGAAGGTCATTCCACCACTGAGGGGTCAGGACAGAGAAGAGGCGAGACCGCGAGGAGCGGCTGCCAGGCGCCCATACGCTTGGGTATCGTGGCTTACCTGGCTGTCCCTCTCTCCCTCTCCGCAGGTGAACAAGAGTTACCTTCTGAACGGCAAGCCGGGGGAGAGGAGTCAGCGCATGCTGAAACAGGGGTCTCTCCCGCCGATCAAGGGCCGCCGGATGAACTGGATCGATGCCCCCGACGACGTCTTCTTCATGGCCACCGGTGACACCAGGTAGGGTGGCCCCTCCCACCTCAGTTCTGTGAGCAGCTTGATTGGCGCTGGGGCTGTGCGACCAGTCCTCACATGTTCATGTGTGCGTCTCACAGAAAACCTGTGTTGTTGCAATTCAATTCAATTCACTAGAACTGTATTTATCCCACATGGGGCAATTTAAAGAGGACAGAAAAGACAGTGTTGATGCAGAAACAGAAACAGAAGCAACAGCAAGCCAACATTCAGTATTAAAACAAACCAATTAAAACAAATTAACTGATTAAAACAAACCGATTAAAACAAACCGATTAAACAGATAGCAACTGATTACAATAAACCGATTAAAACAAACAAAAACTGATTAAAATAAACTGATTAAAATAAACCGATTAAACAGATAACAACTGATTACAATAAACCGATTAAAACAAACAAAAACTGATTAAAACAAACCGATTAAAATAAACAAAAAACAAACAGTTTGCACCAAACACTTGAGCGCTTCACCAGTCGCCACACGAGCAGCACCATCAATGAAGAAAGCCCACCCGCCCATCGTACTGCTGGAGTACAAGAACTGGGTTTATTGGGGTTTACTGTAGCAGAAAAAGTTAAAAAAGCAAGTTAAAAGCAGAGGTTAGCATGAAATGCAGGAATAGACAGGGGTGGGCCAGGATGGCCCAGGGGTGGGACAGGCCCCAGGATGTAGGCCTGTTTTAATGTCAAGTCTCCCTGAAGGTGATTAGGCCCGTCCACTTTTCACACTGAACAATTCCACAGTGGTTGTCTGACTTGAAGCAGGCCTACCGCTAAGGGCTACGTTGTGCTTTTTGTGTGTGGATTATTCTGCCCCCCCACCCCCACCCCCACCCCCACCACTGCCAAGAGCAGAGCTTTCAGAGCCACTAAGAGGCTCAAATCTGGGAAAAACGGTGGGCTTTAACTTTCTGGTGTATCCAGCAGTGTTGAAGCCATCTTGTAAAGCGTCATGCAGTGTACATTTACATTTACATTTACAATTTAAGCATTTAGCAGACACTCTTATCCAGAGCGACTTACAAGATGTGCATTAATACATGGTAGGAACAATCATTGTTCGCACAAGAGATCATTGCAGTAATACAGTGATAGACATCACCGCTAGCAGCTGCATACCATACCTGTAACAACACCTGTTGTTTTGTTACGGTTGGAGTAAAATAACTGGCTTTGGGGTTATTGGGTTTATTGTCACATACATAGAAACCTTTTGAAAGTGCCTAGTGACATTCACAGACACTTTCACAGTTGTGACACCTTATTTTTCATTTAGGTTTTAGTACATGCACACTCCTAATACACAGCACGAGTTGCTTTGGTCTTGTAACAATTAATACCAGATATTGACGTAATTAATACGGTCATCTATGTGTTCTCGTTGCTACTGCAGGTGCTTTAATCCTGAAAAATGACACTTCCTTTGCAAAGGTTTTTGCAGCTGTTTGTAATTAGAGGTCAAATTGTTCTCCTGAGTAAAAATGTTGTGTTGGTTTTTGATGAATGATGAAAACAAACAGATCTTGGACTCAAACTTTTTGACCCCACTGTATGTATATACACTGCCTGGCCAAAAAAAAAAAGTCACCACCTGGATTTAACTAAGCAAATAGGTAAGAGGATATCCATTGGATAATTACTGCAGTGATTAATATGTTTTAGCTGGCAACAAGTTATTTAACCCTAACTGATGCAGTGAGTAGCTTCTCATTTCTTAAACAACCATGTCGGAAGACATATCCTGTGGTCGTGGAAAATATGTTAATCTGTTTCAGAAGGGTCAAATTATTGGCCTGCATCAAGCAAAGAAAACAACTAAGGAGATTGCTGAAACTACTAAAATTGGGTTAAGAACTGTCCAACGCATTATTAAAACCTGGAAGGATAGTGGTGAACCATCATCTTCGAGGAAGAAATGTGGTCGGAAAAAAATCTTGAATGATCGTGATCGGCAATCACTTAAACGTTTGGTGAAATCATATCGTAAAAAATCTACAGTAGAACTCACGGCTATGTTTAATAGTGAAAGTAAGAGTATTTCCACACGCACAATGCGAAGGGAACTCAAGGGATTGGGACTAAACAGCTGTGTAGCCTTAAGAAAACCACTCGTCAGTGAGGCTAATCGGAAAAAAGGCTTCAATTTGATAGGGAGCATAAAGATTGGACTCTGGAGCAATGGAAGAAGGTCATGTGGTCTGACGAGTCCAGATTTACCCTGTTCCAGAGTGATGGGCGCATCAGGGTAAGAAGAGAGGCGGATGAAGTGATGCACCCATCATGCCTAGTGCCTACCGTACAAGCCTGTGGGGGGAGTGTTATGATCTGGGGTTGCTGCAGTTGGTCAGGTCTAGGTTCAGCAATGTTATGTGCCCAAAGAATGAGGTCAGCTGACTACCTGAATATACTGAATGACCAGGTTTTTCCATCAATGGATTTTTTCTTCCCTGATGGCACGGGCATATTCCAAGATGACAATGCCACGATTCATCGGGCTCAAATTGTGAAAGAGTGGTTCAGGGAGCATGAGACATCATTTTCACACATGGATTGGCCACCACAGAGTCCAGACCTTAACCCCATTGAGAATCTTTGGGATGTGCTGGAGAAGACTTTGCGCAGTGGTCCGACTCTCCCATCATCAATACAAGATCTTGGCGAAAAATTAATGCAACTTTGGACAGAAATAAATGTTGTGACATTGCAGAAGCTTATCGAAACGATGCCACGGCGAATGCGTGCCATAATCAAAGCTAAAGGCGGTCCAAACAAATATTAGAGTGTGTGATTTTTTTTTTGGGCGGGCAGTATATATATATATATATATATATATATATACACATATATATAAGCATTCAGTATATATATTGTACATATATTGTATATATATATATATATTATACACCCTACTGGGTATGAACATGAGTGTTGCGTGGAGTAGTGCAAACCAAGAAACAGATCAATGCTGAAATGAGCCAAAAATAGATTTAATTAAAGGGGAAATGCACTCAAAGCACAAAAATGGGGAAGGCAAACTCAAACGGCTTTTTAACATTTAAACAAACAGTCAAATATAACTCAAAAATTATTTAAGCAAACCAAAAGTTTCTACCGCTCTGGGAAGCTAATCCCTTACCAAGAGCTTTCCCCAAATCCTGGCTGGTCAAAAGACTTCACCAGCTTCTTTTCCACATAACTATTCCACAACTTTTTTCTCCTCTTCTCTCTCTCCCTCACGAGGAGAATCCTGGCCCCTTTTATTCCCCGTTGATTGGTGGTTAATCAGTTGCAGGTGGCTGCCACCTGGTCCTGTGATGTAGGAGTGTGGCCAGCAGATAGCACCATTTTAACCAGCCCCCTGGCTCTGCCTGCCAGGTTGCCACAATATGTTACACAAACAGGCAAATAAGGCAAATGTTACACAAATAAGGCAAATGTTAGTAATATTGAGGTAGGTCAGGCCATCAGGTGACCACGTCACAAAGATGGCCATTTATTGTTGAGCTCCTACTTCCTCCTTGCTAATTTGCTAGGATATGACTGCTTCAACCAGGAGGTCATCATTCCCGTACATTTCATCTTTACCAGATGTGAAATACCTGAAATGGATCAATGGGATTTTATTTTTATTGGGATTAGCACATTTTGCATATCTTTGCAAGAACCAAATGAGGAGGGTTGAAGACCTGTTGTTCAGAAACCACCAACTGACTGTAATGGAAGTTGTGTGTATAGCTTCCTCTTTTGAGAAACTGAATAAAGGGCAAGTTAGAAGTGCTAAATGTTTAATGCAAGTCTATTTAAGATTACCTGAAGGTGTTTTGGCCCATCAGAAATTCCATTCATGGAGGGCTGATGTGTATGCAGTAGGGGTGTAATGGTACATAAATATCACGGTTCGGTACGTTCCTCGGTTTTGATGTCTCGGTTCGGTACATTTTCGGTACAGTGGGGAAAAATAAATAAATGCAAAGCATTAAAATAAAAAAGTTTATTATGAACTTTGTAAACAGTGGCTAATTGGTCATAATTTACTGAACAAAGTGAGGAACATACCTTTCTTTCTTAAATAAAAAAATTGGGGATGATATGGGCGGGTCTTCAAGCTCTGGCTTCTCATTTGCGTTCGCCATACTGACTACGAGGCTGGGCTGCGCTCAGTGGCGGTGTCACGCCAGGATGTGTCCGCTTGCCAAGATGTGTCCGGGTGATGTCATCGGAATTTTGGACAGTAGTTGCTATGCCAGCGTGACGAGCTCGCATTCCTGAGTGAGAAAACCTGGAAGAATGTGTCCGGGTGTCCGGGTGATGTCATTTAGCTACGAATAAGCTGTACAGCTAAGTTAGCTGCCTTGCTACGAACATAATAATATGCATTGAAGTGATTACATTACAGCTAGGTGGCTAGCTATGAATAACCATTGCTTGCTCAGCTATAAAACTAGCTAGCTGGCTAGCTACGAAGATAATAATATGCATTGTCTGTTCAGATGTACAGCTAAGTTAGCTGCCTAGCTACGAATATAATATATGGATCTGTCTCTGACGACACGATTTCTATTTTACTAGCTCTTTACTGTTCTATTTGACAGCGGCACCAGGGGGGGGCTTGCCGGGGCTGTAGCCCCGTCAGGAATTTGCATAGCACCGGTGCAGCCCCCCCCAAGCATTTCCTTACAATTTTACATTTTCATTAAACACTTTAAATCACAATTATTTTATAATTCCGTAGTAGAGGCCCTGTGTGTGTGTGCTAAACTTCATTGAACTTTTACATGTTATTGGCAAGTTTGACAAAACTGTTGCGCAAAAAATATTAGACAATCCTAGAAATACGAAGTATACTCACCATGATATACAGAACGAGTTAATTGAAATTATGGCAAATATGGTTAGGGAGCAAATAAGTAGTGAAATAGAGGAAGCTGGACTGTTTGCATTGATAGTTGATGAAAGTAAGGACGTCAGCAAAAAATAACAGGTGTCTGTGGTGGCACGCTATTTGCACAATGATGTTGCACTGGAAGAATTCCTACTTTTCACTCCAGCCATTGACCACAGTACATGCGTTGCTCAATGCTATGATGGCGCAGCCATTATATCAGGCCGTTATGTCAGGCTGTCATAACGGTGTAGCAGATAAATTCAGAAAATATGTCCCACAGGCACTGTATATCCATTGCCACGCTCATCGTCCAAATCTTGTTTTGGTGGACTGCGTTAAAAACATACAACCGGCGCCAGAGTTCTTTGAATCAGTGCAGGTGCTGTACACATTTTTTTCAGGCTCCGTCCCTCATGATCTTTTCCTAAAAAACTAAAAAGAAATCGAGCCAACACAAGCTCCCGTTGATTTTGCAATGAGTGAGATGGTCTAAGCAGTGTCTATCTGTTATGTTGTGGCAATGTTTTCCTGGCTATTGGTATTGAGGGGCTGGGTCATTGTATTAATTTTTGAGTGTGTGAGATGGCAGTACATAAGCTAAATCAATGCATAGCATGCTTGTTGTAGTAGCCGTGCTGTAACATCTGACTAGATGGTTTAAACATTATGCGTAGTAATGTAGCCTTCATAGTCGTGGTCTGCGCACCCGTGACCTGCACGGGTGTCTACATTTCATGAGCACCCCCTCACAACCATAAAGCACCCCCTTAGCACCCCCAACCAAACTTTTCTGGCGCCGCCCCTGGCTGTGCTTAATTGATCTCTCTGGTTCAGTGATGTGCCATAGACCATAGATACAAAAAAGTTTTATATCTATGCCATAGACATGTGTAGGCTGAACAAACAGTTTTGAATTAAGTTATGTGCGTGCATCAGTGGTTAAAGCCGGATTGCATTAGTTCGGTTCACAGTGCATACCGAAGCGAAAGTCCTGTACCGAACATGCACCGTTACACCCCTAGTGTGCAGCATGAATGCAGTTGTTTTTAGCACTCCAAGGTAACTCACGTCACATGTAATGCATATCAAACATTATGTTTACATTTACATTTTAGGCATTTAGCAGACACTCTTACCCAGAGCAACATACACAGTTTGCAGTTATTTACATACAATACATTTATACAGATGGATATTTTACTGAAGCAATTCAGGTTAAGTACATTTAGCTCATGGGTACAACGGCAGTGCTCCACCTGGGAATTGAACCAGCAACCTCTGAGTTACAAGCCCAGTTCCCTAACCGTTACACTACACTGCCGCCATTAGCCCTCATGTACATGAGCCCTCATGCGCAATCCTTTCCCACCTTCCTACTCTACAGACTGGCCATCAGCTGGCTGTCCACCGAGCCTCTTGGTTTAGCGTAAGACAAGTACAGTTGCAGCTGCCAATGATTGTCTATTACTGTATCACGTCACTGATCTCTGGCGCGGACTATGTATGAGTAATCTTACCATGTATAAATGCACTTTTTGTAAGTCTCTCTGGATAAGAGCATCTGCTAAATGACTCAAATGTAAATGTAAGAGGATAGCACGTGCCTCCATTTTGTGTCCAGTGTTGTAACGGTGGTACTTGTTTTCTGTTTCCGACACAGGAAAGTCCGGAAGCTGTTACCGTCCTTCGACATCAAGAGGGCCGCCCGACAGCCGTACAAGCCCATCTTCATCAAGCACATCCACACAGACCCGGAGAGGCCACTGCCTCTGCGGCCGCCGGTTAACGAGGAGCCAATCGTGATCGAGGATTAGGCAGGGAGCTCCGCCCAGAACGGGGCGCTCTTCAGACGCCCCATGTTCCTCCCTGCCCTCATGACCGAGGGCTGGGTGACCTGAGCTCTCGCCCCAAACTCTGTCTCGAGTTGGGTAAGGGGGAAGAGAACATTTTTTTAATTGTATTTTAGCCTTTTTTTTTTTTTTTTTGCTTGCTTGGACAAAAAAACTAACTCTAGACTTGGACAACATTCCCTCGCAACGTCTGCTCAAAGCTGAAGCATTAGGCCTCCGGACAGCTGTCAAAGTTGGTGAAAATGTAAAATCATTGGGGTAGACATATGTGTAAATATCTATACACTGTATATGTTTTTTTTTTGTTTGTTTGTTTTTATATAAAAAAAAAAAAAAGGTAAGGCACTAATCCCTGCTTGCTAAGACTTCCCTGGAAGATGTGAATGGCTGGCATGGCGCAAGCCCCCCAAGAGTGGCATTGTGGGAAATGAGTTCCAAGACAGGGGTTGAAGCTGCATTATGCATAGGTGGGTAGAGAAAAGGCAGGTGTGCCTAATCTTGTTCAGACGGTTCTCTTTGACTGACTCCTCCACTTCATTGTGCTTTTCCCATTCTGGAAAGAGCTGGTGTCTGCTGACCTGTAAGGTAGCAGGACGTGCTCTCTAAATCGCGACGGGCTGTGTGACGGCCTCTGATCGCCGATCATTATGTGTAACATTTGGTCGGGTGCAGAATGTGTGCAGCGTGTCCCCATTTGTCTTTGGTGGGTGCTGTTCCTCCGTTAGCTGTGCACTCACAGTACCAGGTTCATAGGCTCCATCCGTTCAATTCCTACAATGTAGCGCTGCTTCTCACATGCTCAAAGTGTCATTTAAAAAGTGTAATACCCTAAAAAAGGAAACCACTGTTTTCACTTTCAATGTGTGTTGATTTACAAAGGTTTAAATCCATGCGGGCCCCACCTCTTGCTACTTTTTCAGGGGTCGTTGGAAGTACGTTGTCATGGAAATGGAGAGACAACTGAATTCCCCCCCCCCATCATGGCAGGCCCCAGCCAGACATGAGGATTTTCTTGATAGGAGAAGTTAAACCGGGATAGGAAACGGACCCGCCCGCAGTCAGAAAAAACAATTGGGTCACTAGAAAGCACTTAATGTATGGGGAGGTCCCAGGAAAGACCAAAAGATTTATTATATTCTGTGGTTTACAGTTCCTGGGCTCTGCAAACAGACTACACAGTGGCCCATGTGAAACCCTGAACCTGTTTTTCCTGTTTGATAATCGTCAGGATATAGTGTACTGCAAGTTTGTTGTCTTGTTCACATTATTTTGGTGAATCAGTGTTACACACATTTGGTTTGTATTGTTGAGTCCTTGAGGATTGAGACTATTGGGAGTCTGGCTGTGTTGAATTAAGGCGTTGAATTAATGAATGTTCTAGCAAGAATATGGAAGAAAATGTGCCACCTCACCCCACCACAGTAATTCGATTGTCTTTTCTTTTCTGACGTCTAGGTTTCCTTTACTAAAGAAATTGTACATGCTAGTGTAGTATATTAAAATATGAAACCATAACATGTAAGTATATTGTCAAATTCCCAATCAATTATTGACACTTTCATTTATGTAGTGTAATTTTGTTGGCTGATTTCGGGGGGTAAAATATGAATCAACTAAAGGCAAAAATAAGTATCTATCAAATTCTATTTCAAATATCACAGCAATAGAATACAACCATCAAATTCTCTGGTTCGTGTTTCCTGAGTTTGCCATTAGCCTTTCATTGAAATGTAGTATATTCAATGAATTAATATTTATTAACTGTCCCAAATGCATTCATTCATTAGCCATAGACACTTAATGCAATGCATCTGATGCTGGGTTACACGGTAACAATGCTTTATCTACAGGTAACTGCCAAAATAACGGAGTAAATTAGGGATACTGGCAACTCTGTTATTCAACTTTGATGAAAATACAACGTTTTCTCCCTCAATTCACAGCCACCTCCCAAATGGACAGATGTGATAGAAGAGTTTTAGTAGGTAATGCAACATACTGGTCACCTATCCATATGTTGCATATGCTAATTAAGTGTTTAATTTTAAGTGTATCGTCGACTGATTTGTATTAACAATTCGTTTAAAACACATAGGGCGCTAATTGAGCAGTGACGCAACCGGGTGGTAATGTACTTGCTAGTTTTGTATATTCGCAAACTGAATATTCCTGGACTCCACCCAGTTTTGTAGTTTCGTGGTCTGCAGTAAAGGCGAATAAAAACATTCGGCACTGTTTGGGTTGTTTGGGTTTAAAACCCGTTTGGGTTTATTCCACGCAGATCAGACCTTAACTCAAACGCTGTTGTGTGCTAATTCTGTGGCGTCTTCGGTGTCATCACCACATCATTTCTTCTTCTTAAAACAATCTCTTTTACAGCTGCGCGCGGCAGGTTGTATTTCACCTCGCTGAGGCAAACCGTTCAACCAACGATTATTTGAAATGCAACCTGTATTCAAAGCACTTGAACGTGTAGCGCCTGGATTAGCGCTAGCGTCTTGACATTGCGATTTGACAACGAAATTAGAGCCCTTGTTAAAAGTTGGAAATTTAACGCCGAGGACTATTTTGGGATGGGAATATTTTTCGGTTAAATGTGGGCCGTGTTGCGTTTCTTTTCATTCACTAAAAAAGTAAAGCGAAGTCACTTCAAATACATATTTAAAATCTTAAAATAACTGATCGTCACTCTAAGTTTTGATTAACATTCCAGATAAGTTATTAATATTTTATTCCCTATGTGAAAGTGCATATATGAAAGTGATAGCAATTGGTATGATTACACTATGTGACGCATTTCAGCATATTATATTTTACTTTTACTCGTTTTTTATTTTATATTTTATCTATTTTATATAAGGGTTGCATTCTGGTACATGTTTCCTAAATCAGCAAATGCAGTATGTGATATACAAAACCCTCTATAATATAAAACAAATATTTTTCCAATATCATTTAAATAGTATTTATTAAATGTTCATATTTTTCTCTTGAACATTAAATGATTGTGTTTATGAAACACTCCTCAATCATAGTCCATTTGTAAGAATAACACAACATGGTCTAGACCTGTGATGGTACACACATATACTACTATGTCTGTGGGAAAGTATCGACCGTAAGCTTTTTACATTTAGGAACCATTGTATTTGCACTCATTTGAATTGTTGGTGTTTTGTGCTTGTTCCATTCGCAGTTCTGTGTGCTGCTATGATCGACAATGAATTTGTTTCCCCATATGTGCCAAAAAAGGACAATAAATGTCCAAATGAATTGACTAGGTACACACATATTGTGTGCCGTTAAGTGCTTTTGGGAGAATTCATGCCCCCATTTTGGTTAGTGTACTCTTACAAGGAAGAATCTAAGTAACTGGGTAGCACTATGCACATGAAAAAAAATCCATTATGGTTTTACCATTGATAACAGAAAATATATTATCTTTATTATTTTTGTTTGTTTTGTGAATGGAATATCGCTGGTTGCTGAAATGTCCTTGGATGGGTATCCAGAACCATAAAAAGAGATTATGTAAGTGCATTTAATTAAAATGTATTTTAAGAATGCGGTCAGATAACGTGTCCATCTTTGATTCTCAACAATTATGCTTACTTTTCATACCATAACGATCTCTTGGCACTCACCATTATTTCACAATTGTTCAAACAAATTGAATAAGAATGACACTTCCCCCCCTTCCCCCGGACATCCTTATTCCCATTTAATGTATGTTACGTGTTGAAATAAGTATAATATTTATATTTTTGATTTAATTGGCCTACACAACATATATACATGAGCATTTATAATTGTTCAAAACAGCTTTTGAGAATTGAAATATACAGCTTCTGGCATGTAATGAACATAGGTTCAACGTTTGTTGTCAGCATTTATGAATGTTTATGTCAAGCAGTTCAATATTCAGTAAAGGTTTCCTACACGTTACCATCAGAAATTTAAAGCGGTTTAATTATTGTCATTAGTTAGACCTTTTCCTTTCTGTCCGATGATCCATGACTACCTGAAAGGTTTTTCCTGCATTCTTCCAGCAGGAGAATCTTTCACAGAACTTTAAATGCGTTCGATACTTAGCCTGTCCAGTTGTCATGCATGTAATTTCATTTGCATCGCAAATTATTGAAAGACATTTTTCGGATAATAATCCTTTGAAATTAGAAAATGAGTCTAGAGATTTAATTCTTATATCACCCAAGCGTTTATTTTTTGTTTTATTTAATGATGATGAAAACGTTGATTTCATCAACTGATTGAACTGATCACGGTCTAGATTGAAGACCATGCTTAGCTGATTAGTGGCAATTGAACATTTCCACTGTGTAGTACAATGTGTAGTTAGTTTGTACTTGCGCACTATGGCTGCCATGGTCGCATTCACCCACCCAGGTGGGTGCTGCACATTGGTGGTGGTTGAGGTGAGTTGCCCCCCTATCGTTGTAAAGCGCTACATAAATACATTGTTCAATTCAATTGAGTTGAATTCAACTTTTTCCACATAGTTTCAGTTTCAGAATTAGCATTTTGCTAAATTACATGTTTCATGTAATGTGTCTCCATGTGTCTTTGATTTTCATATCTTTCCCATTTGGAGTGAAGCACATATACAGTAGCGTCTATTGTACATGCACAGCAGGTTTGGGCACTACTGTATTCTATCTTTTTTCCCCACAGTTGAATAGTACATTCCAAGCATGTCTTGAAAATGTCAAAAGGTAAATAGTTCTTAAAAGAGGTGGGACTAATCTTTGTACTAATCTGTTGTTTTGTTTGTCTAATGTGTGGACAGACATACACAGAGGGGTAGACAACATAATGGAAACACCAAACAATACAGCAATATTTATTAACTAATAAGGAGTTACATTTTACATTACATTTACATTTACATTTGAAACATTTAGCAAACGCTCTTATCCAGAGCGTCTTACAAGATGTGCATAAATACACTGTAGGAACAATCATAGTAATCAAGAGATCAGTGCGGTAATACAGCGATAGACATCATTGCAAGCAGCTGCGTACCATACCTGTAACACTGGGAAGGTTAGTAATTTTTTTTATTTTTATGGAGTAAGCAGGGATACATGTTGAGCAAGTAGGCAGTGGTGATGACAATTAGCTAGATGTTCAGAATTCAGTGGTAGTGGAGTCTGAAAAGGTGGGTTTTGAGTCTCTTGCGGGAGATCGCTTGTGATTCCGCAGTCCTGACCGATTGCGGAAGGTTGTTCCACCGAGGGGTCAGGACAGAGAAGAGACAAGACCGCAAGGAGTGGCTGCCAGGCGCCCGGAGGGATGGGGCAGTCAGTTTGCCAGAGGAGGCAGAGCGGAGGGGTCTGGCTGGGGTGTAGGGAGTGATGAGTGACTGGAGGTATGGGGGAGCAGTACTTCTAGCTGCTTGAACAGCTTCAATCCTTATTGGAAAGCTGTTTTGCAATTTTTTAACAGGTTTCTAGTGGAATACTGGACCATTCTTCAAGAAGGAAAGCATCTAGTTCTTTGAGAGACGAAGAAGGTGGAAGTGTACTCCGCACTCTACATTCCAGAACTTTCCATAAAGGCTCAATGATGTTTAGACCTTGTGATTGTGGAGGCCATGTAAGGTGTATAACCTAATCTTGAATCCATTAAGCAATGTGTATGGGGTGTTATTGTCTTGGAATATTAGGACATCTTGAGGAAACAATGTTTGCATCATAGGCTGCACCTAGTCACCAAAAATGGCTTTTTAATCCTTAGACATAATTCTACTGTGCAGAGTAATTACCAGATCCACTGGCTCCCATGCAATGGCTATCTGTACCATTACAAATCCACCGCCATGTTTAACAGTTGAGAACAGGTAACTGTGGATGGAAGGATTCCTTTGTCTTTCTCCAAACATAAACCTGTCCAGATGTAAGACAGTCACGTCACTCATGAGACCATATTACTTTCTTCCACTGCTCAGAAGTCCAGGTTTTGTGTTCTTTACACCAGGTTGTGCATTTTTGCACATTGGTCTTACAAGCAGCAAATATTTACAAGCAGTTTCCGAATGGCAGTCCCATAAATATCAGCCTTGTGAAGCTCAAGATGTATAGTTTAAAAATATATATATATTTCTAACTTTTCTTTCCAATTTGGTTGCCTATTTATCTCAATTCACCCTCCCCCATGAGGAGCTCTACCATGGACGCCTTTTCCTGCTCCTCGACGGACTCGTGCTGGCTCACCCTCCACCCTCTCCCGGAGGTGGACAGCCAAATTCCGCCTCCGATTGGGGCTGACGATCAGGACCGGTCTGGTAGAAACACAGGTTTCAAACCGCGTCCCTGACAGGCAGCGCACACAACACCGGACCAGCCAAGGTGTGGCCAAGACTTATTGTTTTTGATAAGATTGGGTCGCAGAGGTGTAGATTCCGTTCTGTGTTAATTTTTCAGCCCGTTGTTTTGTGTTTTTTTTAAAAGAGTATTCGATCTCTTTCAAAATCTTTTAGGTCTCCCATGTAGCTTTAGAAACTTGCATTGATTTTGATTTTGAAATGTATTTCTTTGCAGAAACACATCAGTAATTTGTATTGACATTAACATGAATAATATTAAGTAATGGCATTAATATGAGTCCTTCATTTCATTTATAGTTTCCATTATTTTGTCTAGACACCGTAGCTGCACTACACATTTTGTCAATAAAGAATGTGAAATCACCCAGGCGATAGGAAACTTCATTACTCATTCATTTTTCCTGCTCAATTAAAGGGCACTTTTGACCCATCTTCACAAGTGCTGAACATTAATGTCACATTCTCTTTTTTTTTTTTTTACCTGCGGCATCGCAAACCAAGTATACCCCACAAAACAGGCTTGGTACACTCAACTAAGACTATTTCTGTTTTAGCTTTTTGTTGGTTTTGATACAGTCATCCTTGTTTACTGAAATCAAAATATTTCTGTGATTTCAAAAGATGGAGAAATAATTAAAATAATTAAAATATGAAAAAGTAATTTGCTGTGTGCCTCTGTGATACTATATTAGTTAACATGCTCAAAGTTCATAAGGACCAGTGAACCCCATAACCCACATATACAGTAGAAAATACATCAAGATAGGAACACAGGAACAACAGTTTCATATGGGGGTCATATTTTTACAAAATATTTATTTTTTTCCTCTTTTTTTACCCAAAGTAAAGAACAGTTCATATCCAAGTAGGAGAATACTCCCGCCCCCCCCACCAGACGCCTTTGTCCCAGTGAAAACATACAGAACATTGAACAAACAGAAAGAAAAAAAACAACATTAATAAATTAATAAGACCAACACAAAAAGCATTAGTTTTAATACATTTTATTATTCCATGTTTTACATTTTCTCCATTGCACACAGTAAACTTTGATAGAGAAACCTCACAAAACTGAAAAACATTACAATTCAGGAAGTACAAACAAATCACTTAAAGCTCTCACACAACATTTTAGGTCAGTGAACACATTTTAATACAGTATGTTTTTCAACACTTATCGAGGTTAACCGGCATTGCTTACTTTTTCCATACAAACCGCTATTTTAATTGGATATTTACTGTACCACATTATACAAAAATGCAATTAAAAAATTGAGTCAAAGGTACAACAGAAGTGCTTCAAATCCAGTTCCCTCTGACACAAACGCCACAACAATTTCACCAAAGGTAAAGGTTGGCAGAGGTGGGTCGCACCAACTGGAGGGTGGGTCACACCCTCACTCGGAAGAATATTTGCATGAATGTGTAATTATGAGATAACAGTACACACTGAACAAACATACGTTGTCCTTTTCCATGATCTTCTTGTATGTAAACAGGCCATATAGGAATATATCCCTGAAGATGTCTATGGATCAAATAAGCCATTCTGGTGAAGGCATTTGACTGATGAATAAATGTTTTTTTGTCCTTCAATGTGCTGAACTTAAAACTAGTTTGGAAAGGTGCAATTACAAATGTCCTTCAGGTTTATTAATAATTTTATAGTGCAAAAAATATAACAAATAGATTAGGAATGATTCCAATAACTACCCATCTTTTATGATTAAATATTTTGCCATTTTTACAGTGACCTAACCCACCAGCGTTTGGGGTCAATGGAACCGTGGGACTCGGTTCCTCTGCCATGTCTTGTTCATCGATGGATTAATTGGTAGATCTCAAATGTAACTCTCAACCTGTTATTGAAGAGCGCAGGCTACAGTGCTTCCTGCTCCTAATGTGTTTGCCACAGAATTTGCTTACAAATCCTCCTCCGTGGCAGACGGATGGAATTAGAAAGGCCCGGACTCTTTTATAGTCATTCACCATCCACATTCTTGCCGCAAACGTAAACACAATCAAACTCCCATGTAAAATTCCCCATTTAAACATTTCTCAGAATTTTGCAACCCTCTACTTGACACAAAGCTTGTTGACACAAAAAAATGGCAGTTGACTATAAAGAAATAAAAATTCCCAATAAACATGTTAATAAATAACTAATAGCTTTCAAGCCACAACTTTTTTAGATGAAAGCAGTCTGCTTGCAAACAGATGCTATATAGCCTGGAGTGGGTGGTACTACACATTTTAACTTTAACTGAACATCAGCTAAACATTTACCAGGTCACACATACTTAAATAGGTTAAACTCTTTGGGTAGATTACAACAGACATTGGGACTTATGGATACTTCGATGTCAGTT
Organism: Aldrovandia affinis; assembly: GCA_029706075.1. Lineage (NCBI taxonomy): Eukaryota > Metazoa > Chordata > Actinopteri > Notacanthiformes > Halosauridae > Aldrovandia > Aldrovandia affinis. Next base: position 4,432,076 of record JAINUG010000012.1, read on the forward strand.
AGTAAAAGTAATACGAGTTTGCATTCAGGTATAGATCAAACTATATCTGTATGCCTGGTTGCAGTGCTTAATTTGTAAAATAAGAGATGCCGGGGCTCAACTCGCCTCCCCCGCGGAGGAAAAAGGGTAAACTTTTCCTACCTCTGTGCCGCTGCATTTCTGTCCCTCCCTCTGGTCTAATGGTAACTTTCCAGTGGTGGAGCAACAAGGGTTAAAAACAGGAGCGATGATATGGTTGCGCTCTTGTTGATGTGCAGATTAGATTCATTTGTGAGAAACCTCTCTCGCACTCTGCGCTGGAAATTGCTACGGTGTTAACAGCGGTTAAGAGATCCTTCAAGGGCTGTGTAACTTGTTCTCCCGATGTCTCTGTGAATACTCTGAAAGCACGAATTGTTTATCGGCTGTTAAGTCTGTTAAAATACGCGTTGTTGTCGCACTTTAGATATTTATGAGCCCGGGGCTCTGATTCTGAGTAAGAGATTTGCCGGGGCGCAAAATCGGATTCTTAGCATTGCGGGGGGCTAGCCCCGGCACAAATTAAGCACTGCCTGGTTGGAGGCTGCACATATTGATGATGACGTTGATGAGGCATCATCAGACCATACTTTGTGCATTCAACCACATCTTCTCCTCTAGGTCTACAAGAAAATTCAAAATAAATACATTGTATAAATACATTGTATAATATTTCCGTTTTTATTTCAATCAAGCACGCAGATGCAGACACAACTTTGCAATGGAGTCTAGTATGGCGGGCTAACTTAAAATGTGAATGGGCATCGAGTGGGAGATAATATTGTTTAATTATGAATGTCATTGTTAATTGTCATCCACCTCACCAGTTCAAGTTCAATCAATGCAGTTTGGTTGCATTACAATAGCACATATTCATTGGTGAAAACCAGGATTTGTAAGGGAGAGGGGCCATCGAAGGTAATGTTGTTGACAATTTGAATTTCTTTGGTTTACAGTCCTGACTTTTTGAGTATAAAAAAAAAAGTGGCTTGTGACTTGGGAAAGACTCCTTGTTGCACACTGTAGGAATCTAAGAGCGCAAAGAGGTGAATCACCTCCGAGAGGGAAGGTCAATTTGGCTGAGTGCATGTGAGACACCTTTGATCATTTCTGGTGCGTACCTCCACAGCGCCTTGTCCATCACCAAATCTTGCCTTTTCAGCTTTGTATTCTTGCGCCGTCTCATGTGAAACAATCTCCCAAAGTTATAAGGCACATTGACAGTCCGGGCAGACTGTAGTTCTACAGTATGCACATTGATCTCAAACACCCTCCTGGGATTTATAATCAGCTTCCCAGTTGTGAAATGGCTTTTGGGAATTGGCTCCCGGAGAACATGCTGGAGGAAATTTGTTCCGGGGATCCCCGCCCACTCCGACAAATTGTACTTGCCGCTCTCTTCAAGCTCCTCGATGGGGAAGACGTTGTTCTCGAAGTAGAAGCTGACGTCGCTGCTGTACTGTTCTTCCAGAGTCCTCAGGAATTCGTGCCAGGTGACGTTCCTCAGCGGGAGTATGATCTCGTCAGGGTCATTCAGGAACAAGTACTTGGTCCGGTACATGTTTCTGTATATGCAGTCATTGAGTGCGGGGATTTGGCCATAATAGTGCAGGTCCCCGGGTGACTCGGAGGCAATCCAGCTGGACGACACCTTGATGTGTTTGTCTATGGGCCAGGGAACGATCTCGAGGAGTCCGATGCCAGTGTAGTAGCGCAGCACCTCCTCCATGTCTTGGCTGCAGTCGGTTTTGTAGAGGACCACCCTTCCTGCCCCCAGAATTTGGTACATCTCCATGGCTTGCACAAACTGCAAGACGTTGTCATACTTTTTGAACATGGTGCTGTGGCAGACGGTGAAGTCCACTGGGAAGTCAGACTCCCACCGCTCTTGGTTGTGGACCGGGAGGAAGATGAGATTATTTGTGCTTCCTCCCACCGTCGTCACGGCCACCTTTGTCATGTCACAGCCTAGTGGGATCTCGCACAGCAAGTCCCCGGTCCCATAATGGAACCAGAAATGCGATTTGTGCAACTTGAGCTTTGCGGGAGATGACACGAGTTGACCGTCGCAGTAGAAGACGCATTGGAAGGCCAGCTTTTCTGAACGCCAAGCGATGGCGATGACTCGAACGCTCGCATTCTTGGTACGGTGCTCAAAGTACGCGTTCACCAAATACATTTTTGACATGTTGACAGGGACAAATGTTTCGTTTCTGATGTTTTTGTTGCAGACTTTGGTCTTTTCAGTCCATTGCACGTTGTGCCAGATTTTAATTTGTGACGAAAAGTTGAACAGAGAGAAGAGGAACAGCGTGGAAATCAAGCCCAGCACCGTTGCCCTGAAAATTTTACCAGGTGTGGTTCTTGGTTGATGGGATCTGGAGAAGAAACCGCAAACTGCCCACAGTCGCACCATTTTGCTTCTGATCTAAAAGAAAACACAAAAAACAAGATTTGGGAAAATGTAATAGGGGCTGGTAGTGTAGTTAGGGTGGTCATACATCCAGGAAAATGCCGGACAGTCCGGTTTTCAAGCGCTCTGTCCTCCGTCCGGCAGAGGATCGCCCATTTGTCCTCCTTTTGAAGTCTAGACTAGAACACTAAATTCTTCATTAAATTGCGATTCGAATGTGCTTCTTATTGGTTTATGTATTTGTCAAATAACGAATGGCCTGTGTCATTGGTCTAATAAATGTCAACAAATACCATGCTTTAATATGACGTTCTTACGTACACTATGGGCGCAAGCTACGGAATTTTTCTTTAAGTCCTTTGGAGAGTGTTCGGTGCTATCGTAGCCAGCCCTGCAAAATGTCTGCAAAAGAAGAACTGCGTGCTTTTAAGGAATATTTTATTGAGGGCTCCCGCCTCAAGAATTGGTGCTGGCATAGTTGGCTACAGTTTCGCCCCCTGCAGTTTGGGAGGTTAATGACTCTACATAACCATTGCAACACAAATCCATGATGTCAAGACTCCTGATACTCAGTAGTTAGGTTCTGCTGAACACCAATTCACTCCATTGCAGACAACGATCTGATGACATTTTAAAGAATTACATCACCTGAAAAAAAGGACACGAACGACAGTCTTTAGGTGCTTTTTCTATCCAAGAAACAGAACTTACTTGAAATTCAGACAACCATGAGACTAATGCAAGTGCCCTGTCTGCCATCTTGGTTTTTACCATTATTGGAACCAAAGCTTTCATTACAAAAATGACCTGCTAACCTTCAAGAACAAGAACAAAAGAGTCTGCTAAATCTTTTCACTCATTATCTAATCCATTTATTCCTGGTCAGGGTTGCGGGGGGCTGGAGCCTATTCTAGCATGCATTGAGCAAGAGGCAGGAATAAATCCTGGACGGGTCACCAATCCATCACAGGGCACACACACCATTCACTCACACGGTCATACACTCATACCTACGGGGAATTTAGACTCTTAACGTGCATGTCTTTGGACTGTGGGAGGAAACTGGAGTACCCGGAGGAAACGGGGAGAACATGCAAACTCCACACAGAAAGGCCCCGGCTGGGATTTGAACCCAGAACCTTCTTGCTGTACGGCGACAGTGCTATCCACTGCACCACCATGCCGCCCCCATCTGCTAAATGGCATATATAATTTAAAATAGTGCCTTCACCTGTTCATTGGAAACTACACGTTAACTACGCTGCTCATAGCTCAATACTAATGTCAATGTTGCTATACAGTAGGCATACAACAGAAACTGATATTTTATTTATATGTCTTATCAAAGTTTAGCTCCCAATTCAAATGACCCCTGTGGCAGTTAGTTAGCCTGCAAACTATTTGTGTACAGCTATCCACTGCACAACTGCAGCTAGTATCCAAATGCTATTTATTGCTCAACATACGAGCTAACTCCACTTATCATGTTACTGACCCAAACAACCAAAATGATGTGCTTTGTGAATGTATCTCCTTTTGCGCTTAAATAAATGAGGAAATAAACGAGCATTGCAGTCTGGGAAAATGAGGCAGTGGAGAAAAGCGTAATCCGTCTGTTTCAATGATGACATAGGAATGTGTAGGTAGTAAAAGTTAATAAATTATGGCAAATTAAATAAAGGCTTTCAAAGACATTCCTCCAAATATTGTTCACAGGCTACCAGTAATCTGCTCAGATCTGCCAAAATTACGCAATAGCTCTGTCCTGTAGTACTGTGTGGCCTGTAGGATGTAATATACAAAACCTGCCTCTGATATCAGAATTCTGTTGGATATGAAGCTCAAATATTTGTTATAAAAATTAAGTTTGATATCCAGCACAAACATGTTAATATTAAAATATAAAACATTGGAATAAACACTTCAAAACTGATGTGATCACATGCTAAATGTGATATGAAGGATACAAAACTCAGTTCGTCATCAAATAACCAACATTTTGATGGCAAGCAGGTTAAATGATAGTGCATGCATTGTATGTGTTGTTCAATGTGTTATATATGTAAGTATATTGCATTTTGAATAAAGCCATTAATTCTTCATTTTATTTTTAAGTATGGTTTGTAAATGTCAGACTACCGCACTTGCGAACAATTACAGCTTTGTGTATTTCATTAAAAAACTGTCCTCTTTCAGGGAGTTAAATGCCACAGGACACATTATACTGACTATTTTATATGTGTATTACATTACATTTTTTTACATTTTAAGCATTTAGCAGACGCTCTTATCCACAGTGACTTACAAGACGTGCATTAATACATGGTAGGAACAATCATAGTTCGCACAAGAGATCAGTAATACAGCGATAGCCATCGTTGTTGGCAGCTACATACCATACCTGTAACACTGGGAAGGAAAAGGTTCGTACATGTTTTTGGTTTGATAAGTTCTAATGCTCAGAACTTCACCCTGGAGGAAAGTGCCAAAAATCATACAAATAATACCATCATTAATTGAATATGTAGGCTAATATACTATACAGATGTATGTATTCAGAGATACATCTTATTTACCTGTAAATATGGTTAAAAGGGTTATTCCCTTCTTTCTTTGAAGATCTTATCAAGTAGAACCTTGTGAAAACACCACCTGAAATATGATGCGAACACGTATCACGCGTAGCGTAGTTGCATTGATAAAGATAAAGATAAGGGAATTACATTTACATTTTACATTTTAAGCATTTAGCAGACGCTCTTATCCAGAGCGACTTACAAGATGTGCATTAATACAAGGTGAGAACAATCAAAGTTAGCGTACAAGATCAGTGCAGTAAAACGGCAATTATGCCTTCTTATATTAAGTATATATATATATATATATAGTGTAAGATAAATAAAACATATATATATACACATCGGACAAACTGTTTCAAATATTTACTAGAACATGTGAGCGGGCGTTGGTTTATTCATGTTAACCTGACCCTACTTATTCTCACGTATTATGAAATGTGTCCACTATTGACCACTGGATGGCCGTGCATTTTCACGAGCGGCTTGTGGATTAATTCGCAATAACGGAAATTCTTATAGGCTAGTTCTGTTTTCCCAACTACAGTGCGAACTCATTTGGACCATTGTCAACCCACAACTTGGGCTCATTAAATTGAAAAGCGCAAACTGTACATTTATACACAGAGTGATCTTTACTAATATCGTTAAACAATTCAAAATACAACCTTCCGTATTAGACGGAAAACCACGGCCAGGCTGTATCGCGTTTGACCCTTGCGCATCGTCAAACCACCCTAAATGCCTGTTCTGACGTCACTTTTTTGATTTGTTATAGGCTGCAACATGCGGTTTTGTAATGTTTGTTTTTCTGTCTACCGCCCAACCCTAGCAAAGAATGATTTTTGCTCTTGTTTGGGTAGACATCCCTAATAAACCGGATGCACGAACATGTTTTCACAGAGGATCTAATATAGACTACCCACTAGGGGCGACCTTGAGGGGGGCCTCCGCCCCCAATGAGAATGTGCACAAAGCACAAGCCTACATTTTTAATTAATGTACTGTTACATTCACCCAAAACAAAAACACCACAATGGTGGTCGCTCTCAAAATTGAAATACCACTCTCTCTCTCTCTCTATCTGTGCTATTTTTAAAATAGATATTAAGTAAAAATGTTTTTTAGAAAAGAATGACAACATTTACAGGGGGGCTGAGATGAAATCGCAACTGATCCCCACCATCGGGCTGCAATAAAGTAGCAAAACTTCAAATCCAGGAAATGTGCCGTTCTTCATTATGATGTCACAAACATCTGGGGATTATTCATCTAGATGTTAATACGTTGAAATAATACGCCACACCAATATTATTTATACACAATTTTGTGCCAACTTGTTTTGGAAGACTTCTTTTTTTGTAATAACCACTATATTCATAAATGGGCAAAAGAATTAGCGATGGATACAGGTTTTCCTGGACAAAATGTTTGAACTTGTTCACAGTTAAAACCTATCACCAGAAATTAAATTAATTACTACCGGCAAGAAAGTAACAAATTTAAATGTTGCCTGTTATTTTATTGTTGTAGAGTAACCAAATTTCACGATGATGAAGTAAATCGTTTATGACGGAATTGCACTTTGCCACAGGTTTAATTCAATTGAAGCGTTTGGAAGCTTCACATGACAATTTAACTCGACTTAAAACGTGCATAAGAGATTCCGATTGGAGAGTGCGTCTTCTGTTTATACACATATGGGAAATACAAATATCATGCATGGGTAAGGCTGTAACACATTATTAGACATGTATTAAAAAATATTTGTTTTGCATTAGAGGTATTAATTATTTATCTTATTTTTAAGCATGATTTGTAAATTGTATGGTACCACACTTGCCACCGACTACAGCTTTGTGTATTTAAGTTTTTTTTAAAGAATTGTCCTCTTTCAGGGAGTTAAATGCCACAGGACACATTATACTGAGTATTTACTATTTTCATAATAAGTTCTAATGCTCAGAACTACACATAATATAATCATTAATTCAATATGTAATATATACAGATGTATGCATTCAGAAATGCACTTTATTTACCTGTAAATCTGGTTGATAGTGTCCTTTCCTTCTCTCGTTGAAGATCGTATCGAGTAGAACCTGTTGTGAAGACACCACCCGACATATTTTTGACTAACCTGTTGCGCACCTGTATCACGTGGTGCTGGAACTATTTCATTTGCTGGTCCTATTATTAGTATTGTTGTTGTTGTTGGTGTTGTTTGGAGATCCGCCAGCATCTCCAAAACCGCCGGGTTTGTTTTCACGAAACATTAATAGAGGCTTATGACATTGGACCATTGAGCGCATTTGGCACCGATTGGCCACTTGGTTGCGCTGTAACAGTCAACTGAAATATCAATCTTTAGATCAGCATAACTCATGCCCGTTTGACCTAGAGACTTCAAATCAAAGTCACTAGATCCCACTCATCAACAAGAAATAAAATGCGTAAAGGACCCTTAAAGTCCGCCATATTGGATTTTCTGTCATTTAATCTTTTCTCTAAAAACTTATAAAAGCTATTCTTCCTATATGGTTTGACCGATTTACACAAAACTTGGCATACAACTAATATATATATATATATATATATATATATATATATATATAAACATAGTTGCTACATAAATACACTTGGCCACACTCGGTCGCATCAGTCTGAAAAAAAATCTAAACTTTTTGATAGGTTAGCAAATGTGACAAGGTGAGATAATTATGTGGCCAGGCAGCAAACCTGTTGTAATCCGATTGTATTTGCTGGATAAAAAAAAAAAAAATAAAGTAATCATGCATTTTCCTATAAATGTTTTTATTTTGATTAAATGTTCACATTCCCTCACGTAAATATAACATTAATAACAACTTTTATTGTCATCTGTTCCTGAAGTTAATCAGGATGGCTCGTAATAGGCAATTCCGTTTACACAGCATAAAACAGGTACTGCATTAGGCTACACCCTTATTTTTATGATTTTATTTATTAGGTTTTGTTTTCTTTAGTTTTTTCCGGCAGTGCGTGTAGTAGTTCGACGAAAAAGTTAATTCAGCTTGATCTCCTGCTTAGACAGTCTCAGAAGGAGGATAATTCGAGTGCACGTTGACTAATAAAAAAATGACCAATTTACCACGAGAACAGTGTATGTTTGAATTAAATATTAGTCGTATTTAACGAAGGAGGAGGGAAGTCCGTTGACCATTACTGTTATACCACCATTGATTTTTTTTTTTTGTTTTTGAATGATTTTATCCCATTTTCTCCCAATTTGGTAGCCAATTAGACCCGCTATTTTTACGTCAATCCCCCTAGTAATGTGAGTTCGCTGCCGTAACCTGCAGACTCACACGCCTCTTCCAAGACGTCACCGAAGCCGTCGACCGAACCCGATACTTACAGGGCCACTCTACGGGAACGTCACGACGGCATCCCCCCCCCTCCTTCAGATATGCCCAAAATGCACTCCCGGCCCCGACATATATGAAGTCTCCGTGGCCAGCGTCGGATATAACCACTGGATAAGGCCATACCATTGATTTTGTGTTTGAATATTCACTCGTATTATCCGCTTTGTATAGCCTACACACAACTGGCGTCAGTAACCTGCAGACTCACACCACACCATTTAAAAATGAGACTTATGTTTATACAGGTGCCTGACGTAGCTGTGGAATCCTGAAGACGACCAACCTGTGGTTGAAACGTTCTTAAAATAAAATGCTTTGTGGGAACATTCACGGAATGCCTTAAATGTCTTGGCCATCGCTGGCTTTCTGACGTGAAAGTACATCAGAAAACCAGTTGGTTCGCTATAGTTCTCAAACAGGTTCTTATTTGCATTGTAGGAACAGGAACCTCGAGACATTTGGCAGCAATATATTGTCACATTGTTTAGAAACCACATACAAATAATTACAAACACGGGCCTTGGGCTTCATAACCACAGTGTATATGATAGAACAAGCTGCATCATCACGTTGCAAAGAAAGTTTTCATTTGCACAAAACCTTTGGTCACTACAATTATGTGCATCGACAGCACATAGACAGTAAATGTGATACACCTATGTATGTGGGTGAACTGATTTTAAAAAAAAGCAAAAAGATACCAAAAACATAGTGTAATAATTAGTCAACTCTTTCTCTCCTTCCCTCCATCTGATACCCAGGGCCGGCATGGATCTCTGCATGCCTGGCTGACATCTCCGCATGGATGTCCACCCACCACCTGAAGCTGAACCTGGGGAAGACAGAGCTGCTCTTCTTCCCTGCGAAGGGCTCCCCGACGATTGATGCGTCAATCACCGTGGAAGGCTCCATAGTGTCTCCGTCTCAGTCTGCCAGGAGCCTTGGAGTGACCCTGGACAACCATCTGTGCTTCTCGAGCCATATTGCAGCGATCACTCGGACCTGCCGTTTCTCCCTCCACAACATCCGGAAGATCCGACCGTTCCTCACCCAAGAGGCCACTCAACTCCTGGTCCAGGCCCTGGTGATCTCACGTCTGGACTACTGCAATTCCTTGCTGGCAGGCCTTCCGGCCTGTGCCATCAAGCCACTGCAACTAGTCCCGAACGCTGCCGCTCGCCTGGTGCTCAACCAGCCGAAGTTCACCCACGTCACCCCTCTACTCTCCTCTCTGCACTGGCTCCCCATCGCAGCACGCATCAGATTCAAGTCACTGGTGCTTGCTTTTCAAGCAGCCAGAGGTACTGCTCCCCCATACCTCCAGTCACTCATCACTCCCTACACCCCGCCCAGACCCCTCCGCTCCGCCTCCTCTGGCAAACTGACTGCCCCATCGCTCCGGGCGCCTGACAGCCGCTCCTCGCGGTCTCGCCTCTTCTCTGTCCTGGTCCCTCGCTGGTGGAACGACCTCCCGCAATTGGTCAGGACTGCGGAATCACTTCCAATCTTCCGCAAGAGGCTCAAAACCCACCTCTTCAGACTTCACTACCACTGAACACTGTCCATCTAGTCAATCTGTCTTCACCACTGTTTACTTGTTCTACACTATATATATATAAATAAATAAAAACACTAACCTTTTCTTTCCCAGTGTTACAGGTATGATATGCAGATGCCTGCAATGATGTCTATTGCTGTATTACTGCACTGATCTTGTGCGCTAACTATGATTGTTCTTACCTTGTATTAATGCACATCTTGTAAGTCGCTCTGGATAAGAGCGTCTGCTAAATGCTTAAAATGTAATGTAAAATGTAGTTGTATATAATTTTTCATAGTATCAATCATATAGCTTTGTAAGCCATTACATTTATGCTAGTGAATCTACACTTCAACTATCATATATTACAAATGTTCTCATTTTAAAAGAACACAAGAACTATAATGACGAGGATCGTTCAGCCCATCTAAGCTTGTCATGTCCTAATCTAAAGAGTATCTAGTACTGCATCTAGCCTGGGCTTGGATAGCCCAAGTGTGTCTGCCTCTACTACTTGACCTGGCAAGCTGTTCCAGGCATTGACAACTCTCTGTGTAAAAAAATAAAATAAATATATATATACACTACTGTTCAAAAGTTTGGGGTCACCTTCCATCTGGACTATGGCTAATCGGGCACTCCTTCATTCTTCAGCAAGATAATGACCCGAAACACACCTTGAAGTTGTGCAAGAACTATCTGGTAAAGGAGGAATGTGAACAACAACTCAAACTAAAGACCTGGCCTGCCCAGTGTCCAGACCTCAATCCCATAGAACTTGTATGGGACAAACTGGAAAGGAAGAGTCAAAGCAAAGCAACCCACAAGTTTCTCTGGGAATTGCTGCAGGATAGCTGGGAAAACATGTCGGGTGATTTCCTGCTAAAACTTATTAACCGAATGGCCACTGTTTGTGAGGCTATTCTCACGCCAAAGGGTGACTATTTTGAGGAATCCAAGATTCAATTTTCTATATAATTTTCTTGAACATTTCTTTGATGTTCAATTTGTTCATTGTTACATGTGTTTTTTTGTCATTTTAAAGTATTTACAGAAATGTATACGGTGTAAAGCATTGTCAATTATGAGATAAAAATAGTTTCCAGCAGGTGACCCCAAACTTTTGAACGGTAGTGTATATATATATATATACATACATTCAAATTCAAATAAAAATAACAAAATCCCTAATACCAATGCAGAATTTGTCTAACTAATTTCCACCTGTGGCCTCTCGTTCTGCTAACCAAACGTATCTTAAAACATCTTTGGCAGTTCACTTTTGTTAATCCCTTTTAGGAATTAAAAATCAAATCCCCCCCTATAAATCTCTGTTTTCTAAGATTGAAATAGATTGAGTGCCTTAAGTCTATCCTCATAACTTTTACCTACCAGGTATCAGTTTAGTTGCCCAGAACCCAGAACTGCACACAGTACTCTAAATGAGGTCTGACAAAGGCATTATATAACATTAATATAACCTCCTTTGATTTATACTCAATACTTTTTGCTGTGTATCCCAGCATCCTGTTGGCCTTTTCACTGCTGTAGCACATTGCTTAGTGTGACATACTTTCAAGCTTTATAATCTTAATATTTTTTGCTATCCATTCCTCATTGTTTGACTCCAGCTTCTAAATGTAATGGCCTTACTGAAACGCTTCATTTGATTAATATATTACTCTTCTCTTTCAGTAAGAACAGCATGATGTACTATTCCTATTCATTTCCAGCAATGAAACCCACCTGTTTTGTAAGCCAGTCAATTTTTCCTGTCGAGTCGCTTCTGATGCAGACCAAGAGAATTAGAATTGGCACACTGAGGCCACAGAAAAATACACTGTAAAAAAAATTACACTTACAGAGAGGCTAATATTCTTGGGGAGGAATGCTGACAAAATCACTTCTCAGGGAGTGTGTTCTGTTTGCATCATATCACAGAAGCATTTCAGTTTATACTGTAAATTTGACCTGCCCATGGTATCGTGGTATATCCACATATTGCTGTATATGTTGAAAACATGGGGGGGAAGGGGGGCACAGGAAAAATAGAATGGCCAAAAGCAATAATCTGTGGAATTGCAGCCAAATCATGCTTGGTGTATGGTGTTTTTTATTCTGTGATGGCCAGTGTGATGCTTACAGGTGTTCACTGTGTGCTTTTTTGGGCCACACACATTATATATATATACACATACAATACTGTACAAAAGTCTTAGGCCACCCGAGAAAATTATGTTTAAAGCTATTTATCTAGGCAGTAAGTGTTCATTTGCTTGGAAAAACACTATATATCATTAGAGTAAGTACAAATAAACATTAATACAATAAAAAGTAACAGCAATTTCTTGTGTTTTCCAAAACGTTATTGATATCTTGTGAGATGGCTAGAAGAACATAGCTTTGGTTCCCAAACCTCTCCACAAGGCACTCCACCAGCACACCTGATTCAACTTAATGAGGTATTGATTAGCTAAACCAGGTGTGCTGGTGGTGGAATTTAACAAATGCATGTCTGGGGTGTCTCAAGGAAAGGTGTGGAAATGACTAACACAGTTTGACAGACATAAAATCATAGTTTTGCATTGACAAGGCAATTATCAGTGAGCAATAGCCCACCTAACTGGATTTTCAAGATGCAGTGTTCAAGCTGTCTGTTATGTTCTGTATTTATGTGTTCTGCTTGTTTTTGTATTATATTATTTTCTCCGTGTTCGTTTATTTTTCACGTTAGTTCCCCTGTCTGTGTCTGTGTTCCTTGTTATCCAAGAATCCACTCCCTGTCTTTGTCATTGCACTATTCGGATGATTTCGGCTATACAGGTTTTTCGTATCTCGTTTACTTCTTTCTTTCTTTTTATCCGTACATATTAGTTACGTGTTGTGACATCATGAGAGGTTTCCCAGGGCAGGCTAGTGTGGGGCAGTGGAATATTACTGAAAAACAGGCACAATGTAGACGGTTCCAAAATAAGTACAAGATTTATTTAAGCCAGCAGGGAATCATAATCCATAAAAATCCAACTGCCACTGTGGTAGACCATGTGCTCAAAACATCCTATCACACTCCGACAGATACAAACTAGGATCCTGGCTGACCAAAGCCCAGACCATCAGCCTCTCTACATTGGACCGTATTCTTCGCAGGAAAAAGGTAATTCTTCCTTCAGAATCATAATCCAAAATCCAACTGAAACATCCCAAAAGGAAAAAGGTTCTTCCAAAAACTCAGTAACATTCAAACAATGTCTCAACATAAAATGTCACTGTTCATCCTGCAATCAATCCTCTTCCATTAAACAGTTCTTAAATCCATAGGGTACTTTCCTTGTGTTGTTTGCCCAGCTCCTTCCAGCCATGTGCTCTGTCCCTCTGCTCCCCTCTCTCTCCTTGTATTGTTTGCATGTGTGCTCTCTATACTGGCCTTGATTAGGTGGCCCAAGCACCTACACCTGTTGGAGTCGTGTTGCATTGTGGGAACTGTAGTGTGTGCAACGGCGGCCATTTTATGAAGTGTCCACCAATCTAGTATGGGAATGTAGCACCCCTCTTCTACACATCCCCTTGTGATGCCACAGTGTATATAGTATTAACCAACTAATCTTCTAATGTTAGGGATTTTGAGTGTGTTACTAATTATTGATTATCTTGTGTTTCTATCTGCAGCTGTCATTCTCCCTCTCATTTTTCTTTCTCATTGTCTTTCGTCTCCCCTTGTTATTGTATTAGTGGTCCTGATTGTTGTCACCTGTGTTCTTGCCCCTTTCCCCTCCCAGTCATGCCTGATTCCTCTTGTGTTATCTTCCCCGTTTGTATTTAAGCCCCTAGTTTGCACTCAGACTTTTTCAGAACATTGATCAAGTTTCCCAGTCCCGATTATCAGTAAGTCTGTGTTATTTTGAGATTTCCGAGACACGCTTTGTTTGACTTTGAGATTTGCCTGCCGATTCTGATTTGTTTGCCCTTCTGCCTGTTTGGTTTTTGATCTTTTGACTGCCCCTCGACTTGGATTTTGTTTTTGTACTTTCTTGGATTTTGATTACTGGCTTTGAACTTGGACTGATTAAATAAACATTCTCTTTCTGCTATATCCTGGTCTGCGTTTGGATCCTTATCCAGATCGTCACACTGTCATAAAGAAATTTGAGGAAACTGGGCATGTTGAAGTCAGAAAACGCAGTGGAAGACCCCAAAATACTGTCTGATGAACAGCACTTAAAGGTCACTTCCTTGAGGGGACAGAAGGACATCCAGTGAAGTGCTTGCTCAGCATCTGGCAGAGTCATCTGGCACCAAAGTATACCCTTTGACCGTGAGAAGAAGTCTTACAAGAAACGGTCCAAATGATACATTTTTGGTTCACAAAGATGCCAGTATGTCAGAATAGTTGGCGAGAAGTACATTGATGCCTGTCTGCAGTCTTCTGTGAAGCACGGTGGTGGCTCTGTCATGGTCTGGGGGTGCATTAGAACCAATAGTGTAGGGGATCTGGTCAAAATCGATAGCATTCATAATTCCAAGAAATATAAACAGATCCTGACTCATCACGCTGTACCTTTGGGAAAACAACTGATTGGAAAAAACTTTAGCACTCAGCATGATAACAACCCCAAATACACTGCAAACTGTAGTGTGGATCGAAGGTGGAAGAGCCACGCGTAGATTTCATGAATATCTAAAAGCTGAACACGAGTGATCAGCCACTAAGTCTGCGAACAGAGGGAGCGGGGGGAAAAATGGAAAGACAAAGAAAAGAAACTCCGAGCACAAAAAGTCCACGGAAAATAAATCAACAGAAAACAACCCAATAAGGGCAAGAACTCTTCACCGAAGAGGTAAGAAACTAAAATGACTTTAGAGACTTTAGCTCTGGGGAATTTTAGCCCAATAAACAAAGAAAGGAAAGGAAACACCACCAAAGTGGTGAGCATAAACCTTTAGGTAGGATAAGATAATTCCTCCTAAAAGGCGACCACAGAGTGGTGACGCTAAACCTTTAAGTCGAGATAACAAGAAGTACCTTCTCTCTTTAACTGAGAGACCACAGAGTGGCAAAACTAAACCTTAGTTCGTAGTACCGGCTAGAGCGTAACAATAGTTTACACGGAAGTGTTTGTATGAGAGAAACAGAGACCTTAAATAAGAGGCGGAATTAACACTGATAACCCTCAGCTGAAAGTGATCGGAAAACTCACAGACAAAAGACCATATAAGGATGGCGGAAATGACAATGATTCCTCAAGCAACACAAGAGAAAACAGACCATCACATGATCAAGCGCCCTCCAGAGGCCGAACAAGGTAAAACCGTGACACAAACACGATTAAGTGATCTGGTGACTGTGGAGGCCATTGGAGTACAGTGAACTCATTGTCGTGTTTGTGGAACCAGCTTGAGATGACGTGTGCTTTGTGACATGGCGCATTATCCTGCTGGAAGTAGCCATTAGAAGATGGTTAGACTGTGGCCATAAAGGGATGCACATGGTCAGCAACAAGACTCAGTGGCATTTAAATGATGCTCAATTGGTATTAAGGGGCCTAATATGTGCCAGGAAAACATTCCCCATACCATTACACCACCACCACCAGCCTGAACCATTGACACAAGACAGGATGAATGCATGGAATCATGTTGTTTACGCCAAATTCTGACCCTACCATCTGCATGTCGCAGCAGAAATCGAGATTCGTCAGACCGGGCGATGTTTTTCCAATATTCAACTGGGAGAAGTCGGGAGAAGCAGCGTAAAGCCATTTGCACTGTACAGTTATTGATACAGTATGAACGGTAGTGTACAATGGCTCACTGAAGCCCAATGCGCAAGGGATTGAAATTGAGCGTTGTCCCTTTAAACTGTCAGACGCGCCTCGGGTACGAGCGGACCTGCTCTAGAAATGACAGCTGAGAGTCTAATTCTGTTTCTCATATTACCTGTCGGATCCGTTGCTGCCTCGCTCGAATCCAACAACTTCAACCGTGTGTGCGTCCCACGGAATAACTCGAGTATATGGAAAGATAACGTTATAAAGATAACGATAACGATAATATTATGTTGACTCGCATCTTTCTTTGTTATCGCCTGTTTATTGCTTTATGTTTATAAATATGCAGCTCCTGGGCGGTATTTCCCTTTGATAAGTGTCTTTTTGACTTTATCTACTTGTGACGCACAATGTCCGTATTGCTGGATTATCCTATACAGAAGCAGACCCTGCGCTGTGAATGTTCATTCGCATTAGGCCTATTCATCATTATTCATCAGCATTATAATTCATTGTAGATCCTGTAGCTCAGTTGGTAAGAGCATGGCACTGGCAATGCCAAGGTTGTGGGTTCGATCCCACGGGACTACATGTCCGTCGTTCGGATGGGACGGTATAAACCGAGGTCCTGACTCTCTGGGGTCATAAAAAGATCCCACGGCACTTCTCGATAAGAGTAGGGTGTTAACCCGGTGTCCTGGCCAAATTCCTAACCCAGACAATATCTATACAATTCATTCCCTCCCTCCTCGCCTCTCCACTGTGTATCTGATGTGTGGTGAGTTTGTACTGGCGCACTATGGCTGCCGTCGCGTTCACCCAGGTGGGTGCTGCACATTGGTGGTGGTTGAGGTGAGTTACTCCTATCATTGTAAAGCGCTTTGGGTTCCTTGAAAAGCACTATATAAAATCCAATGTTCAATCAATCAATCAATTGTTAGTATGATCAGTCATATTAGTTGTGATGATGTTGATTGATGGTTTATGGTAATCATGGTTATGATGAATGTGATAATCAAATCAAGTTTATTTGTATAGCGCTTTTCACAATAGAATTGTCACAAAACGCTTAACAGAGGGGGAACCCAGGCCTAGACCCCCCCAAAAGCAAGCCTAACGGCCTAACGGTAATCGAATCCTGTAAAGCTGGTAATTGCAATAACAGATGTAATATGCATGTAAGATTTATTATGTATTATTGCCAATGTCTGCCATTTATTTTTATTTTTTTCTAAAATGTGTTTCTGATTTTTCCCGTTTTAGTGGCCAATTACACCCCCTATTTATGTTGATTTAACCTCCGTATTGGACCAGCCAAGATACGGTGCTTTAGACCGCTACCCTATCTGCTGCCTGTTTTCTTTTTAAGCTGTAGCCAGGGGCACCAATGTTGAGGTTCTGAGTTATTTTCATTTGAAGTGGTTTACAGGAGCCTATCACCATAATTATTGGGAATCATTTGGTGCTTTGAATTTATACAAAACAAAAAGATATGTTGATCTGTGTCCTTCACCACAAACACAAACACGGTGTCCCTGGGAGTTGTTATCTTATAGAGAGGGTGAGTAACTAGTGTGCCCTCCCCATAGCCCATGAGCATTCAGGGTGCAACAAAGTTGTAGAAGAAAAAGGGAAATGGAGGTAGGTTATTAGTGAGACTCCAAATCCTCTGTAGTTAATTCTAATCAAATTCCGTATGATGTGTTTTATAAACTCAGATTGATTATTGTTCCCGCTGTCTTGCTCTGAAATATATTATTCTCTTACTGGTAATTTACTGATAAGCACTTAATGGTTATTCATCCTATTTTTCTTTTGCTCCTTGATTCAGGACTTAATTAGCTGCATCTTTTTTAAAGCATGTTATTTTTCCCCACATTATTTATATTGTTGTGGCAGGAAACATCTAACCAACAACCAACTCCCAACAAGGATAATTCTTCTGTATAGAATCTGCCATCATTAAATAAAATGAAATAGTTTAACAAATGCCATTCAAATAAATGATTTCACAAACCAGATTTTCAAACCAACGACCAAGCTTAATGCCATATGAATAGGATTATTTGTTTAGTAATTAAAAAGATCAGTTCTGACCTGTTGGGATATACAGTTAATAAAACCCCTGTGTTTAGGTTGCATATTTTTATTTTGATGCTCAGAAGCATGGGGAAATAAACTGAAACTGGGAAAAAGTCTATTAAAAGACTTTTAAAGAGATTTAAGCTGGACTTTTTCTAGCAGCTATGGAACGCTATAAGCTACTTGGCTCATGCTCATGTTGCGGTCACATTCAATTGTCTCTTCAGTGATGCTGTTGTATGTCATTACAAGTTAATGCTGTTGATAGGCGGCTAATAACCCAAACAGGCTAACCTGACGAGCCAGGACGACCAGTATTGTGGGCTAATTATCATCCATGGAAATATACAGGTAATGATAGGTCTGTCCTTTTGTGTGTTCACACAAGGAGGCTAAGAAAAACACTCTTTTGTGTCACCACAATGCAAGGCAAATTAACAAGTTTCAACTTTGGCAAAAATTACATGACAAAATGAGCGTCTTTTAAAATGTGTCTCAAATAAGCACACCAATACATACAAGCCTGCAAATGCGTGGTTGCTTTGAGAGATTTTAGGATACTTTCTGGTTGCTTCCCATAATTTTTGTGGACACTAAAGCTGAAACCGTGGTAAGTTCTATTTCAAATTTTGTTTTGTTTCAGATTTTTCTCCCAATTTAGTGTCCAATTTCACCCTCTATTTATTTCGATTCGCCCTCCCCCATGAAATCGCTGTCTGTCCTCCGGGTCAAGCTATTCCCCAAGGCCGGCAATGATCTGCCTCCTCTGAGATGGAAGTTGCCTATTATTTTGTCCACAGGGAAGTCCTCCATGTTCCTTGGTGAGCTTGCTGAATAGGCAGCTCACACTCGCAAAGCACCAGTCAAAGTGAGTGCGTTAGATTGCTATGCTAGCCGAGGATCCCCGTGTGTTCCATTTCTGATTCATTGTTTAAATACTTCACACGATGAATCAAATGATCCACCAGGCAATATGATCCACCTTCTGCTCACTGTTATAATAATACATGTAAAAATAATTGTTGCACTTATTGTAGTCAATTTGCTTTAGCACTAGGGTTGTTTATGGTTACTTGAGGGAATAATGTGCTTGAAGTTGTAATGACATGGTTGTAATGAAGTTGTAATGACGTGGTTGTTCTTTATCTACTTGAGCTGAATGCACTTTCTGTAAGTTGCCTTGGATAAAACCGGCTGCTAAATGATTGTAATGTAAAAAGAAAAAAAACAGCTCAAGATTCATCTGTCAAAGACAGCCATTTACGCTGCAACCTTGGATGCTTGGAACCTCCTGTGACCACACCCTACTCACTGACAGGAACACAAACAGACAGGTGCGGTTAAATGTTAGCATTTTTTTTAAAGATTTAGCAATCGCAAGTGTTAAGAATGTTGATGACTGACATTCATCATTCCAATCATTCATATTAACACAGTTACGTGACCAAGAACCCAATGGCCACTCTAAGAGAGCTTCAGAGTTCCTCTGCAGCAATGGGAGAACCTGGTAGAAGGACAAACATCTCTGCGGCACTCCATCAATCAGACCTCTGCATGATCTGCATTTAAATTGTAAAGCTAAACCCTGGTGAAATAGAGACACTGGATTGGATCGAATAACCAATCTATCAAAATGGGACATTTCTGAAGGTAATCCAATCTCATTTACCCCCCATCCCCAGGGTAAGAATGTGTGTTATTTTTAAGTCTGAGTTTTTTTCCTTGATACCCATCTCAAAATCAATAACTACAACTGCCTTTTATCATCTGGAGAA
Source organism: Aldrovandia affinis (assembly GCA_029706075.1). Lineage (NCBI taxonomy): Eukaryota > Metazoa > Chordata > Actinopteri > Notacanthiformes > Halosauridae > Aldrovandia > Aldrovandia affinis. The sequence continues at coordinate 4,451,652 of JAINUG010000012.1, forward strand.
ATATTGTGAAACTCATCCCATGTTTTAACAGGAAAGATATCAAGGCGCTGGTCCACTCCTTTATAATGTCCAGTCTTTGTTCACTGAACTACCAGACATTAAACTTAATAGGCTGCCAAAACACAGCTACCAGGTTACTGACTCTAAAGAGACCACACCTGTCCTATGATCACTGTATTGGTGGCCTGTTAAACTGCGTAGCAATTATCGATGTTGCAATGACTACATACAAGGCCTTACATGGGACTGCACTCAGAAGGTGAGGGATGGGCCTCCCACGTGATCTAGTGGTAAAAGCGTTTGACGGTAGCCACAGCAACCGGGGTTCGGTTCCACTGGTTGCGCCAGTTTCGGCTCTGGCCGGGAGTGCTGCCAGGGGGGCGGCAATTAGCTGACTGCCCCAGGGAGGGGGAGGGATAATAGCTGTAGGAAAAACTTGCTGCATATATGAGTGGTCCTGTGTGTCTGTGACAGGCTTCGGCTTAGGCGGGTACTGGCTCGGAGGAGGCGGTGCAGCACTCACTACTGGCCAGACTACGGCAGTGAGTTCTCATAGGAGGGAGGGGATAATTGGCACGAAAAAGAGAGAGGGGGGTATAATTGGATACCAACAGCAAGAATGAAAGATAAAAATAGAAAATAAAAAAGGTGGGGGGGACTATTGGTGACATCCAGATATTGTCTCTGGTCTAAGATCCTAGATTGTGGAATGCTCTTGCAGCAAAGATTAGGAAAAAGACCAGTTGAAAACATGCATGTGCTTTTATGCAACCATCGTGCCTTGTCTTTGCATTTTGCGATTTTGTTTTTTCCAGTGCCCTGGGACACCGTGGTGTGATGATCACTATACTGCTTCTCTTTTTTTCACCTGAAAGCGGTCCACGCGCTCCCCTGACTGCGGTGGTTGGTGTATGCCTGCCCCCTAGTGCTGAATCCGCTTGTGTTTTATTTGTGCTTTAAAATGAGTCGACGTCGTCTAACTCGGATTTATTTTTTTAAAGATGCAAGATTATTTTACTGATATCCACGACTCGACTGATTGTTTTTTTGATCCACTAGCAATTTAAAGGCTGTGGGTTTACGTATCTTGGGAGTGCACATAGATAGGCTAAAGAATCAGATCATTGTCTTTACATTTACATTTTACATTTTAAGCATTTAGCAGACGCTCTTATCCAGAGCGATTTACAAGATGTGCATTAATACAAGGTAAGAACAATCATAGTTAGCGCACAAGATCAGTGCAGTAATACAGCAATATACATCATTGCAGGCGTCTGCGTCTTTGTTTTCAGTTAATTTATCTGATATCAAAATTATACACCAGCCACGTGGTCATCTGCATCATTTATCAGTAGACATTATTTCGGGCAAGCACCTCAACTCATTAAAAGTCTGTGCTTCACTTCGAGGACTTTACCTCATCATGGGAAGGCAGGAGTACAGATGGCCCTGATGCTGTTAGGCTCCTTAGATCTGAATGAAGTTGGTGTTGAGTTCACTGACACGGATGATCAGTAAATTAAGCTAGTAACGCGCTAGAACGTACTTAATGTTCATCGTGGATATTTTCCTCCCGGAACAATGATAGTCAGGGCACAATGATGGTCTTTTGCTTTAGCAATAAGGATGTTTTCTTAAACGTGTCATAATAAAAAGCACCTAACGTTAGCTTACATTAGCCTGTTTGCACAAATGCTAACCTAACGTTGTGCAAACGTTCGCTCCATGCTAGCTAATGCTACTGGCTTAGACCTGCCCAACCTTACAGGCTAGAGCACTAGTGGCTAACGTTAAATTAAGACTACATTTAGCTTGCTCCGCTGTCGGACTTTGAGAAGCCCTGTCGTAAGCCAAACAAAACAGCACTTTACCCATGTCCAAAAGTCTTCTTGCAGGCTTGGCAGACTTTTATTGATGGCCTAACGAAGGCAACTGACAACACCTGAGTCGATTGCTGATCAGCCTCAGGTGAGTGTCTGTTAGTGATGTTAGCTCGCGAACGATTCGTTCGAACTGAACGACTCGTTTTACTGATTTGGGAGTAATGATTCGTTTTCTCCGTTGAGTCGTTCATTTTACTCGTTTGATTGACCGAGCGGCTCCGCCTCCATCGCACTCGGCTTCCAACCAACATGTTTTTAAACATGATCATTTATCGCATTTTGCAAAAGCATTTAAATGACGCGATGTTGCAGGACATAACATTGTAAAACCAAAAGTAAACCCATTAGCTGCTGACTGCCTAAACTCGTGTATTATGAACGAATGGGAATTACCCTAGGCTACTGAACGACAATCACAACTCTTTCTGGGCTTGAGAATAACAACTCTTTTGAGTTATTCTAAACGGGTAGCCTACATTAGTTGTGTTTGCTATCAGAACGATGCATTGCAATGGTTTAGCACCCATGGGCCATGTTAATCTATTACGCCAAAGAACGGCTATCTCCACCCCACTGAACCAACGAGACATGTCTGAACGAATCGTTCGCGAACGGTAAAGCCGGCTCTGAACGAGAATCACAACATTTCCGAGTCATTGTTCGCGGGTAGGGGGGTTCCTATGCGCTCTGGGCAAGTGAGGATTACTTACACTGAACTAATCGTTCGCGAACGATCAGGAAAAAGAATCGAACTTCCCATCACTTCTGCCTATAAAATTAGTGTAAATGTCTATTTCTTAGAATTTAAAGGTTCCAAGGCCACGTGACCCAAAGGCTGTGCAGTGCTGTTCCCGCTGTAGCTTAGTAGTCCTGTCTGTGTTTGGGGGGGTTGATGGGGTAGGTTTTAACAGTGTATTTGTATTAACTTGATACAACCTATTCCACAAAATTCAGTTTACAACGTTAATTCTAGAATATATTTTTATCTGCTGGAAACCATTGTGCTTGCGACTATAACGAGTAATGTGCCCGATACTGGCGAGGCCGGTGGGATCGAACCCCGGTCACAGTGGCCAGCGTTGTAACTGCTAGACCACCCGGGAGGCCCTTTTAAAATGAACATCTTTAAAGTTATATTAATTATTAGTACGTCAAAGTCAAAAAATTCAACCCAACGTCATCTGGCCAGTGACATTCCAAGCGCGGAACAAGTATTCCTCTGGCCAGCCAGGTTTACCTGAGCGCTTTTCATTTCACAAAGAGGCTACGTTTCAAACGCTGCCGTTTTCCAGAATAACCTAAAAAAGTTACCTTAATTACCTTACCAGTGATGAACTGATCAAACTTAAAGTCACGTACCTGTATGTTTCAAAAGTTTGTCGTCTTGCTTGGTACGCGATTAACGTTTGAGGACGCAAACTGCGCACTAGCGTACTACTTATGTGGACCCCTCCAAAAAGGTTTAAAAAGCAAGTGACACAGTTCATTTTATTTTTTTTGATTTTAGAGGACATACAGGCAACAAAGCACATAGGCTACAGGCAGGCGTAGCGTGGCCAGTGCAAGTGGTGAATAACCAGGCGCAAAAAAAGGCGCACTTTAATTTAACGTTAAAAACAACCCTTTTTTGCAGCGCCACCTGACTTTTGAACTCGGTTCAAACTACTTATTTCCGGGCGCAATTATTTTTAAAACAGAATAAGTAGTTTTATGTTTCCTAAAAGTCTCAGCTTTGTCATCCTACCTTAGCAATATTTGGCAAACCTTTTCAGTCGCCGACAGAAAATGAGGGCCTCGATTTATGTTTCTGCCCGTGGGTGCCACCCTGACATTAGCGTATGCTATTGTTATTTGTGGAGTTTGCTATCAAATCAATAAAATAAATTTGTGGGTGCTCGGCCTTCTCCGTGGGTGCTCGGGCCTAAACGGAGCATATGACTTGAATTGATTAATTTATTTTTAAATGGGGATCGGCGCCATTGGCCCGTTTACGTGGCTCGCTTTTTTGGTGCTGGCATACAGGCGCAACGCCACTGGCTACAGGTAACAAAATAAAGGAAATACTTCAGTAAATTAGGGATCCACACAGGTGTGAGTTAATTAAGCTATTAACATCCTGTCATGGTTTGAGTGCCTGTTTAGCCCTGTGTGGACGTACTCCTTTTCTATCCTCGTGAGTACGTTCCTGCTTATCTCCATATCTAATCAGCGGATTGTTTTCAGGTGTTCACTGCCTACTTCAGCTCGCTGAAGGCGTTGAAGCCGGTACGGTATCAGTCTTAGAAAACGTATTTCGAAAACGTATTTCACTTTAGCGTTCTCACCACTTCTATGGAAGTCTAGCTTTTCTTATTTTGTTTGGTCTGTGTTTCGGGGTTACTTACCGTCAGACCCAGGGCACTTATTTTCGCTGTTCGTTTTCCTAAGCTGCGTCTTACCCCGCATTCTAACAGGGGGCGATTCGATTCTCTATGAGAGTGAGCGACTTCCAGTGCTTGACCGATTGGCCGATTTATGGGCGTGGCGGCGACCCAGAAAAGTTGAAAATTCTGAACTTTCAGGCGATGTCGCCCGGTAAGAGCCAATCAAATTCATGTCTTGCTCTTTTTACCTCCCACGCGGAAACCAACACAACACCGAAATTTTGTTCCTAGTTCCGACACTTCAACATGAATGAGGAGAAACTGATAACAGCGGTCTGCAGTACCGCCATACGTTATTTAATCCTAAAAGCATAAATATTTATAGCTAGCTAAACTTATATGGCCTACATACATCTTATTTAATGTTTGTGTTGGTTAAAAGGCAATTTTGTATCGCATGGGTACGCTTGGAAAAACGTACTGGAGACAAGTAAATGGCCGCAATTGTATAAAGCCTTCTGAGTTTGAGTTTGCGGTTCATGATTGAAGGAAACAATACTGCTAGCCAACTAATATTTATAATAAAGATTCTCAAAATCTATGATGAACTATTCGTTTACCATGCAAAGATTTTGTAAGCACGTCGGTACAGGAGACAAATTGCGAGTCGTTTCCAGCGCAAGTAAATGGCTGCAATTGTAAAAAGCCTTCTGAGTTTGAGTTTGCGGTTCATGATTGAAGGAAACAATACTGCTAGCCAACTAATATTTATAATAAAGATTCTCAAAATCTATGATGAACTATTCGTTTACCATGCAAACAAGTCGTTTTCCAGCGCAAGTAAATGGCTGCAATTGTAAAAGCCTTCTGAGTTTGAGTTTGCGGTTCATGATTGAAGGAAACAATACTGCTAGCCAACTAATGCAAGTAAATGGCTGCAATTGTAAAAAGCCTTCTGAGTTTTTGGTTCATGATTGAAGGAAACAAGCCAGCCAACTAATATTTATGCAAAAATGTTGTAAGCACGTCGGAAGCATTTTTGAGGAAGCCATTCAAACGTGGGCAATGCCCACTGTGTTAGAATGCGGGGTTAGGCGTCTGGGTTCTATTCCAGCTTTGTTTCCTCTTTGCTTGTGTTGCGACTCAAGTTATTAGGGTGCCTGCTTTGCAAAAGAGGGCACACTGCAGTGCAAAGCGATTAGATTAGAAAGATTAGAAGGCGATTTATCTTTTATCACAGCTCCTTCGTTTTAAATCATACCGACACCATTCAAACTTTAAACGGGAGAGGACTACCTATATTAAGATGCCTTTTTTACAGAATGTTTATATATGCTGTACTTTTTAAACCAGAGCCGTTTCTATTTTGAAATCGGCTTGATATGCATTGCAGACGAACCCGTTGCTAAGCAACGGCTTAACTTCACAGAAAAAAGGTCACACCACTTTGTTCCGACTTGTTTTACACAACTTTCTGGACCGATTTGAACTGGGAAAAAGGCCTGGTTATTGAGGCGGGTATCAAAGTGAATACCTAGCGAAGTTTTACACTGGTTAAACCGTTAGATTTACCGCTACGTTAAAAAATGTCACAGCAATGCTATCGTGACCATTGTTTTCAATGGGTAGCATCCTAGCATGTTTCCGACTTCATTTACACAACTTTCTCGACTGATTTGAACTGGGAAAATGGCCTGGTTATTGAGGCTGATTAAACCGCTAGATTTTCCGCTACATTAAAATCATTTTTCCAACTTGTTTTAAAAACAAGTTTTTAAAACCAAACAAACGAATTTTTTAACAAACCACACCACACACTCAAACACACACACTCACACGCACACACTCACACACACTCGCTCACACGCGTGCACACACACACGCACATGAGTATCAAGGTCCAGATCTGCCGCACCTTTGCTCTTGCAATGTATGTCCAGATAAGCCCAGCACTATGCATATATGTGGAACACTGGAAATAAAACTTGTTTTATTTTGACCATATGTGTTGGTGTTACTGATCCATTTTTTGTTGCCAGTTCTGCTTATTTGATCTATTCCAGTACAAAACACTGCGATGGATTGGTCTAAATGTGACTAATACCAAGAAGATGGATGGCTGTCTGCTTCAGTGATAACTGTTTGCAATCTGAGTTTGTCACAAAACAAAAGTACAGTTTTCTTTGAGGTATTGTTAGTATGCTAATGAAACATTACTTCAAAGTGATGAAGTGTGTGACGCTGTGTGTGAAAATAAATCTTCAAAACATTTTCATCTTACACTGAACATACGCGTATCTCTCTACTCCTCTCCTACACATCTGTGTGTGTGTGTGTGTGCGTTACTGCTTGTGTGTGGGGAGAAGGCACCCTCAAAATTTCTGTGGAATTTTTTCTAGTTAGGGTGCCATGCAAAAGAGGGCACACTGCAGTGCAGAGCACTTGCATAGCAAAGGCACTCTATTGTTCTCCGCCGCCATACTTATTATTTATTCTTCCGCCAAACTTTGGCTCGCTACTAGTCTCACACCGTTGCCAGCACAGACGCACAAAATACATCAAAATATGCGCCTCGGACGGGAATCGTGTGCTATTACTTTTCTTAGCGATCGCACGTGACGTTTCCGCACAAAGTGGGCCCTTCTTTGGGCCCATTGACAATGCATGGGAAATTGTGAAAAAGTACAAAATTAGAAATACTCTCTTTGTACTCTCTGTCCTTTTGGGCCCTTTATTCAAAAACCGTGAGGCCTATTTCAATGGAATTAACATTAATGCCTACATTTTGGTGCCCAAATTGGGCCTGTATAGTGGAAGGGTGTGGCACTAAGATGCTAATGTTTGGAAGATTTATTTATTTTAAAATGCCAGATTCCACTTTACATTGGAGTCAATGGAATGGAATGTTCACAACTAGAGTGGGTGACGTCACAATGGCCTCTGGCTTGACCAGGTAGCAGATTTTATCCAAAATCTCCAAAACTACCTAACTCCCACACCTTACACTCTACAGGCACAATTTATACACCAAAACGTAGGCATTTTTGTCCTCTCTCATCCAATCCATTGAAATAGGAAAAATCGCCCAAAAGTACAGAGACTGCTGTATAAAACTTGCATTGGCTGCCATGTTAGGTCAAAAATATATTAAAAAAATAAGCTTTAATAGCAAAGTAAGTGTAAAACTGAAAGAGTCAGAAGATCCTACCCGCTGGATGTGACAAAGTGCCTGAGTCTCTGAGCATCTGTCTCTCTTCTCTCTTTCTTTACTCCTTCTCTTCGTCTCTCTCAGTCCCTCTCTCTCTATCTCTCTCTATCTCTGTGTTTATAAACATTTATGTTTCCTGGATTATTATCATGGATGAATTTCAGGAGAAGAGAGAGAGATACTCTTCTTCTGTTCCTCCCCGTTTCTGAGGCTCACACAAAATGCAAAATGGATCTACGTTTAGTTTTTCGCCCGATATCCATATTTACATAAAACACAAATACTGAAGAGACAGTTTTATCATGGCTGCTAGAGGAACTGCTCCCCCCTACCTCCAGTCACTCATCACACCCTACACCCAAGCCAGACCCTCCTCTATCACACCCTACACCCCAGCCAGACCCCTCCTCTATCACACCCTACACCCCAGCCAGACCCCTCCTCTATCACACCCTACACCCCAGCCAGAACCCTCCTCTATCACTCCCTACACCCCAGCCAGACCCCTCCTCTATCACACCCTACACCCCAGCCAGACCCCTCCTCTATCACTCCCTACACCCCAGCCAGACCCCTCCTCTATCACACCCTACACCCCAGCCAGACCCCTCCTCTATCACACCCTACACCCCAGCCAGGCCCCTCCTCTATCACACCCTACACCCCAGCCAGACCCCTCCTCTATCACACCCTACACCCCAGCCAGACCCCTCCTCTACCACACCCTACACCCCAGCCAGACCCCTCCTCTACCACCCTACACCCCAGCCAGACCCCTCCTCTATCACACCCTACACCCCAGCCAGAACCCTTCTCTATCACTCCCTACACCCCAGCCAGACCCCTCCTCTATCACACCCTACACCCCAGCCAGACCCCTCCTCTATCACACCCTACACCCCAGCCAGACCCCTCCTCTATCACTCCCTACACCCCAGCCAGACCAGTTGTTGATCAGTTTGATCAACACTTATTTTATGCTACAGGGCCTGCAGAACTGATTGTGAAGGCCTCCAGGCAGATTTCTTTGACCCTAGCAACAAATGATGGCTGAAATCTGATTGGTTAAATGCTTTAATATGAAAATACACGTCTGGATGCAGCGCAACCAGGGGAACAGCTATGAAAGGAAGCGAACAGACCATTTGGAATTATTTAATAAGTATTCATGGACAAAATATAATTAACATCAGTCTGTGATTCAGATATTTTTTAGGCCAGCAGAGAAGGCTTGCAGGCCCTGACGGCCCACCACTCAAAGTAAGTGTAAAACTGAAAGAGTCAGAAGATCCTACCTGCTGGATGTGACAAAGTGCCTGAGTCTCTGAGCATCTGTCTCTCTTCTCTCTTTCTTTACTCCTTCTCTTCGTCTCTCTCAGTCCCTCTCTCTCTATCTCTCTCTATCTCTGTGTTTATAAACATTTATGTTTCCTGGATTATTATCATGGATGAATTTCCAAGAGAGAAGAGAGAGAGATACTCTTCTTCTGTTCCTCCCCGTTTCTGAGGCTCACACAAAATGCAAAATGGATCTACGTTTAGTTTTTCACCCGATATCCATATTTACATAAAACACAAATACTGAAGAGACAGTTTTATCATGGCTGCTAGAGGAACTGCTCCCCCCTACCTCCAGTCACTCATCACACCCTGCACCCAAGCCAGACCCCTCCTCTATCACACCCTACACCCCAGCCAGACCCCTCCTCTATCACACCCTACACCCCAGCCAGACCCCTCCTCTATCACACCCTACACCCCAGCCAGAACCCTCCTCTATCACTCCCTACACCCCAGCCAGACCCCTCCTCTATCACACCCTACACCCCAGCCAGACCCCTCCTCTATCACACCCTACACCCCAGCCAGAACCCTCCTCTATCACTCCCTACACCCCAGCCAGACCCCTCCTCTATCACACCCTACACCCCAGCCAGACCCCTCCTCTATCACTCCCTACACCCCAGCCAGACCCCTCCTCTATCACACCCGACACCCCAGCCAGACCCCTCTATCACACCCTACACCCCAGCCAGACCCCTCCTCTATCACTCCCTACACCCCAGCCAGACCCCTCCTCTATCACACCCTACACCCCAGCCAGGCCCCTCCTCTATCACACCCTACACCCCAGCCAGACCCCTCCTCTATCACACCCTACACCCCAGCCAGACCCCTCCTCTACCACACCCTACACCCCAGCCAGAACTTCCCGAAGTGCATGACAAGACAAGGAGTGGATATAGAATAACAGGAACGATGACAGGCGGGGAACAGAACGTGACAGAATGACGAAAACTAAATACTGAATAATGCATAATGAATAATGAATAATGAAAAATAAACAAAGTACAAAAAACCAGTGGCGGGCCGTGCATTTCACACCTAGGCCTTCAGTAGTGCTCCGTCTGAATCAATCCACCCCTCAATAACTATTTTATGGCTATAAAAGCCATCTTATTGTTATGTTTTGAGTGTCTGTTCGGTTTGTTTTTGCACTTTGTTTATTTATCTTTCTTCAGTCATGTTTCATTCTCGTTCTGTCATGCACTTCGGGAAATTCTATGTTTTCGGTTTTTCCGTCTTCGTTTTCTAATCTCGTTTTACTTCCTTCTTACTTTCTAATTACACTTTGTATATATTAGTTAGATGTAGGCTATATAGTACTAACCAACTAATCTACTAACACTAGGGATTTAGATTAAGTTACTAACACTACTAATCACTAATTATCTCACGCTTCTAACTATCGCTGTCATTCTCTCTCGTCTCTATTGCTGTCATTCTCTCTCATGAAACATGACTGAAGAAAGATAAATAAACAAAGTGCAAAAACAAACCGAACAAACACCCGTTGCCGTTGCATCGCAGATAGATAACTCGTGTATCCAGAATAAATGCCTTTACTGAAGAAACAAACCCGGGGTGCTACAGCTGCGACACACATAAAAAAGCATCAATAATAATAACCTCATAAAATTGCAATATTATTTAGGAAAATAGCAACATTTTACTCACCAAAAATCCTTATTATTTGTACACAAAATCCATCCTCCTTTCTTTCCTCAAAAAGAGTTCAATTACTCTGTCGTACAGATTATCTGTTTGTTTCAGTTCCATCAAGAAGTCATTTTCTATCGCCATCGAAGCTAATGCTGAAAGTCGAGTCTGCCCTGTCATATTTCTGGCATAAGTTTTAATTCGCTTTAGGGCTGAAAATGTCCGCTCAAATGTCTGAATCACAGACTGATGTTAATTATATTTTGTCCATGAATACTTATTAAATAATTCCAAATGGTCTGTTCGCTTCCTTTCATAGCTGTTCCCCTGGTTGCGCTGCATCCAGACGTGTATTTTCATATTAAAGCATTTAACCAATCACATTACATCATAGTCAGACACTCTCTGACTATCCAATCAAAGGGTGTGAATACACTGACATTACCTAGGCCTTCTAGAAGGCCTTCGTGTCCCCAACTCAAAATCTGATTGGTTGAAGCAACAGTTTGATCAACACTTATTTTATGCTACAGGGCCTGCAGAACTGATTGTGAAGGCCTCCAGGCAGATTTCTTTGACCCTAGCAACAAATGATGGCTGAAATCTGATTGGTTAAATGCTTTAATATGAAAATACACGTCTGGATGCAGCGCAACCAGGGGAACAGCTATGAAAGGAAGCGAACAGACCATTTGGAATTATTTAATAAGTATTCATGGACAAAATATAATTAACATCAGTCTGTGATTCAGATATTTTTTAGGCCAGCAGAGAAGGCCTTGCAGGCCCTGACGGCCCACCACTGCAAAAAACAACAGAACAGACACTCAGAACATAACAGTATTCCACTAGAAACAGCTTTAAAAACTTGTATAACAGCATTCTAAGAAGGATTGAATCTGTTCTGAAGGCAAACTGTGGCCCAACTCTTTATTAGTTCATTAATATTCATATATTGTTTTATTTTTCCATTATTTTGTATATTCTACCTCCTGTATATTCATAAGATTCTCCTTTATGCAAAAGCAGTATTTACTCAAGTTATAAAATATTAGTTCTATAAATATCTTTGTTGGCATTACATGTATTATCTGCCTCAGAATGTTATCATCCATCTTAGAATGTATTTAATATAAAACACTATAATATGTGTCATATTCTCCCTTTTTCAAACTCAAAGTAAGTGTAAAACTGAAAGAGTCAGAAGATCCTACCTGCTGGATGTGACAAAGTGCCTGAGTCTCTGAGCATCTGTCTCTCTTCTCTCTTTCTTTACTCCTTCTCTTCGTCTCTCTCAGTCCCTCTCTCTCTATCTCTCTCTATCTCTGTGTTTATAAACATTTATGTTTCCTGGATTATTATCATGGATGAATTTCCAGGAGAGAAGACAGAGAGATACTCTTCTTCTGTTCCTCCCTGTTTCTGAGGCTCACACAAAATGCAAAATGGATCTATGTTTAGTTTTTCGCCCGATATCCATATTTACATAAAACACAAATACTGAAGAGACAGTTTTATCATGGCTGCTAGAGGAACTGCTCCCCCCTACCTCCAGTCACTCATCACACCCTGCACCCAAGCCAGACCCCTCCTCTATCACACCCTACACCCCAGCCAGACCCCTCCTCTATCACACCCTACACCCCAGCCAGACCCCTCCTCTATCACACCCTACACCCCAGCCAGAACCCTCCTCTATCACACCCTACACCCCAGCCAGACCCCTCCTCTATCACACCCTACACCCCAGCCAGAACCCTCCTCTATCACACCCTACACCCCAGCCAGACCCCTCCTCTATCACACCCTACACCCCAGCCAGAACCCTCCTCTATCACTCCCTACACCCCAGCCAGACCCCTCCTCTATCACACCCTACACCCCAGCCAGGCCCCTCCTCTATCACACCCTACACCCCAGCCAGACCCCTCCTCTATCACACCCTACACCCCAGCCAGACCCCTCCTCTACCACACCCTACACCCCAGCCAGACCCCTCCTCTATCACACCCTACACCCCAGCCAGACCCCTCCTCTATCACACCCTACACCCCAGCCAGAACCCTCCTCTATCACTCCCTACACCCCAGCCAGACCCCTCCTCTATCACACCCTACACCCCAGCCAGACCCCTCCTCTATCACACCCTACACCCCAGCCAGACCCCTCCTCTATCACACCCTACACCCCAGCCAGACCCCTCCTCTATCACTCCCTACACCCCAGCCAGACCCCTCCTCTATCACACCCGACACCCCAGCCAGACCCCTCCTCTATCACACCCTACACCCCAGCCAGACCCCTCCTCTATCACTCCCTACACCCCAGCCAGACCCTCCTCTATCACACCCTACACCCCAGCCAGGCCCCTCCTCTATCACACCCTACACCCCAGCCAGACCCCTCCTCTATCACACCCTACACCCCAGCCAGACCCCTCCTCTACCACACCCTACACCCCAGCCAGACCCCTCCTCTATCACACCCTACACCCCAGCCAGACCCCTCCTCTATCACACCCTACACCCCAGCCAGACCCCTCCTCTACCACACCCTACACCCCAGCCAGACCCCTCCTCTATCACACCCTACACCCCAGCCAGACCCCTCCTCTATCACACCCTACACCCCAGCCAGACCCCTCCTCTATCACACCCTACACCCCAGCCAGGCCCCTCCTCTATCACACCCTACACCCCAGCCAGACCCCTCCTCTATCACACCCTACACCCCAGCCAGACCCCTCCTCTACCACACCCTACACACCAGCCAGACCCCTCCTCTATCACACCCTACACCCCAGCCAGACCCCTCCTCTATCACACCCTACACCCCAGCCAGACCCCTCCTCTATCACATCCTACACCCCAGCCAGACCCCTCCGCTCTGCTTCCTTTATTAGGGTGCCTGCTATGCAAAAGAGGGCACACTGCAGTGCAGAGCACTCTATTGTTCTCCGCCGCCATACTTATTATTTATTCTTCCGCCAAACTTTGGCTCGCTACTAGTCTCGCACCATTGCCAGCACAGACGCACAAAATACATCAAAACGTGCGCCTCGGACGGGAATCGTGTGCTATTACTTTTCTTAGCGATCGCACGTGACACGTCCCTTCTTTGGGCCCATTGACAATGCATGGGAAATTGTGAAAAAGTACAAAATTAGAAATACTCTCTTTGTACTCTCTGTCCTTTTGGGCCCTTTACTCAAAAACCGTGAGGCCTATTTCAATGGAATTAACATTGGATGAAAGAGGACAAAAATGCCTACATAGTGGAAGGGTGTGGCACTAAGATGCTAATGTTTGGAAGATTTATTTATTCAAAAATGCCAGATTCCACTTTACATTGGAGTCAATGGAATGGAATGTTCACAACTAGAGTGGGTGACGTCACAATGGCCTCTGGCTTGACCAGGTAGCAGATTTTATCCAAAATCTCCAAAACATTATCGTCTAACTCCCACACCTTACACTCTACAGGCACAATTTATACACCAAAATGTAGGCATTTTTGTCCTCTCATCCAATCCATTGAAATAGGATGCACGGTTTCTGAAAAAATCGCCCAAAAGTACAGAGACTGCTGTATAAAACTTGCATTGGCTGCCATGTTAGCTCAAAAAAATATATTAAAAAAATAAGACAGGCCGATTTATATTTGATCACAGCTCCTTCATTTTGCATCATACCGACACCATTCAAACTTTAAACGGGAGAGGACTACCTATATTAAGACGCCTTTTTTACAGAATGTTTATATATGCTGTACTTTTTAAACCAGAGCAGTTTCTATTTTGATCTCATAGGACTGTTCCTAATCAGCGCTTGCTAAAGGTCGCTCATCTCCACGGTAACGTCGCGGATTCAAATACAAACACTGTGTCACTCAAGCCAAGCCTATTCGCTGTCGAGTAGGGGCGTGGCTATGTATGTGACGTGGTGACGGTTTTATAGTGATTCGACTGACCGAAATCGCCCATTTCAGCTTTGCAGAATTTGGGTTACAAGTTGTTGGACTAATTGTTGGACTAATTGTTGGACGACATTTTCACCACTTTGACGGAGAGACAAATTGGATCCTATCCACCATAAAGTTCTGAATTGGATCTTCTATCTAGGTACGTTTATTATTATTTTATTTCAGTTAGGGACAGTGCATATCAATGGATGGTAGCTTCGTAGCTTCGTAGCTGACCATATTTTTGGTAATTCCCACCCCACTTTGAATGCGGATACCTCTCGAAAACCACACACGGCGCGAATCTTGGCTTTTAAACGCATTTTTTGGTTTAAATATAGGTTAAAAATGGTCTATTTTATAAGCGTTTGATTGAGAGCAGTGCTTTTCAATGCGCCAGACAGCCCCATGGGTCTCTCAAACGGGAGGTAAAGATGTATTTTTTTACTGCATCTCGAAAGAAAAATCGAGCACATGTTCGCACATGCTAGCTAGCTCGCCGTAGCTAGGCTCATTGCTTTTGTGTTTTTTGGACTGCCTGGTAGCTCGCCGTAGCTATGCTCATTGCAACTTTGGTCTTATTTTAATCGTTAGAATATTTTGTATTAAGCTATGTCCAATATGACCGTGTATTAGGGTCTCTTAAACGGGAGGTAAAGCTGTATTTTTTGACTGCATGTTCGCACATGCTAGCTAGCTCGCCGTAGCTAGGCTCATTGCTTTTGTGTTTTTTGGACTGTCTGGTAGCTCGCCGTAGTTATGCTCATTGCAACTTTGGTCTTATTTTAATCGTTAGAATATTTTGTATTAAGCTATGTCCAATGTGACCGTGTATCAGGGTCTCTTAAACGGGAGGTAAAGCTGTATTTTCTGACTCCATCTCGAAAGAAAAAACGAGAACATGATTGCTAGCTGGCCGTGGCTACGCTCATTGTGTAAAACGTTTTAATTACAATGTGTTAATATACTTAAAAACAACGTATGGGGGCCAAAAATCCCCATCGTTTGATATATTTTATGTAGGTATTGCGTGACATGTGGAGAAGTATATATACTTATTATTCGAGAATCTTAGCTTTTAAACGCGATGTGAAATGCATCTAAAACTCGTCGTGACTTTGGTTATTTTTTATGTAAAACAGGCAACTTTGGTCTTATTTTAATCGTTAGAATATTTTGTATTTAGCTATGTCCAATATGACCGTGTATTATATATGATTTTATATGAAAACATGTCAACATTGTGCCCTGCGATGGATTGGCGACCTGTCCAGGGTGTATTCCTGCCTCTCGCCCGGAACGCATGCTGGGATAGGCTCCAGCCCCCCCCCCCGCGACCCTGACCAGGAATAAGCGGCTTAGATAATGGATGGATGTCAACATTGTCAACATGCCGTAACCCAAAACAGCCGTTGGCCGTGGTGCAGCCTCTAAGTTTTGCCCGTTTTAATTACAATGTGTTAATATACTTAAAAACAACGTATGTGGTTGGATTCGGGATAAATCCCCATAAGCACACACACACACACACACACACACACACACACTCACACATGCACACACATTCTTACTCACACATTCACACACGCACACACTCACACACACTCACACACTCACACACACACACATGCACACAGACAGGAGAGGACAGACATTTGGTGACGCTGTTTTAAAAAAGATATTATCATTGCCCGCCTGTATATTGCTTTTAGCTGCTTGGTAAAGCAGTGTTTTGAGATTGTCAGAGTACTGTTAATGCACTGTGTATTCTACCTGCACTTCCTCATCCTATTTTTCCTCCTCCTCCTCTCCTCAAGTATTTTCTTAGCTCTCCTGGGGCACACACACACACTCAACAGTGCCCCCCATTATTGCTCTGCATTTTTCCCTCTCTGTCAAGTATTTTCATATTATGGGCTGGAAATCAATACACACAATATCTTATCTGTAATTTCATTTCATATTACAATCTGTTTTTCTTTTCTTTTTTCCAGCTACCCACCCCGAGGCTTTGAAGAGCAAAACTCTATACACACACACACACATCTGCATTTTGCTTAAATCAAGAATTACATACACAAGGCACACACACACAGCATAAACACAACCTAAAACAGTACACAGGCCTATAGTCAAATAAATACTCACACACACACACACACACACACAGACACAGGTATAGTATACGGACCACCTTTCGTTTGTGACGTTGATATTCTGTACAGTGTCAAAACTGTGTTTGGTTTAAGTGTTTTTTGAGACAGAGAAGGACAACATGCCACGGAAGGGAAAGCGTTCCCAGGCCGCGAAGCAGCGATGGCAGCCGCTGGACCTGGCTGATCAACCGATCAGCCCATCCACCCAGCAGGTGCCTCAAAATGAATGACTTTAGAGCCGCATGTTACAATAGACTGCAAAGCATTAAAGTAGATGTGGGAAACGTAGTGGTTCTAAGTGTCAAGTGACTGCATTGTGTCACTTGATGCCTGGGTTTTTATTGGTTTTGTGTTTTTAGACCGCCCAGCCAGAGACGCCGCCACCAGCCCCTTCACCCTGGACCAAGACGGATGCGATCACCCCCTCGCAGTCTCCAGCTCAGAAGGTATAGCCTAATTGCTATCAATTATAATTATTAAATACATAGACTGTGTAATTCAAAGTCTTCACTTTCCTAACTTGATGTTATGTGTAATCAGATGGCCAGACTTCCCATTGCCGTGCTGGCCGCACCCTCCTGCTCCGCTGACTTTCGCGCACGTATGTAGCCCACAGTTTTCTCATAAAATGTTTTCGTTACATGTATAAGTTGTGTATTCTGGTTGTTTAATTGTCAACAGGTTTTCCCCTGGGCTTTTTAGTTTTTAGAGTACAAAGGTGTTTGATTGTAGTATTGACATAATTGCAGATTGTTAAAGGTTTGAAAGTTTTAGGGTCTCTGTTTGCTTCTAAATGGCAACCTTCCCCCTTCACTGGACGGGCCCGCAAGTTGGTCGTTCCAGCTGACGCTCCACACAAGAAGGTATAATTCTGTGAGAGTTTATACATGAAAATCTGATCTGAGGAGTAATGGGGGATTTTCACACATTAAAAAAAAAATGTCTTTGTTTATGCAGTTTGTCCTGCTCGTCGGTGACTCCCATCTTCGAGCCATCGCCGACGGATTCGTGGCGATGCCGGACGGAGCACTCTCCTTTGGCGTCCTGTCCATCCCCGGGGCGTCGGCAGCTGAGTTGCGGACTGAGGTCCTGAATGTTGTTCTGCCTCGGACACCCGAGGCAGTATGTCTTTTGGGGCCCAGTAACAATTTGTGTTCTAGCAGGACCGTCAGCGAGGCTGGGGCAGACTTTGGCAAGCTGCTGAAGAGCGTTTGTGGTACCTGGCCCAGCGTAAGCTTATTTTTCTTTATATTGTTACTGTCATGATTATACGCTTGATAATATAATTGGTTTTATGAGCGATTGTGTTAATTTTAATGTCTACGACGTTTTGAGAGAAAATGTGCTTTTGGCAGAGGAACGTTTTTGTTCTGGACTTCCCTCCCCGTCTGAACATCGATGTGGCCCTGCAGGATCTTCTGCGTCAGGAGTACCATCGTGTGGCAGCACGTATGGGTATGTAAAAATAAAAAAAAAAAAAAGATGTTAAAGTGAAGTACCATGTAGAACATGCCTGTTTGAGCAAACTAATGTAATATGTATTATGATTTTAATATTAAAGTGGCATTCCCAAATTTCAGTCCTAATCGATTTGGCCTAAATATCTATGTATCAGTAAGTGTCAATTATTCGACAAATCATGATGTTTTTTATTTTATTTAAGATGTCAGGTACGTGTCTGTCGCTGACCACTTTCCACTGACACGACTTGACCTGTGGTGTAGAGACGGCGTAAGTATAATATGTTACACTCAAATGGCACGTGAAAAGAGTGTGATGTGCCTTTTTCTTGTAGATTATATGAAAAGTTAATTTCATGGCTCATGCCGGTTTACTGTAACATTTCTGTTTTGTAAATTAATTTTGATGATGTCTGGCAGGTACACCTGAGTGATGATGCTGGGATGGAGATCCTTGCGCGTTTGGTGTGGGCTGCTGCTTCCCAGCAACTGGAGAGGGCGACTCGGGTTGCAACGGTGCAGAGGACTTCTCCCAGGACATCACCACCTGCCAGAAGGGTCTCCCAAAAGTGGTTGTGATGGACGAGGTCGCGTGTGCCACGTCCATCCAACCCTTTTGAGTGGACGGTTGTTGGACGGACCACGAAGGTAATAGATTGCACCCCTGTAACGTTAAACAATTCACACGATTGTTGATGTATGTTTTGGCAGTCACCGGTCTCTGTTTTTCCCTATGGCGCCGGCCGGCGAGCCGTGGGCATACAATGCGAAATTCAGGACACGCGTGGACGTTTTGTCCAGGGACAAACCGCAACGCTGGTGACGTCACAATGCATTTTGTTTGGCAGAGGCTACTGCGCCGTGGGCTTCGACGTATTCATTGGTTTTGTGTTTTTAGACAGCCCAGCCAGAGACGCCGCCACCAGCCCCTTCACCCTGGGCCAAGAAGGATGCGATCACCCCCTCGCAGTCTCCAGCTCAGAAGGTATGGCCTACTTGCTAGCAATTATAATGGTTAAATACATAGACTGTGTAATTCAAAGTCTTCACTTTCCTAACTTGATGTTCTGTGTAATCAGATGGCCAGACTTCCCATCGCCGCGCTGGCCGCACCCGTTGTTGGACGGACCAAGAAGGTAATGGATTGCACCACACTGTAACTGTGTGGTTGAAACCTTTTCAAAAGGGATGTTCTGCTAACATTTCACGTTAGTTTTCGTCAAAGACTACCCATTTTTAAAAATATAAACTATGGCTTTTCTCATTACAGACACGCCGGCCTGCGGAACCGAAGCAGCAGGTTTGTCATATTTATTATTTGCTTTACGTTAAAAAAATTCACATACGATTGTTGATGTGTATGTTTTGGCGGTCACCAAGTCTCTGTTTTTCCCTATGGCGCCGGCCGGTGAGCCGTGGGCATACAATGCGAAATTCAGGACACGCGTGGACGTTTTGTCCAGGGACAAACCGCAACGCTGGTGACGTCACAATGCATTTTGTTTGGCAGAGGCTACTGCGCCGTGGGCTTCGACGTATTCATTGGTTTTGTGTTTTTAGACAGCCCAGCCAGAGACGCCGCCACCAGCCCCTTCATCATCACCACCTGCCAGAAGAGTCTCCCCAAAAGTGGTTGTGATGGACGAGGTCGCCGTGCCACGTCCATCCAGCCCTTTTGAGTGGACAGTTGTTGGACGGACCAAGAAGGTAATAGATTGCACCCTGTAACTGTGTGGTTGAAACTTTTTCAAAAGGGATGTTCTGTTAACATTTCACGTTAGTTTTCGTCAGAGTACCCATTTTTACAAATATAAACTATGGCTTTTCTCATTACAGACACACCGGCCTGCGGAACCGGAGCAGCAGGTTTGTCATATTTATTATTTGCTTTACGTTAAACAATTCACATATGATTATTGATGTGTATGATTTGGCGGTCACCAAGTCTCTATTTTTCCTATGGCGCCGGCCGGCGAGAGCCGTGGGCATACAATGCGAAATTCAGGACACTCGTGGACGTTTTGTCCAGGGACAAACCGCAACGCTGGTGACGTCACAATGCATTGTGTTTGGCAGAGGCTACTGCGCCGTGGGCCTCAACGTATTCGTGCTTGTTTCTTCACAGGTTGACCATTCCTTCCCGCTAAATCCTGTGTGGTTTAGCCCTGCGATCTTGGATGCGATGGAAGAGGCTGTTCCATCGCATCTTCCCAGCGCTGTGGAGTGCAGAGCTCTTGGAAAAGGCGGAAAGGTCATTTGGATGCAAATTCTATCTTTTCGTTGAGGCCTTATTAAAAAGTGTCTCCCCCTTCCTGACATGTATCAAAATTAATAAAAGCCAACACCGTTTATGTTGCCCAAGAGGAGCTAAGCCACAAATATGGTTTGAAAAAAAGTTTGTATGGTTTTTGTTACATCAGAAGTCAACAGTGGAACATCGGCAGAGACGTGTTGCCTCCAAGAGGAGACAGAAAAAGCAGCAGGTTTGTCATATGTCTAATTATTAGAGGAATACTTATTGAATAATAATACTTATTACATATTTGGATTTGTTTGTGCGATGCACTGAGAATAAAAGGGAAAACGTAATATAGTATGAACAGATATTGCTCAAGTTTCTGTTGTGAAGAAATAAAGGATTCACTTTAGACTTCAATCCAGTGATTAAACATCTGTACGCTTCACTTTACACTCAAACAGCCGTCCAACGGCCGACCAATCGTGCAACTTCACTCAGTCACTCACTCAGTCACGGACAAACGCAAATGTAGGGCTTGTCCTCTGGACCAGCCCAAAATACATGGTTTCATTTTGTTAATGCAGTTCATACAATTATTTTTTCTTAGGTGGAGGCAACAGCAAGTGCCGTGGAGTCTTCCAAGCCATCGCCTCGCAGTCTAGGGACAGCGGTTGTGACAGAGGGGCTCGGTGCATCTTGTTCTGACAAGCCACTGCAGTTCACCAGCCAGGTGCACATGCACACTGTACACACACAACATGTGAAACTCCCTTCATTAATGTGGCTGTCCATAGGACATTTATTGTCAAAAGATTCTCACTCACACTCACAAGAAATATGCACATCAAAATAAAAATGACAACATTCCTTCATAATCATTTCAGGATTCCGCCATTGGACCGAGTCAACGCGTTCAATCCGTGAGGGCAACTCATTCTCAGATGGATCAGAGGTATGGCACTTTTTCTCGTAACAATCAGTGCACCTGCATGGCTCTCACCTTTCTGGCCTACCACCATGAGGGGTTGCATCTGGACACAAGCTCCCTTGACCACGTGCTTCAACGTGGAGATGCACTCTATGTAGGAATTAAACAACAGCTTATATTGGACAAAACGTTCCAACACAACTATTTGACCATAGAGGAGATGCCACAGCAGGTGTTGACTGATTCATGTGTTTACAATGCGCGCACAAACAATTCGGATCTCAGGGTCGGTTTCCTGAGAGACGAAGAAGCCAGCCCGAAGAGCAGCAGAAGAGGATCGTCCCTTGCCACTCAACTGGAGTGCCTGTCACAAGATGTCAGCCATGCTTTTCTCATTGTAGCTCCCGAGTGCATTGCAGTGTTTCGTGACAGAACAGGACGCTATGGGTTGTTTGATTCCCACTCCAGATCTGCACGAGGTTTACCACACTCTAGTGGAACTGCAATTGTGCTGACTTTCTGTGAGCTGAGTGACATGGTTGACCACTTGCATGCGCTTTTTGCAGACCGCAGCCCTTATGCGAGCTATGAGCTCATGCCAGTGTCCTTTGAAAGTGACCACGGTTTCAGTGAGACCCCTGGACAGTCGGCGGATGTGGCAATGACAAAGCCAACAACGGCGGTACCAGAAGCACAGACGTGTGTGGAAGCCAACATCCCAAGGAGCAAAACCGATGATGGACAACCAAAGAATCTGGACTTCAATCGGGGAGTGAACGTAACGCGTCAAACAACAACAGTGCAGGATTTCTCCAAACTGGGCAAAGAAAGGCAAAGAAAAGCTGTGCGTAGAGAGTGCAAAAAGCAACACGTACCACCTGGAGACAATGGCCTGAGAACCACTAAAAGACAATATGAAAAACAGAAATATGCCAGCAATTTGGAATTTCATCTGAAAAAGTGCAGGCAATGAAAACCAAATATGCACAAGACTGTGATCACCGAAAACAAAAGAAGGATTACATCACCAGAAGATACAACATGGATCCTGCTTTTTCAAAGTACCTGAGGGAGAGGTAAATCCTGCTTTTCAAAGCAGACAGAAAAAAGTAAAAGGTACAGCAGCGATCCTGCTTTTCAAAGCAGACGGAAAAAGTACCTGAGGGAGAGGTACAGCAGCGATCCTGCTTTTCAAAGCAGACAGAAAAAGTACCTGAGGGACAGGTACAGCAGCGATCCTGCTTTTCAAAGCAGACAGAAAAAGTATGTGACGGAAAAATACCGCAACAACCCACAATTCAGGCTGCGTCATGTACGACGCTGCACCCTGAACAAAAGCATAGACTCGCCACAAATGCTGCACTTCATGTTCGTCACAAGTTGCAGTGTGCCCTGAGAATCAAGAGGAAATACATGGACTTGGTAAGCCACCGCCCGGAAACTCCACAGCCTGTGGTCAACCCTGCAATGGAAGCTGCTATTTCTGCGTTCCGGGAAAGGATTCGACATGGGCCCACACGTGTCTGCACAGTGTGCCACAGAGCTCTGTTCCCCAATCAGGTAAGGCATTGCAACAGAGCCAAATATGGCAAAAACATTGGCGTGGCGGCTGCTTGCTTGACTGGTGGTACGTCCACGTATGTGACGGTGAGTGCTCAGCCCCATGTACTGTTCCGCAAGACAGGATGCAGGAGTGGATCTGCCACACCTGTGACAGCCACCTGATCAAAGGAGGGATGCCGTCCATCGCAGTTGCTAATAGCCTGCAGCTAGCACTCATTCCCCCAGAGCTGGAGGAGTTAAATGTGCTGGAAAGGCAGTTGATTGCAAAAATCCTGCCGTTTGCAAAAATAGTTGCGTTGCCCAAGGGACGGCAAAGAGCGGTACACGGTGCAGTCGTGTGTGTACCGTCAGAGGTGGAAACCACGGTGAACTCTCTCCCGAGGCCCAGCGCCGAAGCCCAGCTGTTGCAGGTAAAGTTAAAGCGAAAAATAAAGTACAAGGGATATCAGCACTTCTACACTGTGAACATGAAGAATGTGCTAGCAGGCCTGAGAAAACTGAAAGAGGGACATCCGCAATACAGCGACGTAGCGATAGATGAGAGCGCTACGTTTGAAAGTCTCCAAGGTGATCGGCCGGTCGATGAAGAGGACGCACGACGGGACAACCCGGATGCCGCACAGCCCGCGGAGCCCAGCAACCCAGACGGAGAAATGGAAACCGCTGCCGACGCAACGGATGAACGGCGGCCCAGTGACGCGGACAAAGAAAAGGAGGACCTCAGACCTGGTTTGGCCCTGGACACTTGCATGCAGCCTCCTGACATAGCGCAGGAAGTCCTGTCGTATGGCGATGGAATATTCAGCGTCGCTCCCGCCCAAGGAAACAAACCCGTCGGCTTCTTCTCCACACCAAAGCTTGAAGCCATGGCCTTTCCTGTGCAGTTCCCAACTGGACGGAACACACTGGATGAGGTCAGGCAAGTCAAGTTGTCAAGCTGAAACCGGTCAGAGACTTTCTCATGGACGCAAATGCCTCATTCGAGGATTTGTCGGACTTGCTGGAGAAATGTAAGATGACCCATGACGAATACCAGGAATCTGTCAAGGCCCTCACCTCTGGAATGGTTGTCATGATGAAGCGTGAGCCCAAGGACTGCTGGGTAAACGGATACAACCCGGATCTGCTGCGAGCATGGAACGCCAACATGGACATCCAGTTTATACTCGACGAGTTCAGTTGTATCATGTACATGATGTCGTACGTGGCCAAACCGGAACACGAGATGACCGAGTTCCTGAACTCGGGCATTCGTGACGTGAAAAAGTCAAACGTCAACAAACAGGATGAAATGAAGCAGATCATGCAGGCGTACGCTAAGCACAGAGAGGTCAGCGCTCAGGAGTCTGTGGCACGGGTATGCAGCCTACCGCTTAAAAGTGCTCGCAGACGGTCATTTTCGTACAGACTGATGAGGACGGTCTGAAAATGAGTCTCCCCTGAGCAGACTGAAGGACATGGGCCCAGACAAAGAGGGCGTGTGGATGTCAGGATTGCCCGACAAATACGAAAACAGACCTGCGACAGGTGACTTTAATGACATGTGTCTGGCCGATTTTGCATCGGGCTGCAGGGTTCTCTACGGCCGGAAAACTGAAGGAGCGAATGCCATTCCCTCCAGAACGACAAAGGATTAGTTCAGAAAAGAACCCAGGGAAAATCTGCCATCATCCGGTTTACTCGGTTCTCGGAGAAAAACAACCGGAAAAGTTTTACAGACGGCTGTTAAAATTGTATTTCCCACACAGGACGGATGACGAACTGAAAAGCAAATACTATCCGACCTATGAAGAAGACCGTGGAGGGAGCGTAAAACAATACGTGGACTTCAACAGGAAACGATACGGACAAGGGAAAGAAATTGAGAAGGCGCTGAAACAGCTTGAAAAACAAAGGGCCAGTTCTCAATGCGTGGAACACTCTTGCACCGGAGGTTGAAGTGGATCGTTTGGAGTGTGTCGCTCA
This sequence comes from Aldrovandia affinis, assembly GCA_029706075.1. NCBI lineage: Eukaryota > Metazoa > Chordata > Actinopteri > Notacanthiformes > Halosauridae > Aldrovandia > Aldrovandia affinis. Next base: position 4,476,380 of record JAINUG010000012.1, read on the forward strand.
GCGACAAGCCATTCACCCCGATGAGCACGAAGAACAAGACCAGATTCCGGATTACGAAGTCCATGCTCTGTACAGTGGTGCAATTGACGCCCCGAAATTGAGCCCGGACTTTGTGAGGAGTATGTACCGAAGCCTCAACGAAACGCAAGCGTCCGTTTTCTACACCGTGCGCGAGTGGTGTTTGAAGCGTGTCTGGGGTCACAATCCTGAACCCCTGTTTTACTTTATCTCTGGGGGAGCCGGCTGTGGCAAATCCCACGTCATTAAGTGCGTCTATCAGGAGGCTACCAAGATTCTGCGCCAACTTCCCAGGTTTCGCGATGAAGCGGACATGTCCCAGCCTGCAGTGCTGCTGACGGCGTTTACTGGCACTGCGGCTTTCAACATCTCTGGTAAAACCCTGCACTCGGTCTTGAAGCTCCCGAGAAATTTGAGACCACATTATCAAGGACTCGGAAATGCACTGGATGAAGTGAGAGCGGCACTGTCCAATGCAGAGATTCTCATTATCGACGAGATATCCATAGTCTCTAAGGAACTCTTTGCCTATGTCCACTGGAGATTCCAGCAAATCAAAGGCAACAGGAAACCATTTGGAGGTATGTCTGTCCTTGCAGTTGGAGACTTCTACCAGCTGCCACCCGTTGGTAAAGCCAAACAGCTCTGCATCTGTGAGGGGGATGTGCTTGATCTCTGGAAAGATTTCCAGATGGTCAACCTTACGGAGATCATGCGGCAGAAAGACGATCGTGCTTTCGCCCAACTCTTGAACAGGATCAGAACTAAGAAGAAGACTGATCCTCTCAGCGTCGACGACGCAGCTCTGCTCACACAGGCTGTCGCTGAAATCAAAGATTGTCCGCCTGATGTCCTTCATATCTTTGCCATGAACAAAGAAGTCGATGCGCACAATGCTGCAACCGTAACTGCCCTGCGCTTGCAAGTCGTCAACATTCCAGCAGAGGACTACAGAAAAGACCCGCGAACAGGAGGAATGGTCATCCTGACTGATCTCAAGGGCAACAGCAGGGATTTACCGGACAACATACAAGCTGCTCAGGGAGCAGGGGTCATGGTGACGAGGAACCTGGATACCGAGGACGGTATTGTAAATGGGACCTTTGGAACAATCGCCAACATTGTTCCCATCGCTGGATGTGGGCTGACGACGGTGAAGCTAATCGGACTGCAATTGGATAATCCCATGGCGGGTCAGAAATTCCGCAGGAAGATTGCAGGGGCGACCGATGACTTGGTGTACATCGAAAGGTTCGAGGAACAAATGAGCAAAAGAGTGGTTCGGCGGCAGTTCCCGATGAAACTGGCCTTTGGATGTACAGCTCACAAAGTGCAAGGCATGACTATGAAGTCTGCAGTGGTGTGTCTGAAGCGTGTTTTTGAATCTGGAATGGCCTATGTCGCCCTAAGCCGGACGACCTCGCTTGAGGGACTGAGGATAATCGACTTTGAAGAAAAGAAGATTTATGCCGATCCGAACGTCACGACGGCAATGGAGAATATGAGTCACGCTTCATTCCGGAGTACAAGGCCACTGTTACATTTTGTGAAATCGGCAGAGCACGCCGCTCCAACGTTGACCGTCGTCCATCACAATGCGGAAGGACTTCCACCGCACATGGAGGACTTGAAGTCTCACCACGAGCTCGGACTTGCCAACGTTTTATGCGTCACCGAAACCCATTTGTCGGGATCGTTTGTTTCCCCAAAGTTCCAGTTGGAGGGATATGACATGTTTGCGCACAACAGACATGTGTCCTACACAAACAGAGTCGACATGGCTACAAAAGATGGAGGTGGAGTTGCGGTGTACTGCAGGAGCAGTCTTCAGGCAGAGGCCCGGAGATACTTTCACGATGTGACGGATCTTGAATTCTCAGTCGTCAAAGTTGAGTCCCCGGTCAGAGCCTTGATAGCCGCAGTGTACAGACCACCAAATTTAGGTCTCGACACGTTCCTTCCAAACATGCAAAGCCTCTTGGACTCTTTGGAGACGATGGATTGCCAGCCTGTCGTCGTTTGTGGAGACTTCAATGAAGACCTGCTCTCAAAAGGGAAGAAAGCCATCCGGGAGTTGTTTCACTCCCGAGGCTATAGCCAGCTTGTCTCCGCTGCCACAACTGAAAAGCAGACACTGATTGATTACATTTACATTTCGCGACCAGAATTGTGCCTTCAATCGGGTGTGCTGCAAACGTATCACAGTTATCACGTTCCGGTATACTGTATTTTGACTTTGTCGGCAGTGGGAGCTAGCGCTTCATTCGTCATAGAATGAGAACCAAGACCGGGTTTCTGTGTCAGATTCAAAGACGGTTACCACGCAATGGCTAGTTAATTAGGGTGTGTGTGGAGGACGTCGGTCTCGGCCACGTTGGAGTGGCATGGTTGCCTGTCTTGTTTCATGTGGTAGAGGCCTTTGGAGCAGTGAGACTTTCCGGGGCAGGTTTGGCACTCTCAGGGTGTGACAGTGAACTGTCGCCGGAGGGAAGTCCTTAATTGGTTTAATTATTATTTGATTATTTAATTGGTGTCAATCAATTAAACCACGTCTGGGGGGAGAGACAGAAAAATAAATAAATAAAATCCGGTCCGTAGACCGACAAACTCCACTCCGCGTCTCCTGGCTGTTCTGTTCCCGTTCAGGGTTTGCCACGTGGCGTGTGACAGTTTGGTGCCAAAAACCCGGGACAGAGCAGCACCCCTCTTGGCTGTCATGGGGATTCCCCCACCTCGGTCGAGCGACTGAAAAGCCGCAAGATCGGGGTGGTGAAGCCGGAGGGGAGGAAGCTGGATTGGCCGAGTCCAGTGAGGACACCGCCCTATAGCCTGGTGCAGGGGGGAGAAGGCTCTAGCCCTGAGGGCTGGTTGAAGCCAAAGGGTAGAGTGCTTCGTAACCCAGAGGCACGCAGAAGGGGGTGTCCAAGACGTTCCGGTATACTTTATTTTGACTTCGTCGGCAGCAGGTAAGTATAATATTCTGAGCAGGTAAGTATAATATTCTATTCTTCATTTCCACAATATGTACAATAATCTCTGTTGATGTCTATGTTAATATGTATGTGTACTAACAATGTGTATTTGTCCATCTACAAATCCCTAATTTTGCAGGTACATTCCAGGGGTCTATAGTTTTGGAAACAAAACATCGCTTTTTTTAAACCTGATACTAACATCTCACTCTCGGCCTGTACCTTGACGTTGGTGAGTGAGCTTTAAACTAAACCAGGCCATTTTATGTCTAACTTACTATTTCAGTGCTTTGACATGGGGAAATAAAATGTATTATTATGAAATAATAATAAAGTAAGGTTTCATTACAGTGTTGTCAGATAACACAAGTGACAGGCATGTTGCCATAAACTGACGTAAGCTGTAACGACTACTTATGACACCTCTTATGTCAACTTTATGACACTGTTTTATGTTGACCATATGTGTTGGTGTTACTGATCCATTTTTTGTTGCCACTTCTACTTATTTGATCTATTCCACTACAAAGATTTGGGAAACACTGCGATGGATTGGTCTAAATGTGACTGCCATTGAATTGAAGGCACACTCACACACTCTCTCTCTCACACACTCTCCACACTCACACACACCGCTGCTCACACGCACACGCAGTCTCTCTCACGCGCACACTCACTCGCTCTCTCACAGACACGCGTATCTCTCTACTCCTCTCCTACACATCTGTGTGTGTGTGTGTGTGTGTGTGTGTTACTGCTTGTGTGTGGGGGGCAGGCACCCTCAAAATTTCAGTGGAATTTTTTCTAGTTTTCTGTAGCGATTCTTGCGGGTTAACGCCACTTGCTCCCTATTGTGTTTTAGTGACATCCTGATTGTTCAGGAGTGTCCTTGATCGTTATTCCCCATTGGTCGCACTTGGGCCTCACCCCTATAAGCCCTCACACATCCCATCATGCTTAAGGTCATTTATAACAATGCTAGGCAAGACCAGTTGTCCATTACTTTGGCTACCATGGCTAGAAGAAGAGATCTCAGTGACTTGCTGGGGGGTGATTGTTGGGGCATGTTTGGCAAGAGCTTCAGTGATGCAGACCGCTCAACTTGCTGATGTTTCATGAGGAACAGTGACAGTGACTAAAGTGATGTTGTCATGGAAGTCTGAGGGAACTCATCAGCTAGAGGCAACTGTGATCAAAAGCACATAGGCTACTCCTTGACTGTTATGTCCATGCATTGGTTTGAGATGCAAGTTGACAGTCATCAAGAACAGTCCATTGAGAACTTCAGAGAGAAGGATACTATGGTTGGGTTGCAGTGCATAAACCCCTTTTTGTAACACCTAAAATGCATGTTTGTGAGTAAAGTTCAAAGAACACAGGCAGTGGTCTACGTGGAAAACGTCATATAGCCAGATGAGCCATCAGCGTTTTCCACCACCATCAACAAAACACCAAACCATGGAATTTATTATGGAAGAATGGCATTGTATCCCTCCAATAGTTTCAGACACTTGTAGAATCTAAGCCAAGGTGCACTGAAGCTGTTCAGGAGGCTTGTGGTGGCTTGCCAAAACATTTGATTATCATGATTATATAATTCTGACTAAACTACAGTATATCATAAAATAATCGTGCTTTCCATTAATTGTATGTTTTTTCAACTGTCTTAAACATGCCAATGAAAATAACTACCAGGAATTTATAAAATATGAAAGATATTTTCCTGTTATTTAATGATGCTTTTCACTCTTTTTAATTGGATTGACCGAATGTTTTCCCCAATCCTGATCACAGGTTTAGGAACTGCTAGCCAACGGATATGTTCTTGTGTGCAGTGCCACCTTTATCCTCTAGAGGACAGCAACCCACCACCATATTTTGCTAAAGCAACGCTTTTTCTGGACACAATGATCAGTGACGTGACATAGTTAAACTGTGCTCAGTTTCCTTGAACCTCTACATCCACACATTTCAGTGATGTACAGATGCCAAGACAAACACACAGATGGTAAGAGTGACTTTTCACACAGTTTACAAACAACTTACAACCGTGACTCATGCAGACCATGGCTCGGCTTATACTCGTCAATTCGGCGATGATGTCGCCGCCACAGGCCGCCCCGCCTCCCTTACATTTTTCCCTCAATGCTCACCTGGCTGTGCCGACTGGAAAAAATATATAGCTGCGCGCTAATCGGACAAGAACATAAATTCCGAGCAGCCCCATGGAAAAGTAAGGTTCTAGACATCAGTGAGTCACCTGTTTACTTGCTTACTTACTTCTGGTTACCTGTGCTGCAGGCACGTTCTCAATTTCACCAACTTTCACAAAGGGCGCGAGCAGCTACGCGCCCGCGGCATAGCAGACGGGATGACAAATCTGCCTAGTGTTTATTAGATTTTGTTTAACTGTATTGTCATTTTTAATACTGTGTTGTGCATTTATATTTGTGCATGCTACTCTCTTGGCCAGGTCCCCCTTGAAAAAGAGATGACAATCTCTTATTTTTAATTAAAATTTTGTTTCAGATTTTCCCCATTTTTCTCCCAATTTGGTAGCCAATTGTACCCTGGCACAACCGGTAAAGGCCCTTGTTCTAAGTGCAGCATGGGTTTGATCCCCGGCTGTGCCAATCCGGCTCTGGCCGGAAGTCCCGTTCAGGGGTAGCAATTGGCTGTCCACCCCAGGGGGAAGGGGGAGGGAAACTGGTAAGAGCTCGCCACACGCATTTTTACATTTTACATTTTTAGGCATTTAGCAAACTTACACAGTTTACATTTCTTTACATACAATCCATTTATACAGCTGGGTATTTTTACTGAAGCAATTCAGGTTAAGTATCTTGCTCAAGGGTACAACGCCAGTGCTCCACCTGGGAATTGAACCAGCAACCTCTGAGTTACAAGTCCAGTTCCCCCTAACCATTACACTACACTGCCATACACTGCATGCACAGAAAGCTGTTGTTGAAAGTTTATCAGAATCACAGTCGATGGTTTGGCGAGTTCCGTCTCAAAGGTGGTGGTTCGGTGTCTTTGTCCACCGGGGAGGGGCGTGTCCAACAGCAGAGGGGTGTGTCCCACAGGAGAGGGGCATGTCCAGCAGCAGAGGGGTGTGTCCACAGGAGAGGGGTGTAGAGTTTGGGCGTGTCCCACAGGAGAGGGGTGTAGAGTTTGGGCATGTGCACAGTAGTAGAGTTTGGGCGTGTCCCACAGGAGAGGGGTGTAGTGTTTGGGCATGTCCACAGGACAGGGGTGCAGTGTTTGGATATTGCTGTGGTGGACAGACATATGTCTCAGTGCGGGTTACTGATGACACCGTCCTGCTGGAGCAAATAAGGCCGTGATCTGGGCGATTCCGCACCTGGCCACCAGGGGGTGACATCCCTGATGTATGTATTGCCCCTACGTTTTCTAGCCACTGGTACATATACGTATTCCATTGGTGATGCGGAGAACCTGAGCAAACATACAGTTTATATAGTTGTATGTATATAGTTATCAATAATGAATAAAATGTACTGTTGCATATTAAGTGCGGTGTAATTTTCTCATATGATTCTCGAGTGATTGGTGCAATAGCACTCGAACTCACATTACGATCACCGCAGCCCTGGGTGAGCCACAGTCGTGAGAGCGAAAACCCAGGGTAAAGTCCAAAGTTAGCTCACTAACCCACCAATCCTGCTTTGTGAAACAGTGCTCGGGATATGTTCATGTTGCATGCGATTGGCTGTGTTACAAACACCGGCCCTTTTGTGTGTACGCGCTCATAGCTCGATCGGAAAAACCAGGGTTGACAGAATGAGTTGATAACCACCGTCGTGAGACAGGTTAGCCGTAATTGCCTTTGTTAGGTTTTGTGTAGTCAGCTAATGCAAAGATACCCTGACTATGTTGAACTTCCTTTGTAAGATAGGCCCCAGGAGAGGGTGATATCACTAAGGGGCATGTGTGTTTATGTGTGTGTGTGTATTTGTGAGTGTATGTGTATGTGTGAAACTAATTTAAATTAAATTCATGAATTTAAAAATGCCAATACATTTCTACAGGGATTTTCCAAGTAATTAATTGAATTTTAATGCATTTCCCAAATTGACTGAATTGAAATGGAATTGACCCCAAAGCTGTGGTCTAAAGATTATCCAGTGGTGTGTGAAGCCTGGTCTTGAGAGCTCCATGGTGTCTCTGCTCTTCTCTGTCACCGCCCGTCCTGGAAACCACGGAGGAAATAGCTTCCCGATATCAGCGCGGAATTGACCTTTACCTCGTTCCACCTGCGTCCTATTGTTCTGCTGACAGACGTGAACTTGAAATAGGCTCTGTAATCTACTTTATGAACCCCTTCCACAAATAGAGAGAAACTCTATCAAATCCCCCTCCTATGGGTAAAGGTTCTCGCCTCTCCACTGTGTATCTGATGTGTGGTGAGGTTGTACTGGTACACTAAGGCTGCGGTCGTGTTCACCCAGGTGGGTGCTGCACATTGGTGGTGGTCGAGGTGAGTTGCCCCCTAACATTGGAAAGCGCTTTGAGTTCCTTGGAATAAAAACGCTATGTAAATCCAATGTTCACTTTGATTCATTAATTAATTCATAATGCCATTCACATCTGGGTGTGGGTGATTGACCCATGGCCAGAGACAGCGACAGACTGGCACATGACCAATCCCACAGTCCCCAGACCTCCAGTCTCTCCTGGATAGGGTGAAGTTCTCTGGCCTTATCTCCCTGTGATCCGTAATCGTTGTCTCAGTACTTGTACTTTGTGCAATGACAATAAAGTTGAATCTAATCTAATGTAATCTAATCTAATGGCCGCTGGACAGAATCTCTATGGTGGTGGAGGGAGAGAGCAGTCACATGAAAGTGGGTGGGGCTATTGCACTCATCAACAGTCACGAGTCAAATCTCCAACCTGAGATTGGATGACTTTGAACTCTTCTGGCCTATGGGCTTCCTGCAGTCGGTGCGTGCAGGGTCCTGACGGTGGATTCGTTTGTCTCTGGCGGTTCATCATTCCACAACATCCACTCTACTGTGGGATTGGTTAGAGGCGGTACCTGACCACTGGATTATTAGCAAAGCACAATCCCGGTAGTTTGACAGAGTTCTACCACACCAGGGTGAGAAGCTAGTCAGGCTCATAGTTGTGAGCTCATAGTTATGAGCAGTGGCAGGTCCAGACCACTTTAACAGGGGTGGCCAAAGAGTGGCACAGAACCACACAGGGGGCGGACTTTCAAAATGTAATCAAATCAAATCAAATCAAGTTTATTTGTATAGCGCTTTTCACAATAGAATTGTCACAAAACGCTTAACAGAGGGGGAACCCAGGCCTAGACCCCCAAAAGCAAGCCTAACGGCAACAGTGGCAAGGGAAAAACTCCTAGGCAGGGAGAAACCTTGGGAGGAACCAGACTAAAAAGGGGGAGCCCATCCTCTTCTGGCCGGCACAGGGTATGTCCAAAAAAAGACCATGTCATGGTCAGTCCAAGGTGGCTCAGGGCTGAAAGACTTTGCCCCTCCTGAGTTAGGTAGTCAGCGGGGGGGGCTAAACCACACGGAGAGGGTCCAGATCCAGGAACTGGGGTTGGCGTGGGGGTGAGGGTTGATGGGGGTAGCTCACACTTCTCGCAGGATCTAGGGTTCGGGGCAGGTGCCCCGAGTCAGAGGCCGAGGCAGAGAAGAGAACATGCAGTCAGAAAAAAAAAGCAGTGCTATAGCCAGTAGCATTATGTAAGAGCAGGGGAGCACAAGCATAGGAAATATACAGATAGCCCCAACAGGTGTAAGCTATGGCAGCATACCTATTAGGAGAGGGACAGAGAAAACACGCAGCCATGAGAGAGTTCCAAACAATCCACACCTGATCAAGGATAACCAGCATAACAGTGGTGGTAACACATTGAGGAGGTGACAGTATGGAAAGTTTCTCACTCCATAAGACACTAGGGCACGGCCTTCTCCATCTCTCCACCTAGACTATGTTTGGCAGTAGGCTAGGCTGAAAAGATATGTTTTTAATCTACACTTAAAAATTTAAACTGTGTCCGAATCCCTAACATGCCTTGGTAAACCGTTCCACAACAGAGGAGCTCAAAAGAGAAGGCTCTACCACCAGCTGTGCTTTTCAAAATTCTAGGGAGTAATAGATGGCCAGCTTCTTGTGAACGAAGCAGTCGTGTCGGCTTATAGGGGGCAATCATTTCGGTCAGATATAAAGGTGCAAGTCCGTTTACTGCTTTAAATGTTAGCAACAGTACTTTATAATCAGCCCGATATTTAATAGGAAGCCAATGTAGTGATGCTAACACTGGAGTAATGTGCTCATACTTTTGGATCTAGTCAAAAACGTGCGTGCTGTATTCTGTACTAGTTGAAGACTCTTTAGAGAGCTACTAGAGGAGCCGGATAATAAGGCATTACAATAGTCTAGCCTCGATGCAACAAAAGCATGCATCAAGGTTTTAGCATCCTCTAATGACAGAATGTGCCGAATTTTAGCTATGTTTCTTAGGTGAAAGAAAAGATGAAAAGATAAATTTGAAAAGATGTGATTGACAACCTAATAACCTATCAAGGGCCAGATGAAGTAGGGTGGCACCCAGGGTGGCCAACCAAATTTCTGTGGGGGCAGGTGCCCCCCCAAGCCCCTCCCTGGACACGCCCTTGTTTATGAGCCTGACCAGAGACCCGAGTCGGAGGCTGCTGCACTTTTGAGAAAGCTGCTCGGCAAAACACCCAGCTGTATAAACAAACAAACTAGGAGAAGCGCAAGTCACCCAGAATAGAGAAAGTCTGCAGAGTGAATGCATAGTGGAAATATAATAATAGATCACGATGACAACGTCGCCCTAGCGATGTGCATAACTTATTGCTGCTCTTTTTAATCCTTGCGCAGCCAGCAGCTGTTCGTAACCCTCCCGCACAAGGACCCCGTGTGGTGGAAATGTCAGTTGCTCAACGCTTGTTCCGCTGCTTGGAGAGACGATTTATTTTCTTAGTGCATTAATGGCTGAAGTGGATCAGAGAGCTGAGAATCACGCGTGTGAGAGCCATCTGTACCCGCGCTGCTACAGACGAGCTGGTCCCACACCACCCACAGGGAGCTCTCTTTATTTCATCTCCAGCCGGTCGATAACAGGGCACCTAACACAAGGAAAGGGAAATGCATCACAGTACACGCACACACACACACACACACACACACACACACACACACACACACACACACACACACACACACACACACACACACACACACACACACACACAGCACACACACACACAATCATACACACACACACAGACACACACTTACGCAATCATACACAATCATACACACACAAACAATCATACACACACACACACATACACAATCATACACACACACACACATTTTGACAAAGGTAGACCAGTGTTCCATAAGTCACCTGGCTCTGTTCTCTCTGCTCTCCTTCCCAGAGGCCTCTGGGGCGTGGGGGTCTCGCATGCGCTCACACATCTCCTCCTGGAGGCTGAGCTCATCCATGACCTCCCCCAGCCCCCCACACATGTGCTTCACACCAAAATTAATTATGGATCCCAACCCCCTCTCTGCAGATTCATCGTCCAGTGATTACGAGGAGAAACAGACATGTTAAGAGACGGAAGGGAATTTAAGCTGGCTCTGCGAGGTTTGGGGGAGTTTGAGCGATGTCTTCATTATCTGTGGTCGTCCGTATGAAGACAGATGCGACAGGAGAGGATTCATTTCTTTCTTTCACCTGGGAGTGTGAATCAATAACCCCGTGGAACAGGTATTAATGACCCACGTCAAGTAAACACATTAGTAATGAGCACTGATTATTAATGCCTTATAGAAATAATATACATCAACACAATGGGACCGTTCATCAGCAAACCAGGCCTGACTCTGCACTGTACGCTAGCTTATTGTGAATGACATCATCTACTGATCACTCGCACACTCACACACACACACACACACACACACACACACACACACACACACACACACACACACACACACACACACACACACACACACACACAAGCAGTGGCATGGCTGGAAAGTATACAGGCATTTATAACTGCTAATGAATGGTGTAGTAATTGAGAGAGATCTCCATGCGTCATTATGCTAATGCGCGTTAGCCAGAGCGCTGGACCGTGGTGACAACGAGGAGAAGCACAAAAACCAAACGTGATTAATTGCAGAAATAAGAACAGGTTGCAGATGAGTCCTCAAACGTTGTTCCTCTATTGCTACAACAACGCTCCCCCTCCCATGAAACCCTGTGCCTATTCGGTCACTTCATGCTCTCGTCTCGAGGCTCTTCATCACCGTCAGGATCGATGGACAAGCGCATCGCTCCTCCCGCGTCTGTGCAATCAGGGCCGAGCCGAGCCCCTCCCCGCGCTAATCCCCCTCGGAAGGGGAGTTTTGGAGGGCGTGCACCTCTCGGCCACCGCGCTAATCCCCTTCAAAGGGGGAGTTTTAGAGGGCGTGCACCTCTCGTTCACCATGTGAATCCGCCTCGGAGGGGGAGTTTTAGAGAGCGTGCACCTCTGGGCCACTGCCCTAATCCCCCTCGGGGGGGGAGTTTTAGAGGGCGCGCACATCTCCCTTTTCTGTGCTGATGGATGAATGCCCGTTTCACAAATGAAGAGATGGCAGGAGAGAGGGAGGGGGATAGAGAGAGAAAGAGGGTGAGCGATAGAGAGGAAGAGAGAGAGCGGGAGGGAGATAGAGACAGATGAAGAGGGATAGAGGGGAAGAGAGATTGAGAGAGGGAGGGGGGAGAGAGCGAAAGGGGGTTAACACGTGTGCGGTGCTCATTTACACGGGCGACGGGGAATTGCCCGAATAGCTGGCGAGCACGCTAATTACTCCACCGCATCCCCCTGGGTTAGCGTCGGCGGCAGCGAACATCTCCAGCTCCGCCCCCCCGGGCCCCCCACTCCCGAAATGGGGATAGAGGGAGGAAAGGAGATGGAGAAAATGAGAGGGGGGGGAGACAGCAGTCATGTTGCTCATATGTCAACACGCTTCAGGCTTCTACCCCCTGACTCTTCTCCCCTAGCCTCCCGTCCGTTGGACGCTGAAGCTGATCCTGAAGCAGACACAGGACGGAGGGTGAAGTCTGTCCCTGTGGGCTGCGGCTCCTCTTCAGACTGGCCCTCGCTCACGTCTGCATCGCCTGGGTTACGATCAGACACAAATCCCTCTGCATTCGGCTCAGGAGGTCAATACCACTGCAGCTCAGTAAGCTGCGCATGTCGTGCGCTCACACACACACACACACACACACACACACACACACACACACAGACGGGAACACACATGCACGCATGCAGGCACGCCCAAATACACACGTATGCCTGCACACGCACACACACACACACACACACGCATGCTCACGCACACACACATACACAAGCATCCACACACACTTGTAATGGATATGTACGATCCAGAGGGAGACAGCTCCCCTTGTGTCCTGTTAATTAGAGCAGGGGTATAGCCGTCCTCTGAGCTAGCTAACAGCACAAAGGCGGATAAGCCAGGAGTCTCTCTCTTGCACCGGGTCGCCCGTCAGGAAGGAGGGCGTGCTGGTGAACCGAGGGCTCCTCACCAGTCTGGTGAATCTCTGTTAATGATGTCTCATTCCAGTGAGCACCTCAGTCACCCCTCCACAGCTCGTTACAGGTGTAATTAGTCACAGTCAGTGTGATTAAACACACACTGGGTCCTGAACTTGGTTGGAATAAATTTGTTCCTTGGTTGATAAGAAATGGTCTCAGTGCCTGATATGAAACTGTCCTGCACATAAAGTCACCCATGCTCTCCTGCCTTTTAGCTCCTTACATTTATGGACAGTCTGGGAAACCCCAAGCCATCAGATTGATAATACTAATTATTATAATACTAATAATAATAATTATTTAACAGGCCTATTGGATTTAGAAATGTTCTGGGTACTAGGCACAATTAGGATATGTGCACAGTGTGTGTATGTGTGTGTGTATATGGGTGAGGGTTGTGTGTGTGTGTGTATATGGGCGAGGGTTGTGCGTGTGTGTGTGTGTGTGTGTGTGTATGGGCGAAGGTTGTGTGTGCGTCTGTGTGTGTGTGTGTGTGTGTGTGTGTGTGTGTGTGTGTGTGTGTGTGTGTGTGTTTGTGTATATACATGGGTGAGAGTTACATCTTGTAAGTCGCTCTGGATAAGAGCGTCTGCTAAATGCTTAAAATGTAAAATGTTGTGTGTGTGTGTGTGTGTGTGTATGGGTGAGGGTTGTGTGTGTGTGTTTGTGTGTGTGCATCTGTGTGTGTGTGTGTGTGTGTCTGTTATTCTTCAGGTTGGTCTTATGTCTTCTCCATGCTGTATGGTGTCACAAACCATGTGACCATGTCTGATTAAATTTTTTCATGTTTTGGAGGGGGGCTGCGCTTGACCCACGGTGTCACACCGAGGTGGACTCATTTCCTGTGTGTCCGTCTCTCATTAGGAAAAGCAATCACATCGCTCATTACCGCGCGCGGCAGGACGGAGCACCACGGCAGAGCGGGGGAGACAGACTGACCCCGTGCTGCAGGCTCCGTCTGCAGGGTCCCTCTCTCCTTTCATTACATTTTCCAATCCCCCTTTCTCCTCTGCCGATTTAGACCACCCAAACGGGTCAGCAACCCAAAATCAGAAAACCAATTCAGACACAAGAAACCAGGTGAGGTGAGTTTGACTGTAATCGCCTGCTTTGATTGATCAATTAAGTGCTGAACAACAACGAATGCCAGCCAATAGGCCCCTGCCTCACGCCATTACCTCACAATGCTAAAGGGATGCATCTGTGAATATTTAACTCACCATGTAACCGCCACTGTCCTGTCAGCGGTTTCCCACAACCCTCCATCTGCCCAGCGGAACCTATCTTTCCATTTTATGTTTTACTCGGTCTTCTCTCCCTTCGTTGTTGAAGTCGGGGGGGAATTAATACATGGTAGGAACAATCGTAGTTAGCGCACGAGATCAGTGCAGGAATACAGCGATAGACATCATTGCAGGCATCTGCGTACCATACCTGTAACACCAGGAAGGAAAAGGTTGGTGAATCAACATCAGAGGCAGGAGAAGATCGTTCATCAAACCCACTAATCAATCAGGATTAAACACAGGAGAAGAGAAACAACACAGGGAAAATCCAAACATGTGACTTATGATGATCAGCACATTCTCACTCAAACTTTGTCCCCAGGGGCGGCGGATAGCGTAGCGGTCTAACACACCGTATTTTGGCTGGTATGATACGAGTGTTCGCTGCCTGTCAGGGACGCGGTTCGAAACCCGTCTCTACCAGACTGGCCCTGGTCGGCAGCCCCGGTCGGGGGCGGCGTTTGGCTGTCCGCCCCAGGGGAGGGGGGAGGGTGAGCCGGCTCAAGTTCGCAATGAAACACGTAAGGGAGTCTCCAGAACGTGGGTGGGTTTGTTGCCCTCTGAGAATTAGCTTGCAAATTGAAATACCCCGTATATCGAGGGTATAATTGGCCAGTAAATTTGGGAGAAAAACCGGGAAAAATGCGAAACCCCCCAAAAAACAAACAAAAAAATCGACTTTGTCCTGATTCAATTCTACACACAGTCACGCACTATAGGAAGGGGACCCACAGATCACCAGGCAGACTTCCGCAGGCAAAGGTCTCCAGGGTCCGGTAACACTGGTACAGCTCAAGAATAAAAGATTCTGAACCTGTGGCGGCCCAGAGTGTTGCGTCCTTCCTTCCGTCTGGATTCCTGGGCTATTTCCACTACACATCAAGTGCATCGAACACAATTGTACAGTATGTCTTAATAAGCCCCTTTGACGCACATGTTTTGTATGTAAACTTCAGAATGGCCTGTTATTCACCTCCCCGCGGGCCTCTTGCACAGAGGCAGCTCTGTTGTGGTCTGGGCTGGATCTGCACCGCAGGTGGCGCCTTGCTACCTAACAGCAATACAACAGCTGAATGCTCCACAGGGGGATCTAACAACAAGGACCACAATGGAAATAAGTCCTAGGACTTTTCTGTGTCATCCTTGATATGTATTTTTACATGTACATCGGGATGTATCCATGTATTGTGTTCTTTTAAAGTGAAATGTCAAATAAACTAAACTAAACGAAAACGAAAACTCCATTCTCCTCTTCAAACTCTTCACTCCTCCTCCTCCTCTCCCTCCCTCCCTCCTCCGTCAGTAAGCTCCAGCCTTCAGTTCATTGATCGCCCCCATCCCCCAAGTCTGATCCAATCAGCCACACGTCTCATAACGGCGTGAGAGATGGCAGCAGATCCAATAAAGCATTTCCCTCGCAACGTCTATATACCGTGTATACACACACATATATATATATATATATATATAAATAAAACACCCTACAGCCGTGCGTTGCCCAGCTTCAACACTGTGCACCCGCACCCCAGACTCCATGTTGGCTCTGTTTTGCGTCTGGGCTCCATGTTGGCTCTGTTTTGCCTCTGGGCTCCATGTTGGCTCTGTTTTGTGTCTGGGCTCCATGTTGGCTCTGTTTTGTGTCTGGGCTCCATGTTGCCTCTGTTTTGTGTCTGGCCTCCATATTAGCTCTGTCTCTCCTGGAGTGGGGCCCTGATGTACATGCTTGGGCCCTGAGGCGACAGGAAAAGGGAGCTCTGATCCCCATTTTGTCTCAGCGCAGCTCGGGTTCAGGTCCAGGCACTGCTCTGTAAGTTTTCACCAGTGTGATCGATCCAAAAACCTAAATCAGAACACGCCGCACCCCCAGGGCTGTATCGTGTACAGTGAGTGAACATGAAAGTCTCAGGTCTTCTCCCCACTCACCTTGAACGAGAGTCTGGAGTGAAGGGGTGAGGGAGATAACACACAGAGGAGGCTGTGAGATGAACAGAAAATGGGCTTTAGGAAATTAACGCTGGAAGTGCCAGTCAGCGTGGGAGTGAAAATATGAATCGATGTGATAAAACTCCTTTCTGCAGCTGCTACGGTGATAATAAGCATATTCATTATGACCAATGGGGGTTTATCAATTGTGGCTGTGCTGTGTTGTAAGCCATCCATTGCGGTCCAGCACAGCGACACCACATCCCTGCACCTGGATTCCCAGTACAGGGGCGATGGGGGGGTGAGGGGGTGCAACACTGTCACTGGGGGATTTATTTTGGGGGGCATGTGTCCCTAATTGGTCACAGTGAAGAGTTGCCGTGGGCCTCTGGGCCTGTCTCTTCCCAGTTTAGGGTCTCCCTGAGGGGCTCATTGTGGAAAGCCTCCAGACCCAGCCCAGCTACCCCCTGCCCCCCTCGCACCTGCAGGCCCCCCCCATCTCCCCTCGTTACCACAGGAAACAACACCACCCCCTCACACCTAGCCCCCGGTGATCAATCTCCGCCCCCTCACTCTCGACTCCGGGACCCTGGGGTGTTAGTGATGCTGTTTCTCTCCTCCTGTGTTTCATTGTTAAAGAGCCAGTCCAGGACTGAAACTCTTCGACTGAGAGGAGACGTCACTGCTGCTCTGGTTTTCCGTCGTTTCGCTGAACTAAACTTTGTTCGTGTTTTTGTGGTTCTCATTCACCATTCAGAGTTTGGTCAGTCTCTGAAACTATCAGAAAATGTTGTTGGCACAAAGAATCATCCCCCTCCCCCTCAACCCCACTTATTAGCACAAAGCACCATGGTGGTTAGATTGAACACACCATGCCCCGAGAGTGGGTATGTGTTTGCAGTTTGGTGACCGGGGTACGGGCGTGCTGATTGGGCAGTGGGGTTGTGATCCCTTTGACCCCATAATGAGAGACTAACCACTTAGACACAGAGCATGGTGGCGCCTCTTTCAGCACTGTGGACAGCTCCCTGGCAGCTCTGCACTGTGTGTCCCAACAGAGGAACATGGAGAACACGCCAAACACACAGAACACAGAGAACACGCTGAGAACATGCCAAACACACAGAACACGGAGTACATGGAGAACACACAGAACACAGAACAGAGCAGAACACAGAAAATATGGCAAGCACACAGCTAGCACAAACCCTGGAAACATGGCAAGCACACAGAACACGCCCTCCACCGCAAACATGCCAAGGACATCGATTCCAGAGAGTCTCTCTCTCTCACTCCCTCTCTCTGTCTCTCTCCCTCTCTCTCTGTCTCTGCCTCTCTCTGTCTCTCTCTGTCTGTCTGTCTGTGTGCTCTGGGTCTTAAGATGCACTCCAGACCCGAGATGAGTGTTCTCCTGCGGCATGTGTGTGAGCTGCAGGTTTACAGAAACGAGACGGGCGGGTAGCGATGGGGGGCAAGGCGGGGGGGCCGAGCAGGTTTACAGAAACAAGACGCACGCCATGCAGGGGGCGGGGGGGCAGGCTTATAGAGACGAGATATGTGGCTTGGGGGTGGGGGGGGACTGGCAGGTGTACAGAGGAGAGACGCACAACATAAAAAAGGGGGGTTTTGTTTTGTCCCTTGTTTCCAAAAAAACTCTTGTTTCTCGAGGCAGGACAGACCCGTGACACAAATGCCGGTGCGAAGCCGCTCGCCCATAAATCTTGCGAGGAGGAACGGGGAACAGCGCCCCCCTGGGATCTGGCCAGCTGGGAGAAGACCGTGACGGCCTTCCCCCCACATCGGCATTCTGCGGAGAGAGATGAGCACCGTCTGGGCGCGGGGGGAAACAAACCAGGGCACAGCCTGAGCGCCCAAAACACGGGTCAGAGCCAGCGACCCAGCCCAGACAGCGTTTCTGTTCAGGCTTTAGGGCGGACGGCCGTATTAAAGCCCACTCCTGCTCCTGATGCTGCTGTTTGAGCTTTCACAGTCTGACAGCTTTCCTACAGACACACACACTGCTGGTGCAAAATGCTGACGGAATGCCACACTCACGTCCCCGAGTGGTGCGACCGGTGAAGGCCCTTGCTCTAAGTGCAGGACGGCCACTGCAGCCTGGGCTCTGGCTGGGAGTCCTGCTCAGGGGGTGGTGATTGGCTGTCTGACCCCCTGGGGGAAGGGAGGAGGAGAAGCTGGCATGAGTTCGCTGCATTAGTTGTCTGTGCCGGTCCCAGAGTTACAGTGATGAACTCGCAGTATGAGGGGGGGATAGTTGAACCAAAAGAGGGTACAACTGACCACCAATTTGGGAAAAAACTTAAATAAATAAATAATAATAATAATTTTTAAAAACGCACTTGCAGGTGTCACGGCAACAACCCTGCCCGTGATTTACCCATGTGACCTTTAAGATTCTGTATCCAATACAGCACGAAGCAAACCAGAGAACATTAGAAAGGGTTTTTTGGGGGGGAGGGGGGTTTGATTTTTCACACTTCAAATAACCTACCATTCAGTCCATCTGATAGCTGGAACACGTAAACACAAGATGAAGATGGCTTGCAGTCCGTCAGCGTTGCGGATTTATGCCTGCATGAAGTGGAGCAGACATGGCCGAGTATTTATGTGGACTTCACTAACACTGTGTTTAAGTGTGCAAAGCTGAAAACGTGTTCATGCTGGAGCCGAATACGGGAATCTGTTTTATAATTACACAGCAGGAAATCCTTTCAATCAAATGAGATATGTTAAAGCACAGGTAAAACAAAACTTTGTAAAAACATGTATCAATTGAAATGATTGTAAAATATATTTCCTCTCATATGTACACAGCAGGAATATTCCCTGTCCAACATGGCAGCTCAACTGTGTCAGTTTCTGATCACTGCTGCTCTGCCAGCTAGCCAAGTCATCATGTTTGGTGACATGTCTGCAGAGACAGAGTTATGGGCTACCTCTTCAGCCTTTTAAAAGGCTCCTCCTTGAGGGAGTCTTTTATGCAGGGTCAATAACACCCCCCCACCCCCTTCCACTCCTTCCAGGACTCTCTCTGATCTAGCTCCTATGCCTTTTGTCGAGAAGGTGCCTTTTGAAAAAAAACCTGTGCAGGCAGACAGAGTGGGGCCATCTTTGGCGGGTTTATGGCTCTGTGAGTGAAGCCAGGGCACTTGGGGCATTACTTCAGCCTGCTCACGCCACTACCCACTTACACCACTACCCACTTCAGCCTGCTCACACCACTCTTACCCACTTCAGCCTGCTCACGCCACTCTTACCCACTTCAGCCTGCGCAGCTTGCTCCTACTTTCAGCGGCTTTTAACCTGAAATATGTGCAGGCCATCAGAAGAGAGAGAGAGAGAAAGACAAAGAGAGAGAGAGAGAGAGAGAGAGAGAGAGAGAGAAAGAGAAAGAGAAAGAGAAAGAGAAAGAGAGAGAGAGAGAGAGAGAGAGAGAAAGAGAAAGAGAAAGAGAAAGACAAAGAGAGAAAGAGAGAGAGAGAGAGAAAGAGAAAGAGAAAGAGAAAGAGAAAGAGAAGAGAGAGAGAGAGAAAGAGAAAGAGAAAGAGAGAGAAAGACAAAGAGAGAGAGAGAGAGAAAGAGAAAGAGAAAGAGAAAGAGAGAGAAAGAGAGAGAGAGAAAGAGAAAGAGAAAGGGAGAAAGAGAAAGAGAGAGAGAGAGAGAGAAAGAGAAAGAGAAAGGGAGAAATAAAGAGAAAGAGAAAGAAAGAGAGAAAGAGAGATAATTACAAGCGGCGCAGAATTCAGCGCTCCTAACAGACAGCGGTCCCAGCGGGCGCTCAGAGCCCCTTCCAGGGCCACAGCATTACAGCCGAGGTTTACACCAACATTACACAGTGACAGCATGAAACAAATCTCTTCTTTTACTGTGTACTAAAGAGAAAAAGATATATTTTAAACTCTGCCGGGTTTGTGACCGAAGAGATGATCGTGATGTCATGATGAGTCATGACGCGAGGCCTTGAGATGATGTATTGGGTGGGTACTGTATGTACGATGTGCTCGAGACCACCTCTCCCGTGGCACACAATTATGAGAGGGACTCCTCCCTGCAGTCAGATGCAAGGAGCAGGGGAAGGGCTCTGGGGCAGAACAGGAGCACTGTGACTCTGAAACTGATTATAATTATAATTTGTTTCTGTTTTTCTCCTATTTTCTCCCAATTCGGTAGCCAATTACACCCTCTATTTTCAAGTCAATCCCCCCCCTCGTAATGTGAGTTCGCTGCCGTAGCCCTGTGACCGGTAGTGACCAAGGCAAAGTATTGTCTCCTCCGAGACGGCACCCTCCATGCCGTAGACCGCAACCCGATACTGCAGAACCACTCCTGTGCGCAGTGAACGTCCTGTCGGCTTCCCTCCCCCCTCGCTGGGGCGGACAGCCAATCGCCGCCCCGTGGCACTCCCGGCCAGAGCCGACTCGAACCCCGGTCGCCGTGGACAGCGTCGGACGTTGAAACCACTGGACCACGCGGGAGGCCCACTGAGGCTGATTAAGAAGCACTGTGACTCTGAAGCATTGTGACTAACAGGACTGAAGCGGTTTCTCGTGCCTCACCCCCCTCCCTCCCCCATGCAGATGGACATGCCTGGGACTCGCCGGCCCAAGTGCAGTCTCCTCTCTTTCATTTGTCGGGGTCGCGCTGAGAAAATGAAAGCTTCGAGAATGACGAGACAGAGCAAAAGCAATCAAGGTAGAGTGCACACTCCTCTCTCTCTCTCTCTCTCTTTCTCTCTGTCTCTTTGAGTGGCCTGCTTATTTACACTCCAATCCTGCAGAGCTCTCTCTCTCTTTCTCCCTCGCTCTCTCGCCCCCTCTCTCTCCCAGGTTTCTCTGCCCTTGTGCTGCGCCCCCCCACCAACATGCCAAACTCCAGTCTGTGTAATTTATATATTTTTAATATGGGCAATATCTATGTGCCTGTGCTGTTTGAGTATGAAACAGAAGGTCTTTAAACAGGCCTTTATGGGGCTTTGTGGGCTGTTGTTGGGTGAAGCGCTGAGTTGTGCGTTGATTGATAAAGCCACTGTGCTTGTGGCATGCTTCTCACACACACACACACACACACATTCACGCATGCACATGCACATGCACACACACATACACACACACACACACACACACACACACACACACACACACACACACACGCACACACGCGAGAGCTCAGACTCCAGCGGGATGTTCACTGTCCCTGGACAGAGGGGAACACAAACGGACGTGCATGTATAATTAAACGGATCAGGCTGGGCTCAGCAGCTACTTTTGGGAACAGACTTTTGCTCTTGTTTCCAGAGGCAGGGTGCCTGTCTCACCTTCAGCGGGGTGGCGGTCAAAGAGAACGGCAGTTACGTCTGAAACAAAACAGCGGGACAGCGAGCACAGCCACCGACTACCGCTTCGGGCCTCTGCCGAAATGGAGACCAGAGACCGTTTGGATGACCGGCCGACCGACAAGGGCGGCAGTGAGGGCTCTGACAACCCCCCCCCCCCCCAAAAAAAACCCTGAGGCGATCCCAGGAGGGGACAGAACCCAGGGAGGGCATCCGGCTGGCAGAACGAAAGATTTAGAAATCAGCCTTTTCCCCGTCACTCGGGATAGGTTGGGATTCAGTCAATGTTTTTTCTCCTTTAACTTTAATTTTGCAATTAATAGCAAGTGTTACTTTTGCTTTTCCCTCAGTGTTCAGCAATCACCAAAATGCGTTTGTAAAGAAAAAACTAACGCTTGCATTCAATTGGGTGATGCAACCGGTAAAAGCACTTGTTCCAAGTGCAGGTTTCCCCACTGCTGCCTGGGTTTGATCCCCGGCTGCACCAGCTCAGCTCTCGCTGGGAGTCCCGTTCAGGGGCGGAGATTGGCTCTCCGGCCCAGGGAGCGGGGAAGGAAGCCGATACGAACTCGCTGCGCCTGTGCACATACCAGAGTTACAGTGATGGCTCGGAGGAGGAGGCGGTGCACAGCCACATGTCACTGCCGGTATCAGGACTATGATGGTGAACTCGTAAGATATATGAGGGAGTGGGATAATTGACATGAAAAGGAGGGTATAATTGGATTTTAAAAATTGGATAAAAAAAAAAAAGAACCTTTGCATGTTTTTATTGCTACATTCACAAAGATCCAAAAGCAATATTTTTCAGCACAGAAGAGACTAAGGACTCAAGCACGCTGCCTTCATCGGTGAAGTGGTATTACCCTGTTGGCAAGCTAATATATCTAATAATGAAATTATGCCACAAGTGTACAAGCTAATTAGGGAGGACTTGGAAATCTGAGCCTTTATTTTCTGTGAAGCCATTAGCACGTTCTTAACTCCTGTTAGGGAATGCAATAAGTCACATTCATTTTTAAGTAGAAATGAACTGCAGTCTTAAAGAGGATGGCTAACGACTTATTTTACACATAAAAAACACATAAAATCTGAAAGTCTCGAGAAATAAAATTAAGTGATCAAAAACCTGCTTTAATGTGTAACAAAACTTTGACAGCTCACCATTGTCCGGTTAGAGTGGGCGTTTCCCTCCTGTTGGTATTTATTCATCAACCTACTTGTCCATGTCTTTAGACTGTGGGAGATAACATCACATATGTAACAAACAGTGGGGTTTTATTGGCTCTGGAAAGATGTACAAACAAATATATTTTTTTAAATTATAAATTGCACTGCACAATACACTTCAAGACAATGCAATCCAACAAACATTACATTAATGCAAGGCACGCAATACAATAAACAATACAACGCAACACATACAGGAAAAACCATTCAGAGAGCAATTCTATATTTTAATACAAGTATAATTAAATTCCAAACCGAAACAAGGCTTTTACAAACCAAAAACAGGATCAAATAAACCATACAGAGTTAAATAACCACAAGGATCAGCACGCAACATTTATTCACACACAAAACATATAATTATTAAAAGAAAGGAAATGTAAAAGAGTAGATGTTTTATAAAGTTACCAACTGGTTTCACTGACGTGAAATGACCATTATACTGGCTTATTCTTTTAAACCACAGAGGGAAAGCGTTTCCTTTGTTTAGAATAGGCACAGCATCAGGACCTTGTTTTGCTTCTGCTCTGTTATATGTGAGTATGTCCTTCATCTATATTATTTTGTAAGTAAAACTTGTGACTGTCACTCTTTTGCCTGGGGGTATTTGGTTGTGTTGCGTCAAGTGTTTGTTCCCCCGGCTATTGTAGTGTGGGTGGATTTTGGACATGGCATTAGGAACAGATTTACAAAGTGTAGTTCTCTTGCAATAAGAACAATTATTTACAGTACAACCTAAATATTACATATATTTAACACGTATACTTTACACTAAGTAGTGCAAATACTCTGTGTATTGCAATCATTTATAGCACAATTGCAGATCTGCTATAGTAATGAGCAGCACAGGACAAGCCACAAAAGCATATTCATCCAGTTTTGTGTGTTATGACGCAACTCAACCGTGGAAAAGATTAGAATGTGTAAAACTACTTCACTCGGAGAGATGTTTGAGGTGAAAATATTTGCTACGATAACTGATGTATTTGGTCTAGTGAAATTTCTAAAGAAAGGGTCTGCATACTGCATAGCTTTATGTCTTTGAGACTTTATTTTTATTTTGGAAACAAAACAAAAAAATTTTATTACAACAATATTAAATAAACCAGTGCTAAATGCACTAAACATAACAAGAATTATAAATATAATATAAATAAGGGTACTTCACAAAATACTAACCAAATTGAAAATATAACAATGATTTATAGATTTGGCTCCCTCCTTTGGCCAAAAACGGGGTTATTTCATAACCCCGTTATCAAAACTAGTGTGCTTCTTGAGCCAAAGGCAGTGCAATACTCTGCCTGATGTAGCCTTGTTCTACAGCCTTACTCACCTTGACTTTCTGGCAGCAAAGTCATTCATTACATTTTTACATTTTAAGCATTTAGCAAACGCTCTTATCCAGAGCGACTTACAAGATGTGCATTAATACATGGTAGGAACAATCAGTTCGCGCAAGAGATCAGTGCAGTGACACAGCGATAGACATCGTTGTTGGCAAGTCATCTATCACATCATCATATGCCAGCTGTTGTCAGACCATATGATCAATGCTAATAATGGAAAGTCCACTGAGACGTTCTTGCACCATAGTAGATCTCAGGTAGGTTTTAATGAGTTTGAGCTTAGAGAAGGTCCTTTCAGCAGCAGCCACTGTAACAGGAAGAGTGGCAGAGATTCTCAGAGCTACCCACACATTGTTGTACATTTCTGTCAGCTTCTTCTCATGCAGGGAAGTCAAGAGTTCCATGTTTGTCATGTATTTTGATGTCAAATGTGGAACATTTTGTAAATTTGAAAGAGCCTGGTATGCCCATCCTGGTGCCTTACTGCCTCAATGCTGCCTCAATCCCAACTGGTCTCTGATCATGATTTCAGGGTAGTTTTGACATGTTTCAGGGTATCCCATCGATGGGGGGAGGCTGAGAAGAGTGAATTTTTTTTTGTTTCAGATTGTATCCCATCTTCTCCCAATTTAGTAGCCAATTACACCCTCTTTTCAAGTCAATCCCTCCCTTGTAATGTGAGTTTGCTGCCGTAGCCCTGTGACCGGTAGTGACGAAGGCGAAGTATTGTCTCCTCCAAGACGGCACTCGCCAGGCCGTCAACCGTAACCCGGTACTACAGAGCCACTCCTGCGCGCAGCAAACTTCCTGTCAGCTTCCCTCCCCCCTCCCTGGGATGGACAGCCAATTGCCACTCCCTAGTGGCACTCCTGGCCAGAGCCGACTCTGAATCGAACCCCGGTCGCCGTGGCCAGCGTCGAACGTTGTAACCACTGGACCACCCGGGAGGCTGTGTTGCAGATTTTAAGTTATGTTCAAGTTTCGTCCCTGGTTTGGATCGCCTAGTCTTCCCCACCCTTTGAAATAGGTTTGTAATACACAATGCACACGTCACTCCACCCCTCTAATCATTGGTGCTGGCGTACCGGGCGACGAGGGGTAGTGCTCCCTCCTCCCTCCAGTCACCGATCACACCGTACACCTCCTCCTCATCCCTCCGATCGGCCCCCTCTGGCCAGCTGACTGACCCACTCCTCCGCACACCTGTCACTGCCCCTTCTCTGCCCTCGCCCCTCGATGGTGGGTATAAATGAAGTTTGAGCCGATGCCGGGGCGATGAAAGCTGGTCTAGATGCCATAATTGAGATGACTGATAACATGATGCCCTCAGGTCAATACCTGGACGAGTCTGGAGAGTATTCGATCCTCTCGGTTTTCCGGGTGCCTCGGGTGAACCTGGAGACGTTTACGGCTGGCATTCCCCTTCCCTCCCCTCGGGCATGTTTCATTACCCAACACTAGACCTCCCATCATCCGGAAGCCTACATTTGCCAATCATTCCCCCAATATTCACCACAAACGGTCGCCTAGGCCACCCCCGCATGCGGGTAGACACGCCAGCTCATGGCCTTCCTCACTCGGTCAGGACACCAGACTCTCTAGCCATCTTCCCAAAAAGATTTTCACCTTTTCAGACTTCAGCTCAATTTATATTAAAATAAGATAACAATGGTATAATAACCTTTCTCCTCCCTTTGTATAACAGGTTTTGTGGCATGACTGCAACTTACTTTACTGATAGCTCTAGTGGTGCTCTCTAGCCATATTAAAGCACTCTTGTAAGTCGCTTTGGATAAATAATGCCAAATAACTCAATCGTAATAGTAAATTGTGAAACACTGTTTTAAGGTTTACTCAAAGTGCACTGCCTCCATCACTCCGGTAAAAACAGAACAGAACAGAACAGTGTCGGCCGTCCCGCCCCAGCGCAGACATAAATAACCACGGCAAACCCAGATCGCCACGGGCAACCTTGTGTAATTGTTGGAAGGCGATAAACAACGCATAGACAAGCCTGTCACGGCGTCCTGCCGCCGTGGAAACAGATGCCTCATCATAAATTTGATGCTCCCGTACAAGTATAAAGGCCCATATTTCTGCGAGACGTGTCAAACGCTGGCAGAGTCTCCGCTGGGCTTTGATTACATTATTCACCCCCCCCACACACACACACGCGCACACACATTTCAATAATGACTATGAGTTCCTTATTTTAGACCAATGTGTAAGAGGAATTGAAAGTGATCGCGTCACTCTCGCCCGTTCACATCCGTTGTCCGGCCCACAGCAGCCGAATGTGTTCTGCAGCTCAGATGGGGGCACAGATTGAGATGTGCATGGGCAGCAGTGTGGTATAATGGTTAGGGAACTATTGCCTGCTTACTCCATTAAAAAAAATATATATTTTAAATTACTAAACTTTTCCTGTCTATCGCTGTACTACTGCACTAATCTCTTGTGCAAACTATGATTGCTCCTACCATGTATTAATGCACATCTTGTAAGTCGCTCTGGATAAGAGTGTCTGCTAAATGCTTAAAATGTTAAATGTTAAATGGAACTGGACTTGTAACTCAGAGGTTGCTGGTTGCTGGTTTGATACTCAGGTCGGGGCACTGCCGTTGTACCCTTGAGCTAAAGGTACTTAACCTGAATTGCTTCAGTAAAAATATCCAGCTGTATAAATGGATTGTATGTAAAATTGTGTAAGTCGCTCTGGATAAGAGTGTCTAAGATGTAAATGTTAAATGTAGATGTGAGCACACAATGTAGATTTGAGCACAGCTGAGATGTGACAGCAGTGTTTGGCGGTCCAATCATCATATGAAAACAAAGTGGGGGGGAAAAACCCCCACAAGGTTTAGTTGGGGGAGCTCTGAATAAACACACACCTGAAATGGGGGCGTATTGGCAAAATGGGCCATTTCTGGGCCGTCTGAATGGAATTATTATTTGCCGTCACCTTGTTATCGGGACTTTCATGGAAATGCATTGGCCGGTTTCCTCTGTGCCCAGTGAAGAACCCTGAGCTCCGTAATCCGTCCCGATGCGAGAGCCACAGCCTGCTATGAATCCCCCTTTCAAGAACAAATGATGTACATATTTATAAATTATTAAACTTTTAGGCTACTTTTGATAAAGAGCACAATGTGTTTGAATACCGGGGTTAGTTTCATTGTGTTCGTTCTCAGGCTACGAGGTGAATGGTTGGCTGTGTATTTGGGGGATTTTTGTTGCACGGGGAGTGGGGGGTGGGGGGCAGCTGCACAGACCAGGTGACTGTCACTGACAGGCTAATAAAGAGGATGGATTAAGCCAGGATGGGCCATTGATCTGCTCTTGGGTGTGAACAGTGAGGCCCCTAACCTCAGGGCCCTAATCTTGGGGCCTCTAACATTTTACATTTTAAATTTTAAGCACTTATCCAGAGCGACTTACAAGATGTGCATTAATACATGGTAAGAACTATCATAGTTCGCACAAGAGATCAGTGTAGTAATAATCACAGTAGTAATAATTGTGCGCTAACTATGATTGTTCCTACCATGTATTAATGCACATCTTGTAAGTCGCTTTGGATAAGAGCGTCTGCTAAATGCTTAAAATGTAAAATGTAATACAGCGATAGACATCATTGTTGGCAGCTGCATACCATACCTGTAACACTGGGAAGGAAAAGGTTAGTATGCATTACAATTACATGTGCCGTAATGTGAACCCATGGTATATGTTTGCATACTTCCCACATTTTTCCAGGTTTCTTAATGCTGGCCTGTTTGTAGGTGCTGTATTGGACTCCTGGAGATCTACTCTTTGTCGTGGTGGGCGAAGAGCATTTAAACAGCTTTTTACACAGACATGAAGAAGAACGGGACATGAGGAGGAACGGGGAGTGAAGAGGAACGGGGGGTGAGGAGGCACGGGGGTGAAGAGGAACGGGGGATGAAGAGGAACGGGGTGAAGAGGAACAGGGGTGAAGAGGAACAAGGGTGAAGAGGAACGGGGGTGAAGAGGAATGGGGGATGAGGAGGAACGGGGGGTGAGGAGGTACGGGGGGTGAAGAGGAACGGGGGGTGAGGAGGTATGGGGGGTGAAGAGGAACGGGGGGTGAGGAGGAACGGGAGGTACGGGGGGTGAAGAGGAACGGGGCGTGATGTGATGGGACAGGGGTTGATGGGACAGGACAGGACAGGACAGGGCAGGGGGTGGTGCAGCGAGGGGCGCAAGCGCATCTCTGTGGCTTCAGCCTGATAGACCCGATCGGGGCGGCTGGAACAGGAGCTACATGAATCATGCTTCGCTCCAGGAGGTATGGAAGAGGCCGTGCCTTGACCCCCCGCCAATCCCTGAGGTTTTCATTAAGGGGCCTCCCCCTGCGCAGCTGAGCGCCTGACATTTACCAGGAAACAATGTTGGAGTAGCACCCCCCCCTCTCCCTAAAGCAAACTCAATCGCTGGTTTGTCCACAGAAACTGAACAAGGCTGAGGGACTGGACATAAACGGCAGTGGCGGCCAAACCAGATCAGAATCCTGTCACATCCGGGTTACCAGAGCCCCCAAAATGGAGCACCTCTTTTTGCCCCCCAGATAAAAACATGTTAGCACTCCGTCTTATAGTATTGAATCTTTTTGCAAATACAGGGGCTGTTTCAGATGGGGGTCCCCAGAATACCACTGATGTCAACGAGCAGGACTCTCTCAGAATGAGAATGTGGCAATGCAGAGTGGAATGTAGGAATTTGCATTTCATTTGCAGTGGGAGACCCCAGCAAACAAACAGGCGGGAGAGGACAGCGCTGGTCTCCCATGGCGACGGCGGCTCTCTTCGAGGGAGCGAAGAGGAGTTTGAGCCAGAGGCCCCCACCCAGGTCGCTTCTAGAACCCTGGCGATGGCCAATCACGGTGGATCTTTGCGGCAATGGACAGCGACGCCCGTTTCTGTGCAGATTGTGTTTGTTTCCCAGCAGAAAGCGAGAGAGAGGGAGGGAGAAAGAGAAAACAAAAGGGAGAAAAGAAGGTTAGAGAAGGGGGTGGAGAGGGGGAGAGAGAGAGAGAGAGAGAGAGAGAGAGTGCTCGTTAGAGAAGGGTGGAGGGGGGGGAGAGAGAGAGAGCAGGAGAAAGAGAGAGAGATGGGGGCTAAGCTGGGAACAGTGGCGCTGTGTCTAGTGACAGGGTCTAGCGGTCGTGGTCCTAAGGTCTGCAGTGGTAACAGATATTTAAGGTTCGTTTGAGAGTATCAAAATACGCTCTCCACAGGAAAAACACTACTGACACTGGGGTCAAACATGGGTCAAAATCAGTGACCATGGTGCTTTCACACATTTGGGGATTTCATGAATCCCCCAAAACCCCTGCTGTCCCAGCGCTACTGCAAACAGTAGCCCTGTCCCAGGGTGTGTCACAGGACAACACTGGAGTAAGTACAAGTGACTCCATAACATGCACCATCAACATGGTGGTGTGCAGGTCATGCTTACTCACTTAAAGCACAGGTGAGCCACAAAACACAGGTAAAACACAGGTAAAACACAGGTGAACCACAGGTAAAACACAGGTGACAGTCACAGATAAAACACAGGTCAAACACAGGTGACAGTCACAGGTAAAACACAGGTGAACCACAGATAAAACACAGGTGACAGCCACAGGTCAAACACAGGTGACAGTCACAGGTAAAACACAGGTGAACCACAGATAAAACACAGGTGACAGCCACAGGTCAAACACAGGTGACAGTCACAGGTAAAACACAGGTGACAGCCACAGGTAAAACACAGGTGACAGCCACAGATAAAACACAGGTGAACCACAGAGCCAAGGATAAAACACAGGTGAAACACAGGCTCCATCATCCTCCATGTGTTTCTCTGAGATGCAGGCACACATTAAATGCCTCCTCACACATGGAGACGGGGTGTAGGGTAACATCAAACGCAATCCCCCCCGGGCCCCGGGCCCCGGACCCCCACCCCCGAGATTCGGTGACATGCTCTTGGTTTTTTGACAAGGCTCTCTACTCCCCATGCTCGGATCATGCGTGAGCTGAGCCCGTGAGCCGTGAGTGGCAGATACCCCATCAAAGCCCCCCCCCCCCGACACGGTCTGATGTCTTATTCAGTTTTATATTATATAGGAGACCTCTGGTTCCTTGAGGGAAAATTGCAACTGAAGAATATGCCAATTGGACGGCGGGGGAGAGGCTAATCGAAACACAGCGCGACTGTTTTTCTGCTTCCTGCTTCAGAACCACTGCTCCAGTGTGGCAGCCTTGTTTCCACTGCGCCCAACACAGGCAGCCAGGCAAACTGCCATCAATTAGGCCCGTAGACATCACTCACGTTAGAATTCACAATCGCCATTGCCATTCATCATCATCATACACAATCTACACTATCAATTTAATTATGCAATATCATTATCATTCACAAATCGGCGAAATCACAATCATTCACAATCATTCATCAAATCATTCAGCAAAATCACAATCATTCACAATCAGCAAAATCATCATAACTCACATTCAGCAAAATCATCATAATCATTCACAATCATCATTATTATCCACAATTATCATTTATGGGCCCTGCACGATGAAGGCATAGATCAAAGTGGTGGATGGATTTTTTGTTGGTTTTGTTTATCTTTTAGGCAGCATAGAACAGTGGCCTGGCTTTTGGCCTTTAACCAGCAGTAAACGGACCAAAAGGAAACAATCATGGCCTCCTAGGTGGTCTACCGGTTACAATGTTCGATGCTGGCCACTGCGACTGGGGTTCGATCCTACCGGCCACACCAGAGTCGGCTCTGGCTGGTGTTACGGTCGACAGCTTGGTGAGTGCCGTCTCAGAGGAGATGATCACCTTCACCTTCATCACTACCGGTCACAGGGCTACAGCAGCGAACTCACATTACGAGGGGGGATTGACATGAAAAATAGAGGGTGTAATTGGCTACTAAATTGGGAGAAAATGGGATAAAATCTGAAACAAAAAACAAAACATTAAAAAAAGGAAACAATCATTGATGTGTCCAAAACAGTGTAACCAATGTTATCTGAAACCTACGCAAGTGATGGATATTGGTTTTGGAAATGTGACCGCAAAGGTTCACTGACTCGCCCAGGTCTAACCCTAATCTCACGGCAAACCAAAAGCCAATAATAAATCAATCAACTGATCAGTTTTACTGTGTGGGGGGGAGCTCTAAATGAGCTATTACCTCCTCCCATTGGAAACCAGTGAGAGACCCCCGCATCACCATCCCATCTCATACTCAGCTCAGCTTTTCAGGGTTTTTTTTCTTCATGCGAGCTCATCTGCTGTGCCACACCACCAGGCCCGACGAGTCCACAGATCTGTGTGTCCTGCTGAATTATTCAGCGATGAGCTTGTTTCTTTATTTCCCCACGCTCAGGTTTATAGCGTTTCAGATACAGCCCGCGTTTAGCGCCCCCCCACCCGCCTCGCGTCACGTGAATAACCGGTTTATAAATTGGTTTTGTCACCTCAAGTTTCTACTGTACCTTAATCCACCTGCAAAGTCTTTGTGCTGCAAAGCAATTTCCCTCTCTGCTGCTACTGCAGTGATATCACTGTCCCCTGTTGGGGGGTGGGGGGTGGAGATGGAGAAAAGAGAAGGAAAGGGATGTAGGGTTAGAGAGGGGGAAGGTAAGTGAAAGAGGGAAAAGTAGAGAAAGGGAGGGAGGGATGGAGAGAAGAGAGAGTCTTAATTCTATGCAATCCCCATACAGCAATACAAGTGAACAGTGGGGAACTTACTGTCCAGGCGGTCCGGATGTAAATACTGCCTTTCTGTGCATATACTGGAGCTCGAGAACGACAGGAGTAGGGGCGGGGGGGGGGGTAGTGCGGTGGTAGTTACAGTACTATGAGCCTGACCAGGCTGCTCATAACCTTACGGTACTATAAGCCTTGCAAGCAGGGAGTTAGCAGACACATGTCTAAGAGGTCAAGCCATCTCCAAAAAGGTGCAGACCTTTATACATTCCTAATATGCTTCGCCAGCATCCCCAGCCATACATCATAATCTTCCTTTGATCATAGCAACAGTATCATTTCTTAGTGGAAAAACACCAAGGTCTTTGAGTTGAAACTGAATTCACACTGGGTCTCTTTTCCCCCGTCTCTCGATGTACAAACAACATGACTTCTGCATACCCAGATAGTCTGGCAAAGGTTCACTTAAACAGTCAATGGTTAAGAGGTGGCTATCAATCTCTGCCAGACTTCGAAGGGAGGAGCCTAGGCCTAGACTTATTTTTCTTGACCAGGGTGCTCATAACCTTACAGTACTATGAGCCTGACCAGGCTGCTCATAACCTTACAGTACTATGAGCCTGACCAGGCTGCTCATAACCTTACAGTACTATGAGCCTGACCAGGCTGCTCATAACCTTACAGTACTATGAGCCTGACCAGGCTGCTCATAACCTTAAGGTAAGTCAAGCGGAGGGACAATAAGGCACTCGGAGAGGAGCAAGCTTCTCTTAACGAGGAATGATATTGAGTTTACCTCGCACATTAAACACAGAGGCTCTTACCAGGAAAAGTAGAAAGAGGAAATGGAGCTGGCTACTGGGGCTGATATAGTAATATACGCCATTTAGCAGACGCTTTTATCCAAAGCGACTTACAGTAGTGAATGCATACATTTTCAGTATATGTGGCCCCAGTGGGGATTGAACCCACAACCTAAGCGTTGCCAACGCTGTGCTCTACCAACTGAGCCACAGAGAACCGGGGAATATAGGCGGGCAGCCAGCCCCCCATGGGACAATTTTTTATCCTTATGCTGCGCGGAAGAATATATCAAGCTGTAGTGATCCAAGCAAGTGAACCACAGCATCCAATGCCACAGTACTATCCTTGGTTGCGCCCCTTCCTGGAGTTTCAGAAGGTCCATGAAACTGGAATTGTTTAGGCTAAAGCGGAAGAGAGACATAACCGTCAATGCTAAGAATATGAAGCAGAGATATCTGGCAGGTGAGATTGGCATACAGTGGGAGATGGGGGGTCTGGCTCTGTCTCCAGAACCCCTGCAGGGTGGGAAATGAAAAAGGTCAGTGTGTCCGCGCTGTGAGAGTCCGGCCCAGCACCCCACCGTCACACTGTCTGTGCTTCAGAGCGGCTGGAGCAAACCGGCCAATGGCAACGGCCGAGCAGTCAAGGGCACTCTCACACTTAAACCCAGCCCATTCATTATTCATCGTATTTATTCAAGAGCACAAGAGCCTTTGATTACCAGAACAAGGCCATTCGGCCTGCATAGATTGGTCAGTCGGAGTGCCACTTGGAAGATGCTGTACGTAGCTTTTCCCTCCCGATTCACGAGACACTTCGGCTGCCAGCCCTGCGGTGCTTAGCTTTGATCAGCTTCCTTCTTTCCCAGGCCATTGTGTTGTGTGCCACCAGGTACACACTATGATTAAAGCTAATGTTGTTCTTTTTACGTCACTGTCAACACTCAAGGAAGCTGTAGAGGAAAGATCAAAAAACAACAACAACCATCAGCAACAATAAAAACAATAAAAAGGTAAGTCAGATTAAAAGAGACAGGCATTATAAAATACAATATATAATTAATATAAAAATAAAAACAGAGTAAAAAAAAAAAAGACAAAGCAGAGAAAAAAGACATTGTTGTTGGCAGCTGCATACCATACCTGTAACACTGGGAAGGAAAAGGTTAGTAATTATTATTTTAAAAAATTTGAGGAGTAAACAATACATATACAAGAGGTATTGAACAAGTAGGCAGTGGTGACGAAAATTGGCTAGCTGTACAGAGTCAGTCGTAGTGGAGTCTGAAAAGGTGGGTTTTGGGTCTCTTGCGGAAAATGGCCAGTGATTCCGCGGTCCTGACCGATTTCACATGCTGAGTGAAATTGAAACAGTCCAGAATGCACAAAATAATCAGCAGCAAGTGTACTTACTAATGAACTGTACTAATGTACAGTAATACCGCCCCTCCCCCCCGGGCAGCAAGCGATACTTTCCCTTTCTGTCATCTGATTGGCTTGTTATTATTTAAACGAGCCTGAAAAGGATCCGAGAGAAGACCCCGCCCCTGTCTTGAGGCGCTGTGGCTTTCCAGATATTTCCAGGGATGAGGAGGAGCTTTGCTGACTGCTCACTGGTGCGGTAATTACATCTAATCTGGATCAGCAGGGAGCCCCACAGCGACCAGTAAAACACATCCAATCAGCATTAAATCATTTCTCCAACAACCAATTAGCACAGAGCTCTGGAGAGCTTCGCTAACCAGAATGTTTGGCGATGCATTCATTTTTGTTCTTCTTATGAAGTGTGAGTTATACATGCAACAAGTCAACATGGATTTGAAATGTATTCATTTATATTTTACGTTAAGTGACCACAGATGAGTCACTTAGTTGATTTGACTCATTTGATCTGAGATTTGTCTACTGAAAATATCTCTGATCATGTCTCGGGCCTCTGGCTCCTAATACTGTATAAAGGCTGTATCTACAAACCTAGGAATGATCTTTGATCAAAATCTACATTTTCAGCAACGTATGAAAAAAGCTTTTGCAGTCATGTTTTTATCAACACATAAATATTGCTAAAGTAAGGTTTTTATCTGTTTTATCTTTGGAGGATGCTGAGAATACTATACATGCTTGTATTTATTCTCGTCTTGATTATTGTAATGCCCTGTTTACATACCCCAGCCACCAAACCCAGCAGCTTCAATTTATTCAGAATTCTGCAGCTAGGCTTCTGACAAAAACAAAAAGTGATGTCACACATTACACCAGGGTTGATGATGTCACGCATTACCCCAGTGTTGATGATGTCACACATTACACCAGTGTTGATGATGACACACATTACACCAGTGTTGATGATGTCACACATTACACCCATAAATGGGCTGGCACCAGCTTATTGCCTACCAAACTCTGGGGCCTCTTACATATGATCAGGGATGTTTGGCTGTCCCAGAGACTAGGTTAAGAAGTGTTAAATGCTTTCTTTTAAATCTTGGCTAAAAACTCATTTTAATTTTGACTTGCTTTTACCAATGCATAATTGCCTTTATTTTACCTTGTGTTCATCTGTCCTTTTCGCAACTCCTTCCATCCATCCATCCATCCATATCTTTATTCCTGGTCAGGGTAGGGGGCTGGAGCCTATTGTTCCGGGCGAGAGGCAGGAATACACCCTGGACAGGTCGCCAATCCATCGCAGGGCACACACACCATTCACTCACACACTCATACCTACGGGCAATTTAGACTCTCCAATTAGCCTAAGTATGTCTTTGGATACCCGGAGGAAACCCACGCGGACACGGGGAGAACATGCAAACTCCGCACAGAAATTTAGTTTTCCACTGCACCATGCAACTCCTTCCAGTATCATTGTATTTAGTTTTTACATGTCTTACAGTTCTTACCATGTAAATCACATTGTTCTGTATGCTGTACAAACTAATCAATGAAAAGATCATCTATCATCTATATTTAAATATACTAACCAACTCCAAAGTCGTTTTAGGGAAAAAAAAATATAAGTATGAATTTAAGAGATCATTTAAGATATTTGTCTTACGCAGACAAATATCAAAAAGGGGTTACATGTTCAAATATTTGTGGTAAAGTGGATACTGATCACCTATGAAGGGTTAAGACCTGAACTGTTTATAAATGAGACAGCTGTGATAAAGTGGCTACTTAGCATAGGAACAAAAGGATTTACGAATTTCCCACTTTCCTTCCTAAAAACAATAAGACAGGAATATATAATACATCAAACAATTAACGATGAATAAATGAATAAATAATGAGTGAATAAATAAATAAATAAACCGTGTTAACCATGCACTCCACGGCAGAATCTGCAAACACCCAGAGAGTGACAAAGCTGCAGTCTCACAGCACTTCCGTAGTTGATTAGAGACAGACGTGTGTGCAGAGCAGCTTATTAGAAACACACACACATGTGCAGAGCAGCTGATTACATACACACACATGTGCAGAGCAGCTTATTAGACACACACACACACACATGTGCAGAGCAGCTAATTAGACACACACACGTGCAGAGCAGCTAATTAGACACACACACATGTGCAGAGCAGCTAATTAGACACACACATGTGCAGAGCAGCTAATTAGACACACACACATGTGTGCAGAGCAGCTGATTAGACACACACACACATGTGCAGAACAGCTAATTAGACACACACACGTGCAGAGCAGCTAATTAAAACACACACATGTGCAGAGCAGCTTATTAGACACATACACGTGTGCAGAGCAGCGAATTAGAGAGAATACCTCCAGACTCACCGGACAAGAGAGAGGGGAGGAGGAGGAGAGAGGAAGAAAAAGTAGGAAAAATTAGAGATGGAAATGAAGAGAGGGATGAAGAGAGGGAGACAGAGAGATGGAGAGGGTATGAGACAGAGAGAGATGGATAGAGAGTCAGAGAGAGGGAGACGGAGAGAGAGATGGATAGAGAGTCAGAGAGAGGGAGACGGAGAGAGAGATGGAGGGTAGGAGACAGACTAGTGGGGGGGCGGACTCACCTGTGACATAAGCACAGACACCCAAATCTTACCCTGGAGGGGCGGGGGCGATTTGACTGTTGGAGGAGATCACTTTGCTCAGTATAAGCAACAAGCTTCAGAAACAGGGAAGCAGACCCACGTTAGCGTTAGTGTCCTCTGCTCCAGACAGGTTCGGTGCCGGGAGACGCACTGTACTGCCTCCCCCCCTGCAGTTAAAGGAAAGATTTGATTTGAATCTTCTGTAAAGGAGGAGAACCCCCCCTCCTGCTCTCCACAGATCGCTGGGAACACAAGGCCAGGCCTCAGACCCGTTACGCCCAGCGACTCTCTTCGCGCTCGCGAAGACACGCTGCATCCAAGGTTAAGATTTGGATGTCTGTGCTCATGTCGTGGTCTCGCCTCTTCTCTGTCCTGACCCCTTGGTGGTGGAACGACCTTCCGCAAGAGGTCTTTTCTACCATCTTCCGCAAGAGACTCAAAACCCACCTCTTCAGACTCCACTACCACTGAATTCTGCACATCTAGCCAATTGTCATCAACACTGCCATTTGTTTAATACGTTTTGTATATGTATACTTGTTTACTCCTCAAAAAAAAAAAAAAAAAATTACTAACATTTTCCTTCCCAGTGTTACAGGTATGGTATGCAGCTGTTAACAATGATGTCTATCGCTGTATTACTGCACTGATCCCTTGCACAAACTATGATTGATCTTACCATGTATTAATGCTCTGGATAAGCATCCGCTAAATGCTTAAAATGTAAAAATGTACAAAATGCATCCACGGCTCAGCTTCCAACGACAAACCCAAACCCGTCTGGTGGCCTGGCCGGCTAAGTCATCAGTCAGGCTAATTCATTCAGACGCCCGGAAAGAGTGTCACTTTGTGGTGGTGATTTACCACCCCGCTTCCACCGGGCGATTAAGGGTGAGTCGTGTGGGCCGTCAGCGCGGGAAACGTCTCTGCTTACAGAGCACTGAACAGTGGTGAAGCCGTGGCGGTGCCCAGGGAGAATGTAGGCCGATACAGTGACATTACAGTGCAGACACACACACACACATACACACACACACATACATGCAAACACACACACACATACATACTCACATACATACAAAAACACACACACACATGCATGCACTGCACACATACACAAACACATCAATGCACAAAATATATGAATAAAATATAAACCGTCTGTTCATTCAATGTGACTAATATATAGTATATATATATATATTGGTGTTAAATTAAAGCAGATCTCTCTGCATTTATACAAGTTCTCCATACCATCTTGTATTTAATATTTTGAATATAGTAGAGCAAATCAGATACATCCAGGTGCCATTTGGGTCCAATGAAGAGGACACCATACATCTGTGAGGTCTAAACAAGGCTATAAATAGACAGAGATAGTTCCTGTTCATATGAATGTGTGTGAGGTCATTTCCTGTGCCAGAAGTGTATTCAGAGTGGAACTGGGGAAATGACTGGATTAACACCAAGCGTCATGGATGAGCAAAATTAAACTGAGAACAATCTTACATTTTATGGATCATTAAAGCTTCCATCTTAAATACCGTATATTAAAAATGTAATGTAATGAATCTCGTAATAGTTTTGTTTTTGTGCAAGTGAATCCCCTTCTACTCCAGCAATGGGTAAGAACAGAGATCGATCCAGCTTGCTCAATCAGAATTTTTACTGTCTGACCCCAGGGCTCCACTGAAGAGTGATGCAGTGTGAGCTGCATTATGACGCCACCATGTCTAACAAGCTCCCCTCCCCAACACACACTCACATACACACATACAAACACACGCACACATACACATACACACACACATACATACAGTACATGCAGACACACACACACATACACACTCACATACATACATACCAACACACACACATTCACATGCACGCACACATACACACTGACATGTCACACACATACTGCACAAAAACTCACACACGCATGCACTGCACACATACACACTCACACAAACACATCAATGCACAAAATATATGAATAAAATATAAACCTGTTGTGTGAGGTCATTTCCTGTGCCATTAAAAGACACAGAAGTGTGTTCAGAGTGGAAGGGGCATATGAGTATGATAGAAGTACACAACTGTTCTATAGAGATAGTAGGTATGTGAGGGATTAAACTCGGTAAATGACTGGATTAACACCATTAACACATGGATGAGCAACATTTTATTGAGAAACAATCTTACATTTTATGGATCATAAAAGCCTCCATCTTAAATATATTAAAAATGTAATGTAATGAATCTCCTTCTTCTCCAGTTGAGTCCTGCTTATTTTCATCCCTCGCCTTTCTCCTCTGATCTCCAGCTTCCCTCCTCTTCCATTTAGGCTGTTTTAAAAGCAAAGAACAATGCATTATATTATGCATTTATAGGTACACTCAGCATACCTGTGAGTCACACAAATAGGACAAAAGTGGCATGTGAATTGCTTTAGTAAAAGAAAACACCCCCCAAACTTGACTCACTTAAGTTGGTAAGTTTCGTCCCGGCTAGTTCAGTATTTGCTTGAATATTTCGCTTTCTTTTTAGCGCCTTCATCGGCCATGGCCACAGACTAGCGAGCTCGACAGGTAGAAATCCCACCGAGCAGATTCCCAATTCTGGCCACCGAGAGAAAGGCGTGTTAAGCAGGATTGTCTTTAAATGCAACTGCCATATTCTGAACAATTGCCAAGAAGGCATTTGGCCATTGATTTGTAGTACAGCTTGGTAGCAGGGTGGCTGGAGTGGCCACCATGTCAGGTGGTGAGTTGATGGAATAACAAACCAAAGGCACTGTTGGCCAACGGCTGATTTATTATTTTTATATTATTACAAAAATAAAACAAAACATGAAAACAAAGCTATATTCGAGAGTAAAAAATCAGCACCTCTTCCTTCATGTCCCAAAAACTCTCCCCTCAGGCATGGCAGGCTGTGCTTTTATAAAGGCCTAACGAAGGCAATGGCTCACAGCTGTGTTGATTGCTCATTAACCTCAGGTGAGCCTGCCTGTAGGTGAGGCCGCTGCTGCCCAAGGTCCTGTAGTACTGTCCAGGCTGTGGGAGGGAACAGGAGCACCTGACAGCAACCAAAAGGGAGGAGCAGCCCTCTCCACTCCTCTCCTCCCTCCAGTCCTCAAAGAGGAGGAGCAGCCCTCTCCACTCCTCCCTCCACCCCTCAAAGAGGGGGAGCAGCCCTCTCCACTCCTACCCCCACCCCTTAAAAAAAAGAGGAGGAGCAGCCCTCTCCACTCCCCCCCACCCCTCAAAGAGGAGGAGCAGCCCTCTCCACTCCTCCCTTCCTCCACCCCTCCTGGCATCAAATGCTCATAATAATAATTTTAATTATATTGTGTGGCAAAATAATTCAAAATTTAAAAGAAAGAATTAATCATTCAAAGCAAGTGCTGAGATACAGAAATCAGGGAAAAACAGGGAAGCAGGCAGGGAACTTTGTCTACAATACGGGAGACCCCCTGTAAAACAGGGAGAATTGGCAGGGGTCACAATTCACAGTTATAACGTCACAATATGAGCACAGTCATGCTGATAAACAGCACTCACAACAACGTATGGCCTGATGATCTTCCTGCCCCCTCAGGACCGCATCCTGCTTGAGTTAAAATAGTGCAGACTGTAGTAACACCCACAGAATAGGCACACAGTAGTGATGAACACTCAACAGAGAGAACCGTCATTGGCAGTCCAGACAATGGACACATCTACAGTCTCAAACATATCAGAGGGTATATACATTGGGCTTGCTACTCCAGACCAGGATGTGTACAGCACAGTGGGCCAGAGCTCACACAACAGCCCAGGAGCTCAGCACACAGGTAAGGACACCTGTACAGTGTATTATAGAGTTCTTGTTACTGTTGTTTAAGACTGGGATAGAGTCTGAGGGATAGTGTATGTAAACAGTGTAATCTTGACAGGGGTTTCATCCATGTATGTTCAGGCCATAATGATAACATAATTTAATTATTTTATCCTCACTGATGCTAGTCACTACAGAGAGAGAAGTGGACAATGCTCACATCCCTACAGATTGGCTACAGTGTGTCTGGGGCTGCTGTATGCTCTCTTATTGACTGCCACCATAGTCCTGGGTGTCCTCTGTGAATATGATGCACTGTTATTATATGTGTGTTTCATATGAGTGTGATACACTGTCATTGTGCATGATAACTATAATTGTGATACACTGTCAGTGTCTGTGTGTTGTCTGTGAGTATGACACACTGTCAGTGTTTGTATCTAGTGTGAGGGCCACCCCCCCACTGGGGCACACTGGCACAATTTGAAAAGACAATTTGTCCCCGCCACTTTTCTTAATTAAAGGAATTATCATATGGCAAATATGTTAGTATGTGTCAGTATGGACTGTGTGTCTCTCAGTGTCTATGTCAGCAGAGTGAGTAGTGGGTGTCATTCTGTGTTTGCGTTCAGGAGTTAATCACCAAACACACAAGTGAAGGTCATTACTGGATTGGACTGAGTGACTCAGAAACAGAGGGGACCTGGTTCTGGGTGGATAGATCCCCTCTGCAGAATGGGTAAGAAATCTTGCAGACACATTACAGGGGATAAATATACAGACAAAAGGGGAACTGTAAGTGAAACAACATCTCACACACAACTGCTCTACATCTCAGCGAGTCAGACATTTTCATGCACTTCTGCGGCTATATGTTAATTTGTCAGCTTGCTTTAATACAGTTCATATCT
This sequence comes from Aldrovandia affinis, assembly GCA_029706075.1. Classification (NCBI taxonomy): domain Eukaryota; kingdom Metazoa; phylum Chordata; class Actinopteri; order Notacanthiformes; family Halosauridae; genus Aldrovandia; species Aldrovandia affinis. Next base: position 4,517,489 of record JAINUG010000012.1, read on the forward strand.
CTGTTTATATATATGGTATGTGTGTCTTTTAACCTTTTCCTCTATAAGATTGTATGTGTGATGGGATGGTGTGAATGGTGTATTATAACATTCCAGTATTATCTCCCGTAGAAAGGAGTCTTCACTGTCTAAACTCTCTGTGTCCTTATTCACAGTCTGAAGAGTCATAGAGTGCAGCAACAGAGACAGCAATAGACAGAGAGTGTGAAAGAGTAGTCACTGAGTCCCTGTAGGCAACAATAGAGAAGTAGCACATCTTTGTCTCTTTCAGTCTCTCTGCTGCATCTTTTACAGATTGTGGAGGAGTGGAGAACCAGATGGTAAAAACAGGTATAATCGTATGTGGTGCCGAAATGCAAACTGTGCAGTTACTCTGCCTGGTAAGAATAAATGGGCTGATGAATCCTGCTATTTTGAGCAATAATCAGGGCCTTGTAGATGCCTTTATTTCCTTCAGCAGAATACTGTAAACGGTTCACTACAGTAATGACACAACTGCAAACAATTTATCCTTTGGATTGTATTGTATTAAAGCATCTGCTAAGAAAATAATGAGGTCAATAAATAATTCGTCAATTTCAATAAGTGACAAAAAGCACCAAAGCTCTCCTGCACCAGACTGTGACCTAATGACTTAAATAGTCAAAACTACACTCAAGGCTTTCCTCACACATTTCTAAATGCATCGATTATCGTGTAAAGCTGTACTGAGCAGCTGTGCGTAGCTGTGTACTGTAGGTGTGTCTGCATTAGGCGTTGGCACAATGCAACTTTTTGTGTCAGTTTGCTTGTTAATCTGCATGTTGATTTGAAGCTGGAATAAATCATTTCAATTTGTTTGGTTACCACTTTGTCGTCGTTCATTCCTCCCTGTACATCAGCTTCATCACGCGTCCTCAGAGTGTATACCCTTATAAGTGTAGGTATAGTTCAGATACATTTCTCCCTTTTCAATGGCAACATGTACAACTTTGACCTAGAAGGGGTGGCTACACCCCATCTTAATTTGTTTTACATACACATACACACACGCACACACACACACATGCGTACACGAACACACACACACACACACACATGCGCACACGGACACACACACACACACACACACAAATAAAAATGCAGAGGTATAGCAGCTATTATGGATTAGCTGTGATGGTTCATGATGTTGATTAAAGACTCAATGCTCACCTTGGAAGCATGTTATTTTCTGAGGGCAAGGTCCTGTGTTATCATTGTCCATTCCCTTCATTCTATCACTAGCAGCTTTGATGCATGCTCACTGTGCTGTCTCTATATTCCTGTGCTGCTAAATGGCATACATAAATGGCATATGTATATAAATATAAATAGTTTTTGCTCTTGTGAAATGTATCATGGCCCTGTAGGTGTCCCTTTGGATAAGAGTATCTGCCACATAAATAATAAGCGATAATCATAACCGTCTATCACTATATTACTGCACTGATCTCTTGCGCAGACTATGATTGTTCTTACCATGTATTAATGCACATCTTGTAAGTCGATCTGGATAAGAGCGTCTGCTAAATGCTTGAAATGTTAAAATGTAAATGTTATCATCATGCATCATCAAAAGGCCTTTATCACACTCAGAACTTGCCTCGTTCACCTCCATTCCTCCAGCTCTCTATGCCTGGTGCCTAGGTGACTGGTACACTAATCAAAATGCACCACACATCCGTGGAGAATGCAGAATCGTTGGGTTACCTGTGAAATATATGCGGTTGTCGTGGTACCGTATTGAACAGTGTTACTGGTTAAATTCAGTCGTTCTGTGTTATGATAATATTAACCAGCCGTGTTTAATGTGAAGTTGACTAATCAGTAGTCATGGCATTTTTGTGGTGGAGAATGATGTATTTCAAGATTAAACCTGAGACACTGAAAGGGCTCTGACTCACCCACCTCTGCGGGCACGCGGCCCGCTCACCCAGGAACAACAAGATAAGAACACTCACAGGACTGTGCTGATCACACTTTTAAAAACCCCAATGGTAATCTTCTGATCCTCACAGTGTAAAATAATGCATAATGACGAGAACGGGCCGTTCTGCCCATCTAGGCTCGTCATGTCCTAATCTAAAGAGTATCCAGTACTGCATCTAGCCTAGGCTGTCTTGTCCTTGTCCAGTTCACTGAAAAACCTTTCCGTCAAATCCCCTCTCTGACAAATCTCTCACCCACTCACTCAAGCACACATCACAGGAGGGGGTGGACGGACGGACAGCAGAATTAAAATGTTTACATGATGCTCTGTTGTTAGCATGGAGTATGGCAGTGCGATTAAGTGTGTGCATCTAAGCAACATGCCTAGAGACAGCCGAGTGAATGAGATATGCAGATTTCCCATAATCCTCTGGGAACACGTTGCGCACACATGGTCTCCTCTCACGCCCAGCGAATAAACGAGGGGTGGGGGCGCGTAACAGAATATCCAGGGGAAATGTTTCTGTGCTCTTTGAGCTTGATCCACTTGGGAGACGTACTCAGTAACCACAGCCGGCACCTCATTTCAATGCACACTTTGGCAGCAGATTATGTGCCTGAAATATTAATGTAGCACTTATGAACACAAAAAGAGAAAGTTGTAGTGAGCATCTTTTCTCTCTCTCTCTCCCTCTCTCTCTCCATCTCTATCTCTCTTTCTCTTCTCCCTGCCCTCCACCGCACTCATCTACCATTAATGCACATGCTAGACGAAACTGCACCCATTTACATTTTCCAGTGACTTCACTCCCCCCCCCCACCACTACCACTATCACTGGGGATTCTGGGTAAGGACACATTTTATGTTGTCATTATCACATGCTGTAAATACTTAGTGCCCACTTACAAAATACATAACAAATTACCCAAACATATTGTGCACAGTATTCTACAGCCAAAGCCAGCATGTGTGAAATTCTCTTTGGTTGTTAACACTTAATAGTCAAGCAGTCTTTGGTTTACTCACAGTGCTGGTGGCCACATGCTGTGCATACATTGTTGTACACATGTTATGGCTTTGTAACGTGTTAGCATAATTATGGTATGTAAAATCCACCCCCTTCTACGTGAAGTGAAGTTTGGGCTTGGCTAAATTGTTTGTGCGCATTGTCAGTATATATATTCTTTACTCTGAATCCATTTTTGCCGAATCAATGTTATGCACGTCACACTCGGTGTGACCTGTTGACTATTCAGAGGCTGAGCCCTGGCCATAACTCAGCCAATAAACACCTAGTCAGCCATGAATCAGCCAATAAACACGCAATTGGCCATAACTCAGCCAATAAACACCTAGTCAGCTATAACTCAGCCAATAAGCACCTAATCAGCCAGCCGCAAACCAGCCAATAAACATGCAATCAGCCATAAATTAACCAATAATCAGACGGCAGTGTCAGACTGTGAAGGTCCTCTGTCAGTAAAGACACTTGCCACAACTTCAGACTGAACCCAACAGCTCCTACATAAGCTTAGACCAGGGTTACTCAAATCTGGCCCACGAATACAAATTTGGTCCAACAATTAATGCAAATGATTGGCCAGAGTGTGTTCACACCTGTCTCGCAGGTAAAGGGAGTGTGGAAAACGGCAGTGCTTGGCCCACGAGAATCGTGATCTGAGTAACCCTTACACTATGAATGGGAGTCTACAGACAACTGTGTTTTCCTCTGGAGGAGGGTGGTCTTCACCACTGCATTAATGTTATTAATGTTGGAGGCAGTGTAGTGTAATGGTTAGGGAACTGGGCTTGTAACTCAGAGGTTGCAGGTTCAAATCCCAGGTGGGGCACTGCCATTGTACCCTTGAGCTAAAGGTACTTAACCTGAATTGCTTCAGTAAAATATCCAGCTGTATAAATGGATTGTATGTAAACTGTGTAAATCGCTCTGGATAAGATCGTCTGCTAAAATGTCAATTAACAGTAGACATTAATCTTTATTTTTATATAGTGCCATTTACAAAGGGCCTATCACACAATGCTTCGAACAATGGGCATTGAAACAAAAAAACATGGAAAGCCCCCTTTCCCCCAAATGAGCCAATTCTGGAAAAACAGGGAAACTATTCCCTGGACCGAAGGTGATCAAGCTACATTAGCGCAACATAAACGCAATACATTAGCCCAACATTAACGCTGCATTAGCACTGCATTAGTACAACAGTAGCACTGCATTAGCACAACATTAGCACTGCATTAGCACAACGTTAACACTGAATTAGCACAACATTAGCACTGCATTAGCGCAACATTAGCACTGCATTAGCACAACATTAGCACTGCATTAGCGCAACATTAGAACTGCATTAGCACAACGTTAACACTGAATTAGCACAACATTAGCACTGCATTAGCACTGCATTAGTGCAACATTAGCACTGCATTAGCTGCATAAACACCTCCGCGTGACTCACAGGCAGTCTGCTGGTTAGCCGTTTGGTGTTGGTGCGAGACGAGCTGCTCTAATCGGTCCTAGCTCTCCTGCAGTAGACTGTGTGGTCGGCCACCATGTATTAATGCACATCTTGTAAGTCGCTCCTGGATAAGAGTGTCTGCTAAATGCCTAAACGCTTAGGTTGTGGGTTCAATCCCCACTGGGGCCACATATACTGAAAAATGTAGCCTACGCATTCACTACTGTAAGTCGCTTTGGATAAAAGCGTCTGCTAAATGGCGTATATTATTATTATTATTATAATGTAAAATGCACTCAAAGAGCCAAAGACAAATACGAGAGAAAACCTGAGAGACAAACGAATGAAAACCCCCCTGGCCTGCTGAACACAAACCTATACAGCAGATATGATGCTGACAAAAGAAAGAAAGAAATAATACATTCGGCGTCTGTAATGGGGCATGGTTTTGTTCTCTCTCTCCCAAACCTGATGTCAGAAAATAGATTTTTTTTAAAATGAAAGACCAGCTTGTTTGCTTAACAACGGTGCAAAATAGAACTAACGACCAGATATTTGCTTGACAACACTAAAACAATATCCTCAAAGAGCCGCGGAAGAATATTTTAATTTCAGCTGATTAAATCGATAAAAACCAATGAAGATAAAAGTAACTAATAGATAATCATTGTTGGTAACCGCGGTATAAGCGGAATAAACCACTTCGGGCTGTCCCGTTATTGGGAAATAATGTACTTCAGGGGTGGTGATGCTTACCACCCCTGAAGTACATTATTTCCCAAAAACGGGACAGCCCGTCGTGGTTTATTCCTTACTTATTTGATATCTTCAGGTGCAAATGTTCCACAATCAATGACCATCGTTAAACCTTTGAAGAGAACTGTCACAGTGTGACGTTTATTGTAGAACATGCCGTAACATTCCAGCTAATTCTAATTGATGAGGTCATAAATGGCTGCTAATGGCATCCTCAAACAACTGCACAGTTCCAGAATAGAACACTGTGAATTAGAACTAGAACTCTCAACAAAAAACCTCACTCCTAAAGCTTTTAAAAACCTGTGAATTTTCCCGGAAAATAATAATAAAGTGCACTGTGTGATGCTGATGAACCATTCCTGGTTCCTCTACGACCAGGAATACAGGCTTAACCATACGTGAAATGTCCATGCTGATGGAAATGGACATTGATTGAGAAACCTTCAACCTCTGAAGCATCCAATCCTGATAATCAAATAATTTGTTCCGCGATGCCAGTTGCCAGCAGAGAGATATAGCCCATGGCCAGCGCAAAAAGCAAGGGAATTCCCTCTTCCTTTATTGCTCAATGTAAACAATTTCCCACTATAATATGCTTTAAATGTAGGCTGACGTAATTTTGGTGATCACATATGCATTTCTGCTTACACAATGTTATAGAATTATAGCCTACATTTTCCATTGCATTTCCAAACAATTTTTGACTTCCACAGGGTAATTCTTAGTGACTGAACATTCCAGCACTGCAGGTGGCACTATGTACAGACAGTGATGATCAAAGTATCTCATTTCTATGGTGTTGGTTGAAAGAACAAACTCACTCCAGAAGCACAGGATCGCCAATGTTGGGATCTATACCTCTTAAACACTCAACAGGAGAATCAAACTGCCTACATGAAAATGGAAATGGTCTCAAGTCTCCTCCACTCAGTCACAGAAGTATTCAAACAGGGAAGATAGTGGTGGTGCTGGGCTCCTCTAGGAGTTCTAGAGCTCTATGGGAACAACTCACTTTTGGGGAGGGTACACCCCTATCTCTCAAACAAGGGGCCGCCCATCTCTCCCTTCCCCCGAGGCCGAGCAGTTAACTGTTTACAAATTGTGCAATAACTGACGTCCTGCTGTTTAAAAATTAGTCTGGCAGTAGAACAGCCACCCGCTGGGGTCCTATCTGATTTGTCTGTTCCCCGGGCAACCTGCTGCTACTCCACCGGTGCCCTCTGTGGATGCGTCCCGCTCCATCATCCCCTCCCCAGCAGCGCGGCGCCGATACAGACTGTGATTTGTTCCTGTGATTTACAGCCATGGATGCACGACCGCTCGATAAAACAGCAGGTTTCCCGCTCCGGTCTGCCCTCCAGCCTTCCCTCAAATGGCAGGACGACCACGGGCATTATCCAAGACGCCTCTGCCTTTCCTCACCGGGTTTTCCCAACTGTGGCCCGTTTTTCCATCCCTCCTTCCTCCCTCCTTCCTATTCTGTCTTTCCTTCTCTCCCTCAACCCCTGGCTGCACCTCTGTGGCCATTATTCCATTCATTTGTGCTCGTAACTCATTACATCATTTCAACCCAACCCCCTGCATTCCCACCCCCCGTTAATAATTACTGATGAACAATGGACTCAAATATCTCTCTATCCTGTCTAATCTGTTCTCTCCATTTTTCTGAACATGCCTGTTTACTTGGCTTCTCCATGACATCTTTTTAAATATTTCCTTTAGTTTTTTAAATACAACATTTTTTCCACGACTTCATTTGCTCTTTTTGTTTTTCTCTTTTGGGAAATGTACGTCATTACAGGCGCCCCCCAATTAGCCAATGGATGAGACACAGAAAAACCCGCTTTCCAAATCCCTTCCTTTACATTACATTACATTACAGGCATTTGGCAGACACTCTTATCCAGAGCAACAATACAACAAAGTGTTAACCGTAGTCAAGAACAGTTTAGCTGAAAGCCACCCTAGCGGGAAGTACAGTTCCTAGGTGCTAGGAGCAACCACATAGTTAAACTAGGACTCTGTAGGTAAATCTGTAGCCACAATTCAAAGGTAGCAATAAAGCACTCAGTGCGGAAAATAATGCCTAAGCCTAATACAAAACATAAACAAGTAGACATGTGTAATACTAAGCAACTACGAACCCTAAGTTAACAAAAACCGGACTACGGGGAGAGGTGCACCCTGAAGAGATGAGTCTTCAGTCGTCGCTTGAAGGTGGCCAGGGTCTCAGCTGTTCTGACTTCCACAGGAAGGTCATTCCACCATCGTGGAGCCAGAACCGACAGGAGACGTGACCGGGAAGCGCAGGTGCGGAGGGGGGGAGGTGCTAGGCGTCCTGAGGTAGCAGAACAGAGTGGTCTGGCATGTGTGTAGGGTTTGAAGATCTTGAGGAGGTATGTTGGGGCTGATCCCTTGACTGCCTGGTATGCTAGGACCAATGTTTTTAATTTGATGCGAGCTTCCTTCCCTGGGTGACGCTGCGGCCAATCACACGCCCCCCTGTGGGGCTCCCGATCACAGCCAGCACTGCCATTGGATACCGGACCATGAGCCCTGCACACACACTCTTAACAAGATGAGACGCCTGTTACTTCTGTCTTTCTTATAGAGAGAGAGAGAGAGAGAGAGAGAGAGAGAGAGAGGGAATTTGAAAATGCTGGGTGTCAATGTGTGAGTTTGTGTGGTGGTGTGACTGTAGCAGGGCCCAGAGGGGATTATCCTGTTTGTGAGAGCAGATCGACCCGCCTCCACAAAGTCCCAGGTTTTAACTGTGTGAAGTGAAAGGGCACAGCCGTGTGACTCATATCTTCCTACAGCAAACCAGACCCGTCTTGTTCAGTAGCAGCAGAGGGTAACGATTCATACAAAAGAGAGAAAGAAACATTTTTTTTTTTACATTTACATTTTAAGCATTTAGCAGACACTCTTGTCACTCTTGACACTCTTGGTAAGTGACTTGCAAGATGTGCATTAATACATGGTAAGAACAATCATAGTTCGCGCAAGAGATCCTCTGATTGTGATTACCGTGGTTCAGAGAAATGGCGATGGCGATAGCGTAGCAGTCTAACTCATGTTGGCTGGTCCTTTAGAAGTGTGAGCTGCCTATCATGGTTGTGGTTAAAAACCAGACTGTACCAGACCAGCCCGGGTGGGGAGCCCCGATTGGTTGGTGGTGTTTGGCTGTCCACCCCGGGGGAGCTAGCACGAGCTTGCTGAGGAGCAGTACGGCAACCTCGTAAACAGGGTTGGGCAAGTTCCATCTCGGAGGGGGCGAACGTTGCCTCGAGGTATTAGCTCATCCCGTGGAGGCGGGCAGCAAGTTCGTGAGGGAGGGTAAAATGAGAAAGAAATAAAGGGTATAATTGGCTACCAAATTGGGAGAATAATAGGGGAAAAATCTGAAACAAAAAAAAAAAAGAGAAGCGCCAGGGTAGACACAACTTCTACAGTCACATGGCTCAAACATGCACGGACTCCTCCCCTTTTAAAGGCAATTTCCTCCCCCGATGTTTGAGGAATAACTAGCTGAGAGAATTTACGTTTCCCTGCTCTGATCCTGACGTGCTCCCCTCCCTCCAGCCTGAGCTGCAACTTTTACACCGTGCCCTTGGATCGACCACATGCACGCACGAACACCTAGGAAAATAATCTCTTTAATTCCACCAATCTCATATTTATCATTTTTATTTTATTCCTGGGGAAGCTGTCTGTAGATTCCCCCAATGTGAAACACACAAATGAGGGTCCCATCTGCACGTTGGCACCAAACGAACACACCATCGCTGACATTTTGCCACCGAAGCCCTGTCTGAGCCATTTTGTAATGAATATTGGTCATATTATTTGCTGAGTCTTCTTAAACATTCTTGTGTGTTAAACTCGCTCGGAGACAATGGAAGGTGAAAGGTCTCACAAAGTCTAATTTACATGTCTGCAAGACATTCGGGTTACACACAGCCATTTTGGTCTATGCATTAGTGTGATAGTGATCACTGTTTATTTCAGGAGAGTGATTAGGTCACTGTGGGTGGACTATCATGAATGGTCCTGCAAAGTATAAAGACACTGTCACACACCACGTGACAATCCCTGGACTGGAGCAGAGCAGCTGATGGTAAGAACTGGCAAAAGAGTGGGGTTTGCTGGTCTACGGACTGGATCTTTATTTTTTCCACCTCTCTCCCAGACCCAGGAGAGAGAAACAGCGGGAGAGTAGGGTAAAATAAAACACACAAACACCAAGTCTTCACCTTACTTGCCGCAAAGCTTTCGGGCAAAACCAATTAACTAAAATAACAAACTAAAATAAACCAACAATAAATGAAAGCCCACCTCCGAGGGGGGAATCCCCTTTCGGGGAACACACAACAAACACAGACAATCACTGCCTTTCACACTGCCTTCATACATCCACATTTAACATGCATCAACACTTACTGGGACAGGGTAGAACACTGTCCCGACACACACTCAACACACCTCTCAACAAGACACCGTGCCTCTTCAGACTGGAGTTCTCCTAGAACCTCCCCAGGCACACACATCCAGTGACTTTTCAAGTGCTTCCCAAACCCATGCACACAGAGACACTCACACTTTTCAGTCTGAGCTCTTTTCAACCCAAACCCGCACAGAGACCCTCGCCACTCCTCACAGTGAGTTCTCTAGCAACCCGCCCCGAGACACTCTCCACTCTTTCAGTGAGAGTTCTCGGGCCATTGTCCAGAAACACTCTCCACTGCCTGAGTGCGAGTTCTCTTCCAATCACACCAAGGGCGAGAGGCGGACCCTATTTCAGGGCGCCCTCTCGCTCTCCCAATCACCCAGAGGGCAAGACGCGAACCCTATTTCAGGGCGCCCTCTCACTCTCTTTCACGATCACACCGAGGGAGAGAGGCGGACACCCTCTCTCTCTTTACCACACACACAGCAAGCACTCTACTCAGTCACTTTTGACAAACGCACACAGAACTCAAGATTCCACATAGACTCTGCCTCCCAGAAGCTTGGATTGCCACCATGCCTGACAGAGTCACATCAAACACCCACACTCCACAATAACACACAATACACGTGCACGCGCACACACACGAATGACCAGACTCACAACTCTCCATGATACACACAGATCAAGACCATGACAAAAGACTAACTCTCTTGATCCACACACATGAATAACAAGACAAAGACTGACTCCCCACTCGCCCCACCTGCTCTTAAATAGGCTTACTTTCTGCCTGGCTCAGGTGGGACTCGTGTCACCTGTCTAACATTCACACACCTAATCACAAAACACTAAACAATTGACAAACCACACCCACTCACATTCTCACACACAAACAGGTAAGTGAATAATCACTTACCAATCAACATCAATTAAATAATAATTAAATCCTTGCCTTTGAAGCAACCTTCCAGGCAACAGTTCACACTCTCACCTGCCCCCCAGAAAGTCTCACTGCTCCAAAGACCTCCACAACAGGGGAAAACAAAGGCAACCCTGCCACTTCCATGTTGCCGTGATGCCCTCCACAGACACACACACACATAACTACACCACTTTGTATTCGCCTGGCCTTGCTTTGCCTGGTGGTAGTTGTGCATCATGATCCTCATTTGCTCTCTTCAATAAATCATGCTTGATTGGAAATATTCTGACTGCTGTAATTTCTCACAAGTTGTAATTCTTACAATAATTATACATATATATATATATATCTATATAAAGAACATGGTGGAGAGATGTGGGAATAGGTCAGGGCAGGAAGGTTCTAGAAGGATGCCGATCTCTGTGTGGCTCTCAGCAATAGAGCACCTGATGTGAAAGTGGAATCAAATCAATGTGCTTCCCGGAAGACCGGCGGTATTGATCCACATGGCGCGGATCAATTTTAAGAAGGGATTGCGGTAATGATTTGCCGTTTCACCGAGTCGGCCCGTTCCACGGCCCATTTACCAGCATCCACCGGAAGTCCTGCACCCCGCAAAAAAAACAACATTTGGCTGGATGAGTGACGCGTTTATTGTTCATTTTCAAATCCTTATCTTTATGCTTTTTCTGTTTCAGTAAATATCACAACAAATGACACAGCATGTAATTGCTCAGAGATGATCCATTTGCCCATTTTTAAACTCCCTTCGTGTTTAAAAATAGCAAGGCGGGGGACACAAAGACAGAGGCAGAGTCACATGACTGCCCTAGCATCTTCTGACGTGCTCCTCCAGTTTTAGCTGGTAAGATCAGAGGTGGAGAAGCCCTACATGCTCTCGCAGGCATCCCATCAATGACAATTTTATTTCTATTTTTATTTTGCTTTTAGGCTGTCAAAAAACATTTTCCTTTTGCTTTCAATTTTTTGCTTTTATGTTTGTGCAGTCTGGAGGTAATGGGGAGCAGTTCCTCTAGCTGCTTGATAAGCCAGCACCAGTGATTTGAATCTGATGCGTGCTGCGATGAGGAGCCAGTGCAGAGAGGAGAGTAGAGGGGTGATATGGGTGAACTTAGGTTGAATGAACACCAGACATGCGGAAGCATTCTGGACTAGTTGCAGTGGCTTGATGGCACAGGCCGGTAGGCCTGCCAGCAAGGAATTGCAGTAGTCCAGATGAGAGATCACCAGGGCCTGGACCAGGAGTTGTGTGGCCTCTTAGGTGAGGAACAATCGGATCCTCCGGATGTTATGGAGGGAGAATTGGAAGGTCCGGGTGATTGCTGCAATGTAGCCCGAGAAGCACAGCTGGTCATCAAGGGTCACTGCAAGACTCCTGGCAGACTGGGACGGACACTATGGAGCCTTCCACGTTGATTGAAGCATCAATCATCAGGGAGCCCTTCGCTGGGAGGAAGCCCGAATGGAGTCAGTTAGCCAGGGGGTGGGGGGTCGGAGATGAGCAGGTTTAGTGGAGAGAGGACAGAGTGAATCAAAGGAGGAGGATGGGAGTGCCATCTTCAGGGAAGGAGCTGAGGAGGGCATCCATCTCATCTAGGAAACTCCCCAGTGGACCTGGTGGGCAATAAGTATGATTGTGTGTGGGTGTGTGCAGCACCAACTGATGGCTAGTCTACTACACTGTAATATGCACCTCATTTGTGGTAACTGAATGATTACTTGAGATCGCAATGCGTTAATTGCTTGACAAGTAGCTTCAGAAAGTCCTCCATCGCCCTCTTAGTGTTGGAGGATGGAACTGCAGGGTCCTGACAGAGGTGGTGAAAAATGCATGGCCTTACTCATGGGGAAATGACACAGCACAGATTTCAACCCGCGATGTGTATAACTGCACAGTTCAGCCTGCACTTGCTCTGGGCTGTTTTCATTTAGTTATTAAATCATACATACATTTCATGCATTGGTTTGCTGCTGTTTGCACACAGTATCAAACGCTGATTGTATCTATTCCCATTTATCACTGAAGGCAAGTCCTGTCAAGAGACACTAATTAAATTTAAATAAATGCATCTCAGGTTGTTTTTTTTGCTCCTTTTGTTTCCAGACTGGATTTTTTTTTTGACTATGATAATGTCGAGACAAACGGTGACATAATTGAATCCCGCTGCTGCAATTATTGCAGCTAAATTGTATTAATTAATATGTAGCCCAATGAGAATTTATGCAAAATACAGATTAATGAGAAGCCCGTTTTTTTTTTGCAGAGTTTTTCTTGTCGCTTTATCCAATTTATATCCAATTAAAGCACAAAACCTGTTTTCATCAATACGCTGGGTAGAATAATCTCTCAGTTTGGTTTGGGATGTAGACAACACATGCTGTTGCTTTCCCAGAACGCTCATCATAACGAGCTTGATAATTAGTGTTAATTATAATATGCAAATCAACTTTGGTGTCGCATAGACCTGAATGCAGTAGGGAACAGGAAATGTTTGTTGAAGGAACATTCCAGTACACTTCAGCCCTGCCCGGACTTGTTTGTGCAGATGGTAAAAGTGATGGAAAGGTGACAGGTGTGTGTGCGTTTAGTGAGATAGGCAAGTTTGCTTTTTTGTTGTTTCTCTGAAATTGCCAATCAGACCTTGATCAAGTAATTATGTGAAAACACTTTATCCCCTTAGACACCAGTAAAACTCTTGATGATTAGTTTTAAAAGACACACTATGCAACATATTTTCACCAATATTCAAAGCAAAATTCTTCTTTCACATGTTTACATGTTTTGGTTTGTGACATTGAAAATGTAGTTGGAAATTCTCAGTACTGCAGTAGTGTTTTATCATTTTCAGTAGTATCCAAAGAGTTAAAATATTTCAACTGCATATTTTTGATGCATATTAGTGGTCTGTTGCTAATCCAATTGATAAACTTATGGCACAACATTTTTTATTCAACAATACATTTTTACATTTTGTTTCAGAATGTTTGCCCTGTTTTTCTCCCAGTTTGGTGGCCAATTGTTCTCTCTATGATTCAATTACCCTTCCACTGAGCCCACCGCTTGCAACTATGGGACCAGCCGCTACCCTGGGACCGGCAGTGACGAGGGCGAGTGACCCATCTCCTTCGAGACCGACCCCACCGACCCGGCAACCGTGAATCCGATACACGCAGGGAAGCTTTCTGTACCTGCGGCGAGCTCCTGCCAGCTTCCCTCCCCCTGTGGCGGACAGCCAATCCCAGCCAGAGCCGGGCAGGCACAGCTGGGGGAATCAAACCCCAGAGCAGTGGGCAACCTGCGCTCCAGGCAAGTGCTTTTACCAGTTGAGCCATCCTGGGGGCCACCAGTTTTCCCCAAAGTCCCAAACTTTGTTTGCAATGCGTACAACTCTCTGTGGATGTGAAACCCTGTATGTCTGCAAGTGTCTGTGATTTCTGTGACAGCATCAGCGCCCGGAGGGTTCGGCACTCCCCTCTTTGGTCACACATAAAATAGAGACACACTGAGGGTACGCTAACATCACATGATGTACATTTTACATTGTAGCCATTTAACAGACGATTTTATCCAGAGCCACTTACAGTTTACATTTATTTTACATACAATCCATTTGTACAACTGGATATTTACTGAAGCAATTCAGGTTAAGTACCTTTAGCTCAAGGGTACAACGGCAGTGCCCCCAGCTGGGAATCAAACCAGCAACCTCTGAGTTACAAGCCCAGTTCCCTAACCATTATACTACTCTGCCGCCCTATGATGTGGTAGACCTCGCTGGCTGCAGCAGTGACAGCTCTCATGTCCCAGACCACACAATGCTCTCCCCTCCGATAGGCTGTTTTTTAAAACAATATTATTATTTATATATATACAATATATTATTTAACCAAATATTAATATTTTCATATCTGAAAGAGATTCACAAGCAGACATACAGATGCAAATATGCCTACATAGTAAAACAATATATAGAGATATAATATAAAGTATTATTAATATTAGAAACTAAAATATGTGACGTTGTGGTTTGGATCATCATGACAACGGCATAAAATAGAAGACCAATTAAATTATATTGTTCCACAGTGACAATGTCATAATACAGTCATAAAAACTAAATGACTGTAATAAAAATAACAATCAGAAAAAAAGAGCATCGCCACAGTGGAAAGAGCCCATTGTTAAACACATTAAGGGCCCTAATTTGGTGAATCAAGACAGTGCCGGTAGCGCTGACGCAAAGTGAGGATGGTGGCGCTTTAGGGCGTGTCTAAAGCAATTTTGGTCATTTCGTGACTTAGGACGATAGCACACCTCCGGCGCAGTTGTAAAAGAGGTTGGATTAACTTTTAAAAAATACATGTGGGTGTGGTGGGGGTTTGGTTTCATAATGGCCAATCAGAACACCTATTTTCTATCCCTTTAAATACCAGTGCGCCAACGCTATAGCAAATTAGCAATTTCCTGACATGGATGACAGTTTTGCATGGCTGCGCCAGGAGTGCTTCTCAAAAGAGGAGAGCGTTTTGCTTGTGCGGGAGGTGCGGAAAAGTTGGCACGCGAATCAGAGGGGGAAAACAAGGCGCACATTAATTTGTTACTTTCATGATTTGAGTTTATATTTTGAGACCTACATTGTTAAAAGAAAGTGTTTTATTTTGCCATCTCTTTTTTTCTTTATTTGTAGGCTTTCCAACTTAAAAAACAACGTTTCTTTTCTTCTAACTTAATGTCATTGTTAAATGGAAAGCAATAAATAACAAACTCACAACTGCAACTAGGCCTGTTTCATTTATGTTCGTCATGCAGTAGGCCTACTCACTAGGGAACCAGCTCCGCAGCCAACCGGTTCCTGATCTCCCGTGCGCCCTGAGCCTCTCCAACCCCTTCAATCGCCACATGCAGCTCTGCCTCTCTCCGTCCTAAGTCCTGTAATGCGTCCTCTGCGTGGTCAACGTGACACCCATGGTGCAGGGCAATGTTGTGTAGGACACAGCATGCCACAAAGAACGCACTGACTTTCTGAGGGCTGTATTGTAATGTACCACCCGACCTGTCCAAACATCTGAAACGCATTTTTAACATTCCAAAGGTTCTCTCGATCACTGATCTGGCCCTAGAAAAAAAATGGTTAAAAGCATGTTGTGTAGGTGTTCTGGGCACATGGTATGGCGTAATCAGCCATGGTTTTAATGGATAGCCGTTGTCCCCTAGTAGCCACCCATCCTGGGGGGCATCCCCCTGAAAGGCTGTAGGAATGACGGAGTTGGCCAAGATAAAAGAGTCATGAGTAGACCCAGGATATTTGGCAAACACATGCGTCACCCTGGAGTGTGCATCACAAACCACCTGGATATTAATGGAGTGGACCCCCTTCCGATTCACATAAATGATACCGTGATCAGATGGTGCACGCAACTGCACATGTGTGCAGTCAATGGTACCCAAGACCCCAGGGAATCCACATCTGCTGGCTGTCGGGTGTAGGAAAAGTAATAAACTAATTTGCGTGTTGGACAAGACTGGAAGAAATTGCATGTACAGCCGATCTGATAGCCGTCTGGCCAACACCGGCTACCAAACCTAGGGTGTGTTGGAAGGAGCCGGTGGCAAAGAAGGCAAGGGCTGCTGTCACTTTAACAGCATCAGGGAGCGCACAGGGACCAGGTGGGTTTCCCTCGATGTCCGGAGCCACAAGCCGGCAGATCCGAGCGACAACCTGCCACCCCAGGCAGCTTCTGCCTGCACTCCTCCTCATACAGGTTGATAAATCATACCCGTTGGCGCGTTTGTATATGCTCTCATGGTAACGCAAACTCATTATTTGACACCAAACTTGCATAGCGCCGACTGTTTTCATTTATGTACTCCATTTTCTGTAGTGCAAATGGAAAGAATAAAACCCTTTCACATAAGAAAAACAATGTGCATACAAACATATATTTATTTAAAAGGTGTATCTTACAGCATAAACACCCAAGTGTAAAATTTTTTTTCATTTAATTATCTATGATCCTAATTATGAATAAACTTGCACAATTCGCAGAAAAGTCTGGTGCTTCAACCTTAGTCAAAATATACAACTCAGGGGTTCGATCCCAATTGGCTGTCTGCCCCAAGGAGGGGGGGAGGAAAGCCGTCAGGACGTTCGCTGCGCACAACAACAGTGGCTCTGTACTACCGGAGTTACGGTCAGCGGCCTGGCGAGTGCCATCTCGGAGGAGACAATACTTCACCTTTGTCACTACTGGTCACAGGGCTACGGCAGCAAACTCACATTATGAGGGAGGGATTGACTTGAAAATAGCGGGTGTAATTGGCTACCTAATTTGGAGAAAATGGGATAAAATCAGAAACAACATTTTTTAAATATATAACTCACAATCACATCCAAGAAGGTTATTAAAAGTTACAACACTAAAACAAAGACGAAATGTTGAACGCCAAATCTTAAAGACGTTCAAACGCGAACAACATTCTAGACATGAAAAAATTGGGTGGATGTGGAAGCGTCGGTCTCGGATCACTACGGCCACGCCCTGGCAGAGCAGCCAACGCACGCACCGGTCTGGTGTTGCTAATCACTGTGCTTGAAAAAGTAGGTGGCTGGAACAAGAAAGAAAAGGCGTCGAGGAGAAGAAAATAAAGAAAGAAAGACAGTAGAAGGAAAAAACTGGAAAGTTTCCGCTTATTGTTTGATAGTTTTGTTGTGTTTAACGTTTATGGACACAAAATATACAAAATATAATCGCCCTGATGAGAAGCCTTCCACAATATATAATTATGAAAGGCATCAATGAAAGAGAATACCAACCACAGCCTGTCTGTCCCAAGGTATCCCAAGATGCACCCAACACACGAAACCAGAGAACAAAGCAAAACCAGTGCCAGAGTAAAAGCCAGAACAAGGACCAAGGAAAAACCTCCAGAATGTCAGAGGTTTGTCATCTGGCCAACACTTTATTAAGAGCTCAAATCTCAGATCTCTTCTTGATCCACGCATAGTTCCTGTATTGTTAGCGGAGGACAAGAGAAAGCCTTTTTATATTTCTATTTTGGGTCACCCAACAACACAAAGACATCTTTTCAAGGTTATAATAGTAATCACCTCACCTCATGCACTGTACAGACATCAAATATACACTATGTTGGGGTTTGTGGAAGACCAAACTCATTTTGGTAATGAATAAAATGGTTGTTGGACTACCAGGGAAACTAGCTCAGGCAATAAATATAGCACAAAACAAGGGCAGGAGCAATGGTTGAAACTCCTGTTTTATCTGGAAGAGACCTGAACAAACATCACTGACATTGGAACAAAGATATTTCATTGATTTTGCCTGCCCCTCCGGGTCACGCTGGCCAAGCTGCGTCAGATCATCTCAGTGCTTAGAGGCTTTGGTGTGCCTTCAGAGGAACTGAACGTTCCCCTGCTCAGGTGTGTGCTGTGTGTGTGTGTGTGTGTGTGTGTGTGTCTGTGTGGATGTGTGTGTGTGTGTGTGTGTGTGTGTATGTGTGTCTGTGTGTGAGTGCGTGTGTGTGTGCACTTGTGTAAGTGTGTGTGTGTGTGTGTGTGTGTGTGTGTGTGACAAAATGTGGGAAAATAAAATTATAAAAATAAAAACAAATTGAACTGAAAAAGAGGCCCTTGTCCTAACAGGACTTAGTCAAGTGGCCCAAATCCTAATGAAAGTCAAGATGCCCTTGTCTGTTCCTGTTCACGTTCACGTTATGTTTGGCCTGCAGTTCCCCTCCCTCCCAGCACCGATGTAGTTAAACTCTTGTGAGCTGCCCTGGTGAGCTGGCCTGGTGAGCTGCCCTGCTCATTCACACACACTCACACTCACACACACATGGGGCTCTTGCTCCAAGCCCCGCCTCTCACCTCCTGCAGGATTAATACAGGGTACTGAGCTGAGGGCGAAACTTCTTAAGAGAACTTCTCTGTATGACTGTACCAGTGCACCTGAGAAACACACTGAGGAACACACTGAGGAACACACACACACACACACGAACATAGGCATGCATGCATATACACACATGCACATTTGCAGACACACAAACACACACACACATTTGCACACACACACGCACACATATACACATGCACACATATGTACACACAAACACACATGCACAGACGCACATTCGCACGCATACACACACAAACACACGCACACACATGCACACACACACACACATTTGCACACATGCATGCAAACGCAGACGCACACACACACACACACACACACACATGCACGCATGTGCACAGACAAGCACAGACACATATGCACACACACATGCATGCACACGCACACAAACACACACTCCGGCCCTCAGTTTGACCTCAGTTTGACAGTCATACCAGTGTGTGTGTGTGTGTGTGTGTGTGTGCACCTG
Organism: Aldrovandia affinis; assembly: GCA_029706075.1. Taxonomy (NCBI): domain Eukaryota; kingdom Metazoa; phylum Chordata; class Actinopteri; order Notacanthiformes; family Halosauridae; genus Aldrovandia; species Aldrovandia affinis. The sequence continues at coordinate 4,536,470 of JAINUG010000012.1, forward strand.
CTTCCCTACATTCCTGAACGCAAACCATTGCAAACTGGTGAAAACCACCACAAACCGCCATAAAGTGCTGAAAACTGCTGCAAAAAGGCATTGCAGGAAACCAGAGTGGAAGAGGGTGTAGACACAGAGTAGACAGAGTAGTGTCTGATTGACAGACACAGTTAAAAGACTGGATTCTGAGAACAGCATTTTTTACATGTGGAGATTGCTGACTTTCAAATAAGTGCAAGTGGGCTTTTTTTCTTTTCTCCACAAAGTAAAAGGAAGAATGTTGATCGAATCCAGGCTTTACAGAGTGCCTGCAGCATTATATGCACCATTACACTAGTGTGCCTCTCCACTCATCGAATAGCAAAGGCAATTAGAAAGAGCATTTCATTTAGCTGGTGAGATATGCTGACTGTGGTACAGGGTATCGATCAGGGCTCGGAAACGGGTCAAAGTTCACACCGTTTGCCGTGGCTGCTTTCTGAAACCCCCTAGCAGTCAACAGCTCCAAATCCCAAACTTCCCACACACTCAGCATCTCCCCACAAGCCCCGTCTCAGAGGGGCCTGCCCAGGGGCTCTGCATCTGATTGGAGGAGAGAAAGATGGATCAGAAAGGAGCCACTGTGATTGGCCACACCTTGCAGGTGGTGCTTCGCGCTCCAGCTCATTCATGCGGAAACCTTGGTGACCAACGCCTGGATCGCTAATCGGGTGCCAGTGTCCAGAGGGCGAAGCGCCACAGCAAGAGGGACAGACACCAGGCCCCCTCACCCTCCCCCCCTCGATATTTCACTTTAATTACTGTTGCATCATACCTGGCCCAGGGAATGCGCACACAGACTGTGCCCTTGCGATGACAGACAGGAACGACGCATTTGTGACAAAAACATGCATCACAAAATCAGATTATCCTAATTAAGGTGAGGAGGGGGAGGTGAAGATGGAGGACAGCGATGCAGGGGTCCGTGCCAGAATACTTTTGTGGGGAAGTTTCACCTTCTGACTGACTGGATGAACAACCGAGGGTGGAGTGTGGAGTGACCCCCTTTTGTCTTTGGGGAGCGCAGGCGGTGAGTAAACTTTTGGACGGGTTTTATAGGACATCATTAGGCGGGCGGGGCAGACGGCTCAGAGGTGCGTGCACTTATTTTGCGGAGCAGAGCGCCGTAAATCCAGTTCCCCCCCTGTGCGACGGATACAGAGAGTAAACCTTGACTTGTTCCTGGGGAAAAGGGTATCATTACTGCCTCTCTCCGCTGCTGCAGCTCTGATTTGTATTCATTCCCCGTGCCCCCCACGCCCCCAAGCACAATCAGCATAGAGGAGTGGGGGCTCAGGACAGAGATGGGAGGGGGGCGGGTAAGAGGAAAAGGTCCATTTTCCGCATGGCATCCTGGGAAGAGTGTATCCGCCTAAGTAGAATTGCTCTATGTATATATAATTTAAACACCTCTCTCCCTGAGTCTGAGAGAGAGAGGGGGGGGGCGGCGAGCAGAGGAGATGGGGCGGGTATGTGAAATCATCACTTACAACAGATTGGCTAGAATCACCAAGGTAACAGAGATAGAGGAGAGAGTGAGAGACAGAGAGAAAGAGAGAGAGAGAGAGAGGAAGATAATGAGAGAGATAGAGAGTGAGAGAGAGAGAGAGTGAGAGGAAGATAGTGAGAAAGAGAGAGAGAGAGAGAGAGAGAGAGGAAGATAGTGAGAGAGAAGATAGAGAGAGAGAGACAGAGATAGAGAGAGAGAGAGAGAGGAAGATAATGAGAGAGATAGAGAGAGAGAGAGAGAGTGAGAGGAAGATAGTGAGAAAGAGAGAGATAGAGAGAGAGGAAGATAGTGAGAGAGACAGAGATAGAGAGAGAGAGAGAGGAAGATAGAGAGAGAGAGAGAGAGAGATAGAGACAGAGCGAGTGAGAGAGAGACAGACAGATAGAGAGACAGAGATAGAGAGATGGGGCGAGAGAGGGAGGGAGAGAAGGCGCCTCCATGGCGATTAATCCGTCGCAGACGTGGGCGTGACTGGCGGGTGGAGGGGGCGTTCTGTGCCACTGAGCCTGGGGGGGGGCAGGGATTAGAGACATGGGGTGTGGCAGCAAGGTGGGGGTGGCTGGGGGACAGGAAGCGAATTACCACCATCAGCCGGGCCGGGCGGTGACAGCATCTCGGTGATCGGACGGTGAGAATGAGCTGATAGAGTCTGTTCAATAGCTGCTCCACCCTCCACAGTGCTCCATCACCCCCATCACCAGCCCAGCACCCCCTCCCCGACAAAAGGCCTCCTCCAGACCTGTTTCAGATTGCCTGTTAGTGATCTAGCTCCAAGCCAGCTGTGTGCCTGTGCTTCACCACAATTAGTGTTCATTTAAAAAAATAAAAAAAAAGATTTTCTCCCATTTTTCTCCCATTTTTCTCCCAATTTGGTTACGCTGTTATCCCAATTATACCCTTTGGTATACCCTCTATTTATTTCAATTCACCCTCCCACCTCCCTGCCCTGCATTTAAGTGAACTACAGTTTAAAGTTCTCCATCTCTCCCTGTCCCCCTCCCTGCCGCCATATCAGTATGAGGCCCTGGTGCAAATGGAGGCTCCTCTGAATTACCCCTTTCAATTACCCCTCCTTTGAAAAAAACCCAGCGAAGGAATAAAGTCTTTCCTCTTGGTGGTGCTGTACATATGTGTCAAGATGGAGGCCAGCTATGATATGATGAGTGCAACAGGTAAACCCTGTCTGTCTGTCTGTCTTCTGCAATAACCCAGCTCCCCCAGTACACTGCTGGGGAGAATATTTCACCAGTTCATTTTTGCAAAATAATATCACAGTGTAAAAAAACAAAAAATAGGTCAATAAATTGGTCAAAATACATTCAATGAGGCGTCTATGTGAACAGCAAGTAGTTTAGCGCGCTTTCTGTGAGGGAGAGGCCTTGGGTAAATGCATACAAAATGTGTTTGTTTATTAAGCTTTGCCCTTTGTCCCGAAGCAGCCAACAGGACGTGTGCTTACAGCTTAGCAGACACATTGTCCAGGGCCACTCGGCTTGCTGAAGTGGATTTTGATGAAGTCTTTCTTACATTTTTACATTTACATGTACATTTTTAGGCATTTAGCAGACACTCTTATCCAGAGCGACTTACACAATTTACATTTCTTTACATGCAATCCATTTATACAGCTGGATATCTTACTGAAGTAATTCAGGTTAAGTACCTTGCTTAAGGGTACAACAGCAGTGCCCCCCTGGAATCGAACCAGCAACCTCTGAGTTATAAGCCCAGTTCCCCTAACCATTACACTACACTGCTGCCCTCACTGCTGCCCTTCTTCTTTCACAAAGTGCTTTGGAGTGAAAGCCTGGGACGGGATGACTGTGAGCCACACACAGGTCACAGGTTATTATAAAAGCACACCCTTTATTTTACTGGACTGGAGAGAGGGGTATAAGTTTGGAAGGCCCAAATGTCCCAGATAAGGGGTGGAGTGTGGGGGCAAAGCAAGCAAAGTCAGGTGAACTGATTTATGGGTAATCGGCCAACTGGACAGGACAGGACAGGACAGGGCAGCCTCTCCCGGGTGGAGTTTTTTTGCCAAGTCTAATAATCTGTTAATCCCCCCTCCCACAGGTAAATAAATCACATCCGTGTAAAACAGTCCTGATTGCAGGATCTCTCTCTGGAGGAGCCACGGACAGGCCCACAGCTTTTGTACCATACAAAAGCGCTACATCGCCTTTGTCACTGCCGGTCCCAGAGCTATGGCAGCAAGCTCATAATACAAGGGGGGGATAGTTGAGATAAAAAGAGGGCACAGTTTGCTACTACACTGGGAGAAAAAATTGGGAAAAATCAGACACAAACAGAAAAGGTGGCTGCGCTCATTAGGAATGATGAAGTGTCTCCATCTCTCCCTTCCTCCCTTCCTCCCTCCCTCTCTCTCTCTCTCTCTCTCTCTTTCTTTCTCTCCCTCTCTCCCTTCCTCCCTCTCTCTGTCTCTCTCTCTCCCCCTTCCTCCTTCTCTCTCCTCTCTCTCTCTCTCTCTCCCCCTCTCTCTCAATCTCTCACCCTTTCTTTTTCTCTCTTTTCCCCCTCTCTCAATCTCTCACCCTCTCTTTTTCTCTTTCTCCCCCCTCTCTCAATCTATCACCCTCTCTTTTTCTCTCTCCCCCCTCTCTCTCAATCTCTCAATCTCTCACCCTCTCTTTCTCTCTCCCTCTCTCTCTCTCTCCCCCCTCTCTCTTCCTCTCCCTCCTCTCTCTCGATCTCTCACCCTCTCTCTCTCTCTCTCTCTTTCCCTGACTCTCTCTCAATCTCTCACCCTCTCTCTCTCCTCCCTCTCTCTCTCTCTCTCCCCCTCTCCCTCTCTCTCCCTCTCTCTCTCTCCCCCGCCCTCTCTCTCTCTCCCCCACTCTCTCTCTCTCTCTCTCTCCCTCCTTCCCTCCCTCTCTCCCCTCTGGAAAGCGAGGGATCTTCCCTGCCCTTTCCCAGGCAGAGAGCTCGTTTGCTCCGCTCCTGTAGCTGGGGGATAATCCTCTTCAGGAGAAGGTTCAGTCTGGCTTCCCCATCAGAGACTCGGCCCGTCCTTTACCCCTCCCCCTACTTTATAATCCGCCTTTCTCGCTTGACTGGGTGCTTTTTCTCCCCCCTCCCCACACCAGTGTGTAAGGGTAGCTCTGATTTTACGGTCTGGAGAATAATTAGGGTAGAACCCTTCAGATAACCTTGGCTGGTTTCCGGAGAGCTGGGCAGTCGTGTGCATGACTGGGAGACGGCTGGGAGAGGATGAAGGGAGGGCAGATTCACCCGAAGCCGTCAGCCAGCCAAGAACCACCCCCCCCCCCCCAAAGAGTGACCTCTGACCTTTTCATAGAGCCACCACTCCCAAGGGCAAATTACTGACCTGTCAGTCATAACACGGGAGAGAGACAGAGAGAGAAAGAGACAACACAAAAGCAAGAGAGTGAAAGAGAGGGAGAGAGACAGAGCAAAAAGAGAGAGAGGGAAAGAGACAGAGCAACAAAAAGAGAAAGAGAGAGAGAGATATATTGTATGCCACTGCTTTGGCAGCACTGCTTTGGCTCGTCTTGCCAATAAAGCACAAGTGAGTATACGAGTGAATGGAGGGAGACAGGCGGAGGGGCAGACTGTGTGGCATGTCCCTGAGGACATCTCGACAGGCCCGCTCCAGCGTGAGCGGGCAGGAGCACTGCAAACAAAGCTCCGCTCCAAAACCACAAACAAAAAACTCTTTTTGTCAAGCTTCAGACTGTGGCTCGGAGCTGTGCCAGCGTTCAGGTAGCAGGGAGGGGATTTCGTTTTCAACTTTGTGTTTGTTTTTCCAAACCCGTCAGACCCGCGAGAACAGCCAAGCTTACCAAAGGGAGGAATAAATGCACATTTGGAAATTGGCCTCGTTATCAGAGCTTTGCAGGTTTGGGTCCGGGGGGGGAGGGGACACACACACACACACACACACACACACACACACACACACACACACATTGCCGTTGTACCCAATAAATAAAATGGAATCAGATTAATGGACTAGGGGGTTGATGGGGGCAGCTCACACTCCTCGCAGGATTTCAGGACCAGGATGAGTTCCCCCAAAGAATTGGGGTCAGTTCCATTTCAATTCAGTCAGCTCATGAATTAAACAAAAAAATCCAGATAACGAGTCAATGAGGATTTTCCAATTAATTACCTGAAATGAGAATTGAGCCCAAGCTGTCCCCCTGTACCCTGCACCAGCAATACTGCAACCCACAGTGTATCCAGCTGCACCGACAGGAAATGTGTGAAATTATGTGACGTTGAAGTCCAAGTCATCCTGGACACCAGTGACCCGCTAAACGAATAAGTAACATGCTATTAAAACAGCTGGGGTCGTCACAGCTAGCGCAGGAAATGATGTTTCAGACTGACCTTAGGTCACGGGGCTTTGGGTTGATTGATGACATCACAGAGGAAGATGACATCATCCACCAGTGACTCGAGCGTTCCAATCTGCATTACATTACATTACATTACAGGCATTTAGCAAACGCTCTTATCCAGAGCGACTTACAGTTTACATTTCTTTACAATCCATTTATACAGTTTGATTTTTACTGAAGCAATTCAGGTTAAGTACCTTGCCCAAGGGTACAACGGCAGAGTCCCACCTGGGGATTGAACCTGCAACCTTAACGTTACAAGCCCAGCTCCCTAACCATTATACCACACTGCCACACACTGCTCAATCTGAGCTACGACGTGCTCCGCCCTTCATCCGACATCGGTGGGAGGCAAGACAACTGCTGACCGAGTCTCTGTCAGAGCTCAAGCCCTACACCCCTCTCCTGCTCCTTCAGACCAGTGTGGAGCATTCCTGTGAAACTGCAGTAGTGGAATGTATTCAAAAGCTCAGGTGGAGGATTTTCAGCGAGGGTCCTTGCTGTACTTTGTTGTACCCCTTTTTTTTTATTCACCGATGTCACATAAACAACATCAAGCACAACACACAACAATACAGCCCGACTGGGGGCCTCCCGCGTGATCTAGTGGTTACAACGTTCGACGCAGAGTCGGCTCTGGCCGGGAGTGCCACCGGTGGCAGTGATTGGCTGGCTGCCCCAGGGAGGGCGTTCGCTGCACACAGGAGTGTCTCTGGAGTACCAGGTTATGGTCGACGGCCTGGTGAGTGTTGATGATACTTCGCCTTCGTCACTACCGGTCACAGGGCTATGGCAGCGAACTCACATTATGAGGGGGGATTGACTTGAAAATAGCAGGTATAATTGGCTACCAAATTGGGAGATAATGGGACAAAATCTGAAACAAAATTGAAATTAAGAAATAAAAAAACTGATCGACTGGGGCCTCCCGCGTGGTCCAGTGGTTACAACGTCCGACGCTGGCCACGGAGACCGGGGTTCAATTCCCCGTCTCGCCAAGTGTCGGCTCGGGCCGGGAGTGCCACCAGGGGGCGGCGATTGGCTGTCCGCCCCAGGGAGGGGGGAGGGGAGCCGACGTGACGTTCGCTGCGTAGAATGGCCCTGTAGTACTGGGTTACGGTCGACGGCTTGCGGGTGCCGTCTCGTAAGAGGCGTCACTTCGCTTCGTCACTACCGGTCACAGGACTACGGCAGCGAACTCACATTACTAGGGGGGGATTGACGTTAAAATAGCGGGTCTAATTGGCTACCAAATTGGGATAAAATGGGATAAAATCAGAAACAAATAAAAAAAAAAAAAAAACTGATCGACTGATTGATAATATAGTACGTTGCATCCACCACTGAGCAGACATCCTGTGGGTGGGATGAATGAGGGGTTTTCTCTGTCATGTATTTTCACAGTTGCCCGGTAGTGTCAGCCCAAGGGAAGTATTTCAAAGTATTTCAAAGTGTTTCAAAGCGTTTTCCGATTCAGTAAATAGAGGAAGCATTGGAGCTGAGATTATTTTGTGAGCTTTGGGAAGGACTCTCTTTTTAGAGGTATGTCCCAGTCTTGTTTGCCTGACACGTCTTGCTGTGTTGACAATATTTCCAAGCATGTTTCATCAGGGGAATATTTGCATTCCCATACCAGCGGTAATGCAGAAAATTATGATAATTAAAATACACTCGAGAAATGATTAATACAACAACGTTATTATTGCGCAGTCTACGGGGGCTAATTAAACCCTCACATACCTACTTTGATCAATCCAGCAACTTTGCTGGTTATGTGCGGGGTATCCCACAATGCTTAGCGTTACATGTGGGACAGGCATAATAATAATACAAATAATAATAATAGATTGCATTTATATTGGACCTATACACTTCTGAAGTGGCAATTATATATATATATATATATATATATTGTATATATATTTTTTCATAATGTATTTACATAATGTATTTACTACTACTAACTACTATAACCACTAACAATATTACTACTATCACACATTTACCACTGCCATGACTATAACAATAATGAATATAATCATAATCATCATTATTATCATATAATAATAATATTGCTGCTACTAATCATCATCATTATAAATATTAAATGATAAAAAATTAAATAACAACCTGTCTTCTGGAGGGTGGATATTGATCTGAGATGAAGCCACCTGGCTCTGCGGTACAGTGACGGCACACAGATACGTCTCCATTTGAGGGGGGAAAAATCTCTTCTAAATGTAAATAGGTGTGTCTTTGATATGAAGGTGAATGTTGTTGTTTTTTTTAAAGGCGCAGACAGGCAGTGAACAAGGTTTGTTTCCCCACCACATTCAGAGGCTGGCCTTTGCCCCCATGAACACTGTTCAGACAGGAATGTGTGTGACGGACCGGACAAGGACCCAAACGCAGACCGGGATATAACAGAAAAGGAACGTTTAATGATCAGTTCAAGTTCAAAGCCAATAATCAGAGTCCGAAAAGCTACAAGAACAAAAATCCAAAAGAGTAGTCAAAGGCAGTCAAAAGATCAAAAACCAAATAAGCAGAAAGGCAAACAAAACAGAATCGGCGGGCAAAAACTCAAAGTCAAACAAAGGGTGTCTCGGGAATCACAAAATAACAAAGGCTTACTGACAATTGGCACTGGGAAACTTGATCAACGTTCTGACAAAGTGAAAGTGCAAACTAGGAACTTAAATACAAACGGGGAAGATAACACAAGAGGAATCAGGTGTGACTGGGAGGGGGAAAGGGGCAAGAACACAGGTGAGAACAATCAGGACCACTAATACAATAACAAGGGGAGACGAAAGACACGGACTGGAAAGCACATAGACACAATAATAATAAACGATCTGGAAAAGCAGGTAGACACGTGCACAGCTCGGAGGGGAGGAGCGCGTAGGTGGAAACGCTTGCAGAGAATGCGAGAAGGGAAAAATCCACAGGGATAGGAAAACGAAAAGGAAAATGACAGCTGCAGATAGGAACACAAGATAATTAGTCATTAGTAAATGTTAGTAACGTACCCAAAATCCCTAACGTTAGTAGATTAGTTAGTTAGTACTATATACATGTAACTAATATGTACAGATAACAATAAAGAAAGAAAGAAGTAAACGAGATACGAAATAAGGCAGAAACCCATATAGCCGAAATCACGGAGTGGATTCTCGTATAACAAGGAACACAGACAGATGGGGGAACTAACGTGAATAATAAACAAACACAGAGAAAATAATAAAATACAAAAACAAGCAGAACACAAAAATGCATAACATAACAATGTGGCCCAAGAGTGGACTCCCCTCGGTAGATCAACGAATGCTGTCTTTGGTAATTAGCTGCTCTGTGAAGCAGACTTCAGCCCTCAGAGTCGTCTGGTGGGAAAGGTGGGAAAGGGGCAGTCTTCAACTGCCATTCACAGGTTTAAGAGAGAACGTAGCTAAAATATCAGATCATGTAAATGATTGGGCTAAATAAATCATTAAGAACAGTTGGCATGAAATCCAGAAACAGATACAGCCCTCTTTGCCCATCCCTGATTTAGGGGAAGGTTCTCACTGTAAGTACAATGTGTGCCAGTAAATAGGGAAAAAATAAACATTTTTAGAATACAATTATTATAGTCTCTCTTGTCTGTCTTGACTTCTTGACAAAACCAATTTTGCGAGAACAGTTTAAATGAGAAATCTTCATTAAATAGTACACATTATTTATGATTAATATCTACAATCTAATGCTGTGAGAACAGGAAGTCTTGAAAATACAATACAACAATTTTGAACCAAGTTAAAAAAAAATCCATTTTAAATTTGCGAATGATCGACAACGTGACCGTGAGAACAGCCGGCGGGAGAGGAAAACCACTCCACCGAATTTCCACCCCATCAATCTCCACTTAATTACACACAGTAATGAACTTAGTAATTGGCCATTAAGGACATGATATTTCCCATGTGCATTCGGCTTATCAAAGTCAGAATCTAACAGCTTGTTCAGAGATGGAGACACTTCAAGTGTCTGCCCATGACCCCTGTTATCTGCTCTGCCCAATTACAGGGGAAGAAACTCTGATCTTTCAATTAACCAATCAAATCCCAGGCATTCACAACCTGCGCTGTGACAGACTTTAGATGGGGGGAGGCAGGCAGTCACATTCAAATATAATGTTCTTAATGATCCCATCCTTTAGAAGCTTCTTCCCTTGTTCACAGTAGAAAAGCTAACGCTGGTGTCACACTGTGGGTTTTCACATAATGAAATATTAGTTATTCAATAATAATATAATATAATAATATATGCCATTTAGTAGACGCTTTTATCCAAAGCAACTTACAGTAATGAATGCATACATTTTTCAGTATATGTGGTCCCAATGGAAATCGAACCCACAACCTAAGCGTTGTCAGCACCATTCGCGGAGTTCGCTGCCCTCTGAGAATTAGCTTGCCTTGAGCGGCGAACTCGTGTGGGGAGGGCAAATCTATATGAAATAGAAAGTATAACTGGCCACTAAATTGGGAGAAATACTGGAAAAAAATCTGAAACAAATAAAAATGTATTAATTAATTATTAAAATTTTAAATCTCAGGTAGAGTATTTTCAGTGAGGGTCCTTGCTTTACTTTATTGACCCCCTTTTTTTTGCTGATGTCCTCTGATGTCCTCTGAGACAATCAGCGAACTCATGTGGGGAGGGCAAATCTAAATAAATAGAGGGTATAATTGGGCACTAAATTTGGAGAAAAACAGGGGAAATAATTTTTTTAAACAAAATATATATTTTTTAAAGGACCAGAGCAACGCTACAGCCAATTAGTTTTCCACACAGGGACACGCTCAGCACTTCCAGGGTCAGGATGTCACCATGGATTGTGGTAAAAAAAAAAAAGTCAAAATAAATAAGTAAATAGAAATCCCAGAGCCAATTGGGGACTATTGGAAAGTGATTACCTGACGCTGGGCAGAGGCTACAGAAAGACGCTCCTGCGAACATGGAGGCAAAACACAACAAACAGACAAATGGTGTGTAATATCGTATTATAGAAAATTCTCAAGGTCACACGTATCAGTGTAAAAAAGGACACTGTCCTGGTGGTTAGAAGGATGACCTAATGTCTGTGATGATACAGGACCGTGTGACAATGGATAAGGGATGGAGGGGATAAGGGGAGGAGCTACAGAGGCTGATGTTGATTGGTGGAGCAGAGGTGCATTTCCAGCCTTTGTCCTGCTACCCCTCCTATGGGGGCCTCTCAGAAAACTCAGCTTCTTGCTCCATCTTCTCTGTGTTAATTAGGCTTTATTGAGCTGTACGCTGAGCACTGACCTGAATCAGCCAGCTCTCAACAGTTAAACAGTCCATTTTGAAAAGAAACTGGCTGTCCAAGGTGATTCTTGTGCCAGTCCATAGAAAAAGGTAGAGGTGCTTTGTTTTTGTTAAATATACGCCTTTAAAACAGCTTAGGGCTGCTTTGTCATTTAAGCCTAATTAACTGTTCAAAATGAATTGTTATTGGCCCTGGAACATTTTACAGAACAGCCGATTCCACTTAATGAACAAAGTTGACTGCTAATTTCTATTACCAGTTGCTTCATTTCCAAACGCGGGGCACGACTTAAAAACATAATTGCGTTTAAGGAAATAACTTTAATTGTGCACAGAATAGTCAGGATACCCCAAATGCTGATTGACACGCTGATAATGAGCTCAATCAATCTGTGTTCATTAAGAGAACAACAGAAAAAACCCAGGGCACTCAGAGGTTACCCAGGATTTTGACGGGTGAAGTTGCAGACGTGGATCTCAGCCAGGCAAAGGGAGACGCTACACCATGCATGCAAGTTTTGTAACGGTCATCTCTACGGCGCTTAGAAGCAATTGACAGGTGGCCAACTTCTATACCAAAGGTATCACCTCTTTTGGTGTCCAGATTGCCACACCTTTTCGTGCAGCATCAGACTCCAATCCAAAATCTGTTCAGGACTTTTTCCGCCAAGTTTCTGTTCACAGACAGACAGGGGGGCCAGTGCATTAACGCCCCCTCCTTTCCATTATTACAAAGCAGAGGTGTGGCGGGTAGCATAGCGGTCTAACGCACCACACTTTGGCTTGTCCGGTGTAGTGTGCGCTGCCTGTCAGGAACGCGGTTTGAAACCCGTCTCTACCAGATCGGCCCTGGTCATCAGCCCCTGGGGCGGTGTTTGGCTATTCGCCCCAGGGGGAGGGGGGAAGGTGAGCCGGCACGAGTCCATTGAGGAGCAGGAAGGGCGTCTGTGGTAGAGTTCCATCGAGGAAGAGACAGAAAAGGAGTGGATTGGCCCGGAAATAGTGTCTCGACCCGGAGGACGGGCAGTGGACTCGTGGGGGAGGGTGAATTGAGATAAATAGAGGGTATAATTGGCAACCAAATTGGGAGAATAACTGGAAAAATTATAAATAAATGTTAAGAAAAAGCTAACAGAATGTGGACTGAGGTATTTACAATGGCGGGGTGGGGGAGATTTACATTGGGCTTGCGGGGCTCGGAGGGAGGAGTGGTGCACAAGGCTGCTTGCGGCGGTGTGTTTAATATTGTTGTCATGGTAATGTCTGGGTAAGCGTTTGCGAGGGCGGCATTATTGCGGGCAAACGGAGGTGGGTCTCCCCGCACAGCTGGTTTAATTTAATGAGGCTGGTCCATTAGCTCTGTACTGGGTCATCCATCACCGTGCGCGCGGACAAGAGGCTCGCTAAACAAGCGCTTCATCCCCCGCCTCCCGCACGCTGCCCACCCAAGTCTTATTCCTCCCACCTTTACTTCTCTTTTTGACGCCAGGAATGATCACGTTGCACAAGATACTCCGTTAATATCCACGGGAAGGGTTTTATTTATTTATTAATTTTGTAAATAACCAAACTTTTGAATAATAATTTTTTTGGAATAACCAAACTGAATTTGGCCAAACATAGGGAGAGGCTTCAATGGTCAAAGATATAATTTTCAATGAAATGAGACGTTGTTAGTTCTCTAGGAAGAGAGGCCGATAAAATGACTACAAGCCTCATTTTCAGCTAAAGTAATAATATGTGTTTCTCCACTGAAACACATAAAACGCTACGAATACAAAGTTAAACTTCCGGATCTGCAGTGGCCTATCCCACATTAAGGGGGAGAGTGAGTCACTCTGTCCATAGCCGTATCTACCATTGAGGACACAGAGAGTCTGAGTTGTATTTTGTTTACATACTGATTCAGTGTAATACTGAATAAAAGTGGTGAACTACTGTACATAAAATGACTTCACTTTGGTATAGCAAAGATTTAGTACAAAGCCAAGATTACCACTTGCTCGCCTTATCACCGTCATTGTCATTACTTCTGTGTGTGTGTGTGTGTGCTGGTGAAGTGGACCTGTCCCAAGCAGGCGGATTGCGGAGCAATCTTTGCTCAGCAAAGAGGCCACAGTGAAGCTTGGGACGACTTTGCTGCACAGCGGGAGTTGTAACTCAGACCGCTGATCTGAAGCCAATCGATGCATGATGTAGGTGTAAAGATCTCTCACATTATTAAAAAGTTGACTGCTTGTATTATAACCAGATTAATGCTATTAATCTCCAGAGATCATCTATCGATAGCTACTTTGTGTGTGGTTTTGTGTAGTCGCTAGCCAAGTGGAGCTGTCTCTGTCTGTTGCATAAACCACTTTTTTGTCAGATTACAGTGGCGATAAGATAATTTAGGCTAACGTTAGCTAACGTAGCATACATTGACAGTGGTGATAGGCACAAAGCTAGCTACATTTCCAGTGGCCATTAATAAAATCATTACAGTCTACTCCTCTAGTAGTGAATTAGCTACAAGGGTAGACTGATTACATCAAACATTTCTGAGTGACATTTCTCATGATGAACCCCCTAGAGGGGCTAGGTCTCATGGCTTCAGGAATTCTTGACTCCTGGATACAGCCCTGACTGAATTGTCCCGTTCAATCCCTTCTAATGTCACAGGTCTCAGTTCTTCTCAGACCTGTGCTGTAATCTGTACATGGACACTCCACCATTGCAAAACAAGAACACTCAAGCAGCACTATGGCCTAAACAAGGGGTGTGTGTCAAACCCATTCCATCGACGGCTGAGCGCATGCAAGTTTTTGCTGCAACCAATGCACTAAATCAAGTGATTTCAATGAGTTCCCCTCCTTGGTTGAAGGAGGGAGCTACTCTAATTAGTGATATCACCTGATGTAGTGCACTGGTTGCAACAAAAACACTTCTTCTTTTTTTTACACAAATGACAGTAAAAAGGCAATGAATTCAAGTGTCTAAACTCATTCTCAAAATTCCCAAGGAATGGCAAGCACCCAAGTATGTTCATCTTTGCTTCACATTTAACAAAGTATGACCACCCCTAGAGAATTGAGCAGGCGCTGGTCCTCGCTGTAACAGACACGTTTCCTGTATTTCTGGGTTCTGATTAGAGATGGGTTTCCTATTCTGGAGGGTCACCACCCCAGTCGATAGGCCGCTTCAGCAGGGATGGAGCTCGGGGCAGGAGCGCACTGCGATAAACCAACACAGGCACACAAATGGATTTCTGACTCTCTGCCTCTTGCATCCAAAGACTACATTCAAAATAATTGATTTCCATATGTTCTCGAATAAGATAGTAGATAGAGAAAGAGAGAGAGAGAGCGAGAGAGAGAGAGAGAGAGAGAGAGAGAGATATGAACGAGAGAGAGATGGAGCAAAAGGCAAGAACGAGAGAGAGGTGGAGAAACAGAGCAGGGGAGAAAGAGAGAAATCAAAGGAGAGCAGACCTTAAAACAAAATCAAAGCCATAAAGAGACGGATTTGCAGTGGTAAATAAGAGAAGAGGAAAAGGAGATAATTTGGGCTCTGATCGTTTCTCTCTGAGCCAGCCTGCCTCTCCTCTCCATACCGCCCACAGCTGTAAATTTCACATCAGAAAGGGCTTCCCACACTCCCCTGCAACAACACAGAGCTTTGAAGCCAACACAAATCACACACACACACACAAACACACAAACAAACACATATACCAACATGCACAGAATGTACATACACACACACACACACACACACAAATCACACACACACATACACACACACGAATCACACACACAGACACACACACACATACATACACACACATACATACAGACACACACACACACACACACACACACACACATGAATCACACACACACATACACACACACCTACACACACACGTGCAAATACATGCATGCACACAAAAAATGCATGTGCACACGCATACATGTACACACACACACACACGCAGGCACGCACATTCACGCGCACACACACACACACACACACACTATTCCCTGCAGAATCCCGAACATGGATATTCATGGGGGGTGATGCCTCCAGCGGTGTATAAATCAGAGAGCTCTCCCGTGTTTATGGGGGGGGTTGGATTACTGTGGGTCACTGCATTGCTAGGTCGCGTTATTGTGACTGCAGTGGGTTAACGGTGTTCTGGATCTGCCTCCCTGTCATTCACATCACCCCTCAGGGGCTGTACTGTGAGTATGACTGACCACGCCCCCTTTACAGACACCACCCCTCCTTCCCCAAAGCCCCTCTCTCAAACACCATCCGACCTATAACACACACCAACCTGGAGAGAATCATGTGCCAATATTTGTATCAATTATTATAATTGGGGACTCATTCATTGTTTCCTGTGGTCTCTGGCCTGGTCGTCATGACAATGAAAACCCCTGCATTTCTCCCGTCCCCCGGACTGTGAGCACAAATTAATTTACTGTTTTTTTCAATCGCTTTGGCACTAGTTTCAGAACCTTGATGTCATTTTTCAAAAAACTCTAGACACAAAACTCAAAATGGTAACCACTTGTAATACAGGCTGTCCAACTTTCAAAACATTGCATTGTGTATTCATATCTTTAAAGAAACCTTGCACAGAATCATTGGTTCAAACAACACATTTATCATGAAATACCATAGGGACATTTCTTTAGATCACCCACACACAAGATAGATAGACAGATAGTTTCACTGTTAAGTTGTTTGTACAACCATTAAATATTGTAGTACAAAATATGTGATACATGTTTCATCATGTGCTACACGTAATGTCACTGTAAAAGGACTAGTAGAGAGAATACCACAGACGCAGTGGAATCATTGAACAAATCTGAAATGTATTGATGAATACAAATTGTAAATGACAACATAGGTTCCCTTTGAATGAAAGCAAAAATTTGCTAAAAAAGATAAAAAAGAGTCCTGCAAAACAAACTGCAGTGTTCCTCACCTGAAAAACAAAGGATCAATCACTCATCATTCCCATCAACCCTGTCTTGTGGATTTGGCCACAGGTTCTCATCCACATCAACATGGATGTTTTCATTCGCCAAACATCTTGGAAAGAACCTTCAGGGATGGCGAATCCAGGCCTGACACTGGTCTGCTGTGATGTCGTTGCATGCGTCATCCATGGCCTGGAGAAGGGTCACTTGTTGATGCGGATGCCTATCATACACTTTCCACCTCCATGTGGATAACAATTCCTCAATCGGGTTTAGGAAAGGAGAGTATGGGGGCAAGTACACAGTGATTAATTGTGGATGGGCCTGAAACCATGCCTGCACCAGTTGAGCATGGTGGAGCATGACATATATCATACCAACAGCTCTACAGACTAGAGTTAGCTCATCAAGGAAGGCAACAAGGAGCTCTGCATTGTATGCGCCAATGCGAGGTCTGCGCCCCACCACACCATCTTCTGATATAGCCGCACACATGCTGATGTTGGCCCCACGTTGTCCGGGTGCTTAGATGGTTGCCCGCTGGCCAATGAAATTCTGACCTCTCCTCCTTGTCTTGGCCAGGTTGAAGCCTGCCTCATCCACAAAAACTAATTTGTGATGGTTTTTGTCAGTATCCAGGGCCATCACCCTCTATGTAAAAAGACATGTTGGAAAGATAATTATTAATTACAGTACAATGATGGGGAATTTTTCACAAACAGGCATCATGAAACTGAACATACCTGAACATACTTAATCCTCAGTTGCTTCACTCTGTCTGCATTTCTCTCAAAAGGCACACGGTACAACTGTTTTAGGGACACCTGGTGCCTTTTCAGAACGCATGCAATGGTCGGCAAACGTATGGCTTCCACATTGTTGAAGATGTCTTCATTGTCCAGGATGTGCTGTCTGATTTCTGTAAGGCGAATGTTATTTCTGGCCCGGACCAAGTTGACCACAGCCCGCTCTTGTTCGTCAGTCAGGAGTCTGCCTCTGCCTCCACTATTGGGTCTAGTCTCTATTCTGTAGGGAGAATTACAGGAAGAACATGTCATCATACTGTAGAACACATTTTCATAGTCACATTACCTACTCTGTGCTACACATTGGCATGCAGTGTACAGTCATTTGACAATTAAGAGTAGCCTACAGTACTGTAATGTTTACTGTAGTGCATGCTGAAGACTTACCGGTTCTCATGGTGGAAAGTTCTGATGATTGAGGCCACGGTTTCCATAAGACTATGCTTTTAGAGTAATGCAACAGTTACTTGTCATTTTGAGCAGTTGTATCAATTGATAGTTAGATCATTGTAATGAAATGAATAGACAGTCATCTCAAATGTAATGTGTGAAATGGTTATACTTTGATGTTAAGTTGTGTGCATTTGACCACGGTAAGAGTAATCTCGTTGCGTTGCATTCTAGTGCGTGTTGGTAACCCAGCGTTAGACTTTGTGTGTAGTTTTCTGCGTTCACTGCCTGTTTTCACCTGTTGCAGTAGCAGGTCTCGTTACTTTGTTAGTTTAATTAGTAGCTTGTTGCTTTTGTTCCACAGTTTATTAGTTGATTACTAGCGTCAGTCCCTGCTTAGAAGATTTAGTTCAAAGTTGATTGATACTTAGCGTTTCAATCGGTTTTGTTTAACAGGCCTAGCACCCGTGTTTGTAGTTGATTAATGTAAGGAATTGGTAATTAGTCTCTATTGTTGTCAGGGGGCATTCGCCACATATAAGCAACCATAGTTGTGGATAGCGGCAGCTTTTCGCGGCAGCCTCACCTTCCTAGCCTCACCGAACGAAGACTCAGTGGACAAAGACAGAGGAGTCTACCTGCAGGAGTCCACCAAGGGGGGTCAGCTAGGGAGTGCTCGCCGCACGGTGAGTATCATAGTTTTGTATCTCCCTGTTCTACTTCCTCTGCATCTAACACTACATGCTTCCTCCCTATCCCAGTCCATGTCTCCTCTTCTAGATTGCCTAGAAGGAGAGATTCTACCCACACCCGTAATCTGTCCAACCTCATCCACCCTCCTAGATCTCCCGGTGTTGACGTGGTGGTAGCAGGCGGACTATGGAACTGCCAGTCCGCTGTCCGGAAGGCCGATTTCATCTCGGCCCAGGCCTCCTTACTCTCCCTGCAGTTCCTGGCGCTCACGGAGACGTGGATCACTCCACAGAACACGGCAACCCATGCTGCTCTCTCCGCTGCCTACACCTTCTCCCACACTCCATGACCCTCAGGTAGAGGTGGAGGGACAGGTATACTGATCTCCCCCCTGTGGAGATTTGGTATTGTTCCTCTTCCTCACTTCTCAGCCTCCTCCTTCGAATTTCATGCTGTCACTGTCACTGTTCCATGTAAACTGCACATCATTGTTCTTTATCGCCCTCCAGGTCCACTGGGAGTTTCCTAGACGAGATGGATGCCCTACTCAGTGCCTATCCTGAGGATGGCACTCCCATCTTACTCCTCGGGGATTTCAACCTGCCGCTGGAGACCTCTCAGCCCTCTGCATTCCTCCCCCTGCTTCAGTCCTTTGACTTCACCATGGCTGAATCCCCATCCACCCACAAGGCCAGTAACCAACTGGACTTGGTCCTCACCAGGAACTGCGCCTCACCCAACATTACGGTATCGCCTCTACATGTGTCTGACCATTGCTTTCTGTTTTTCTCCCTCCCCCTCCCCTCTGTGCCTAAACCATCCTCACCTGCTCCTACTGTCCCTGTCCGTCGCAACCTCTGCTCTCTCTCCCCTGCTGCCCTGTCAGCTACTGTCCTATCTTCCCTTCCCCCTACTGATGCCTTCTCTCAGCTACCTGCTGAGGTAGCATCATCCACCCTACTTTCCTCTCTCTCCTCCTCCTTTGACTTACTCTGTCCTCTATCCACTAAACCTGCCCGTCTCCGACCCCCGCCCCCTGGCTAACCGATTCCATTTGGGCTAACTGACTGAAGCTGCAAGCGGCAGAAAGGAAATGGAGAAAATCCAAATCCCCTGTAGCTCTGTCTGATTTCCACACACTCCTGGCTTCCTTCTCCGCTAACCTATCCTCTGCTAAGTCTGCATTTTTCCTTTCTAAGATTCAATCTTCTGTTTCCAACCCACGTAAACTCTATTCTACGTTTTCCTCTCTCCTCACCCCTCCTCCTCCCCCACCCTCCTCCTTTCTAACCGCCGATGACTTCTCATCCTTCTTTCACGAGAAGGTTGATGTCATTCGCAACTCCTTCCCCCCAACCTCTCCCTCTCCCATCTCGCTACCTAAACCTCCCACCCTCTGTCCTCCTTCTCGCCCCTCCCTGACTCAGACATCCTTCAACTTGTTCTCTCCCACCGTCCCACCACCTGCCCTCTTGATCCCATTCCTTCCCCCCTCTTCCAGTCCATTGCTATGGACATCCTCCCCTTTGTCTCCAATGTCATTAACTCCTCTCTTTCCTCTGGCTCTGTCCCCTCCTCCCTCAAATGTGCTCATGTTGTCCCCCTCCTCAAAAAACCTTCTCTGAATCCTGCTGTCATCTCTAACTACCGACCTGTCTCTCTCCTCCCATTCCTTTCCAAAACGTTAGAGCGGGCTGTCTATAATCAACTGTCTGCTTATCTCTTACAGAACGACCTGCTTGATCCCAACCAATCTGGGTTCAGAGCAGGCCACTCCACAGAGACTGCTCTCCTTGCGGTCACTGAGGCTCTTCACGGGGCTAAGTCCCGATCCCTTAGCTCCGTCCTCCTCCTCCTCGACCTGTCGGCGGCATTCGACACCGTGGACCACCGGATCCTGCTCTCATCTCTCGTCAAGATGGGAATCTCTGGATCTGCGTTGACATGGTTTGAGTCCTACCTGGCTGACCGGTCCTACCAGGTGGCCTGGAGAGGATCCCTCTCCTCTCCCCACACCCTCTCTACCGGAGTCCCGCAGGGCTCGGTGCTAGGCCCTGTCCTATTTTCTCTGTACACCAAGTCACTTGGCTCTGTTATTTCTGCTCATGGTTTTTCCTATCACTGTTATGCTGATGACACTCTGTCTCTCCTTCCCTCAATCTGATACCCAGGTCCCGGCACGGATCTCTGCATGCCTGGCTGACATCTCCGCATTGATGTCCACCCACCACCTGAAGCTGAACCTTGGGAAGACAGAGCTGCTCTTCCTCCCAGCGAAGGGCTCCCCGATGATTGATGCGTCAATCACCATGGAAGGCTCCATAGTGTCTCCGTCCTAGTCTGTCAGGAGTCTTGGGGTAACCGCGGACAACCAGCTGTGCTTCTCGAGCCATATTGCAGCGATCACTCGGACCTGCCGTTTCTCCCTCCACAACATCCGGAGGATCCGACCGTTCCTCACCCAAGAGGCCACTCAACTCCTGGTCCAGGCCCTGGTGATCTCACGTCTGGACAACTGCAATTCCTTGCTGGCAGGCCTTCCGACCTGTGCCATCAAGCCACTGCAACTAGTCCAGAACGCTGCTGCTCGCCTGGTGTTCAACCAGCCGAAGTTCACCCACATCACCCCTCTACTCTCCTCTCTGCACTGGCTCCCCATCGCAGCACGCATCAGATTCAAGTCACTGATGCTTGCTTTTCAAGCGGCCAGAGGTACTGCTCCCCATACCTCCAGTCACTCATCACCCCCTACACCCCGCCCAGACCCCTCCGCTCCGCCTCCGCTGGCAAACTGACTGCCCCATCCCTCCGGGCGCCTGGCAGCCGCTCCTGCGGTCTCGCCTCTTCTCTGTCCTGGTCCTCGTTGGTGGAACGACCTCCCAATCGGTCAGGACTGCGGAATCACTTCCAATCTTCCGCAAGAGACTCAAAACCCACCTCTTCAGACTCCACTACCCCTGAACTCTGTCCATCTAGCTAAATTGTCTTCACCACTGTTTACTTGTTCAACACTATACTCCCCCCAAAAAGTAAAAAAATAATTCACTAACCTTTTCCTTCCCGGTGTTACAGGTATGGTACGCAGATGCCTGCAATGATGTCTATTGCTGTATTCCTGCACTGATCTCGTGCGCTAACTATGATTGTTCCTACCATGTATTAATGCACATCTTGTAAGTCGCTCTGGATAAGAGCATCTGCTAAATGCTTAAAATGTAAAATGTAAAAATGTGTCATTTTGAACAGGTGATTTTAGTTCAATGAACAAATTATCTTTAGTTCATGTGTATTGTATCCAAGAAATTGGAAAAAGTGTTAGAGTTTTGAAAAATGTGCATTTTGATAATTGGTTGTGATTTTTGTGTCTAGAGTTTTGAAAAATGACATCAAGGTTCTGAAACTAGTGCCAAAGCGATTGAAAAAAACTGTAAATCTGTATCCCCTTTCGGTTGCTGCTCCTTCTGCATGCCTGCAACACCAAGGACATTTTTTCTTTTTAAATATATAAAAAGATTTGCTGTAAAGTTTTTTTTAAATGTTGGTGTCTGATTTTTCCTTATTTTTTCTCCCAATTTGGTGGTCAATTGTACCCTCTATTAATCAAACTATCCCCTTCCCCACAAGCCCGCTGCCTGCAGCTACGGGACCAGCCATTACTCTGGCAGTGACAGAGATGGCCAACTGCCTCCTTCGAGATGGAACTCCCCCAGGCGCCGACTGTGATTCCGATATGCCCAGACGAGCTTTCTGTGCATGCGGCGAGCTTATGGCGGCTTCCCTACCCCCTCCCCCTTGGGGAGGACAGCCAATCACCGTCCCTGAACGGGACTCCCGGCCAGGGTCGGGGATCGAACCCCCATCAAAGTGGGCAACCTGCAACCTGCGAGTGCCTTTTTTACTGGTTTGTGAAACGTGGGAGTCCCTGCTGTAAAGTTCTAGGGGCTCCATATATAGCAGGACAGAATGTGTTCTTTCTTTTTAAGAATTTGTTTCTGATTTGATACCATTTTCTCCCAATTTGGTAGCCAATTACACACGTTGTGTGAGTTTGCTGCCGTAGCCCTGTGACTGGTAGTGACAAAGGCGAAGTATCGTGTCCTCCGAGACGGCACTCGCCAGGCCGTCGACCGTAACCCAGTACTCCAGAGCCACTCTTGTGTGCAGTGAACATCCTGTCAGCTTCCCTCCCCCATCCCTGGGGTGGACAGCCAATCGCCACCCCTAGTGGCACTCCCGGCTAGAGCCGTCTCTGGCATGGCGTCGAAGTTGTAACTGCTGGATCACGCGGGAGGCCCCCACTTCACTTTTAATCAGCCCTGATAATTAAACTGTTCACTACATTGTAATTAATTAGTACTTGCTATTGTAAAAGATGTATTTGAACATTTAAATGTTGAACTTTTTAATTTCCAGGAGTCTTTCTTGTAATTTTCCAGGACATAAGAATAGATTTGGATCATGGCGATATAATGTGACTGCGATCATATCCGATGTGGTTCTGTGTGGCATGAGCATGGTGCTGACACCGCTTAGGTTGTAGGTTCGATTCCCATTGGGACCACATATAGTGGAAAAATGCATTCACTACTGTAAGTGGCTTTGGATGAAAGCATCTACTGAGTGGCACATGTTAAAATAGAATAACAGGTACATCATTGTCCCTCTCAGGTCGTTTCTTGTACAGAGCTGCACATGTGTGTAAGTGTGCATGTGTGTGTGTGTGTGTATGTATGCATGTGTGGGTGTGTGTGGGTGTGTATGTGTGTGTGTGTGTGCATGTGTGCATGTGTGGGCATGTATGTGTGTGTATATGTGTGTGTGTGTGTGTGTGTGTGTGTGTGTGGGCGTGTATGTGTGTGTGTGTGTGTGTGTGTGTGTGTGTGTGTGTATGTGTGAGTGTGTATGTGTGCATGTGTGGGTGTGTATGTGTGGGCGTGTGTGTGTGTGTGTGTGTGTGTGCATGTGTGGGTCTGTATGTGTACATGTGTGGGCATGTGTGTGTGTATGTGTGTGTATGTGTGTGTGTGGGTGTGTATGTGCATGTGCATGTATGGGTGTGTATGTGCATGTGTGGGTGTGTGTGTGTGTGTGTGTATGTGTACATGTGTGGGTGTGTGTGTGTGTGTGTGTGTGTGTGTGTGGGTGTGTGTGTATGTGTGCATGTGTGGGCGTGTACATGTGTGGGCGTGTATGTGTGTGTGTGTGTGTGCATGTGTGGGTCTGTATGTGTGCATGTGTGGGTGTGTGTGTGTGTGTATGTGTGTGTGTGGGTGTGTATGTGCATGTGTGCATGTGTGGGTGTGTATGTGCATGTGTGGGTGGGTGTGTGTGTGTGTGTGTATGTGTACATGTGTGGGCATGTGTGTGTGTGTGTGTGTATGTGTGTGTGTGTATGTGTATGTGTGCATGTGTGGGTGTGTATGTGCATGTGTGGGTGTGTGTGGATGTGTATGCTGCATGGTGATCTGAACTGAACCAGACAATGTGTGCTTTTGGGAGAATTGGGGAAGAGGGACAGAATCTGGAACAGTGACAGTGGGCCAGCTGTGCTCCACAACACAAGTATACATATACAAAAAATATTAAACAAGTAGGCAGTGGTGATGACAATTGGTTAGATGTAGAGCCTGAAGAGTCTGCTTTTCCTTGTAAAGCACTTTGAACACACTGTAAGACAAGCACTTTATGAATAAAGCATTATTAGTGTGACAGACATGAGCACAGGACACAACACGCCAGACAGACAGACAGACAGACAGACACCTCCAGCTCTGCATAGACCTCTTGCACTTTACACAAACCCAATAACTGCACCTGCAGTCCCTCAGACAGCAGGCTGTCACCAACAGAGCACCATCGGCAGGTGTTGGTGTCGCAGACAAATTGAACACACAATCTGCACAATTTAAAACGACATGCACTAATATCCCTAAGCCACTTTAAATACCCTGTTCAGAATACTGTGCTAGAGGAGGGTGATTGTTTTAACCATGTTAATGTGCCGTTTGGGTCTGTTTATAACATGAAACTTTGTGTGTTGTTGCCATCTCGGCCAGGTCTCCCTCGAAAGGGAGATCTCCTTTTCACCCAATTTGCCACTTGTCAATACCCGACCAGCTCTCTGACTGAGGAGGTGGTGTCGTGCGTACACAGCGGTCAAACACTCGAGTGTGTCACGGCCGGTCAGGAGCCGGTCAGACTGCTACTGTGCAGAGCTATACTCAACAAAATACAAACAAGTTGTAAAGGTAATATTCACATTTTGCTATATTAATTTGTCCTGCCGGCATGCTTGTGTCCCCTGTGAAGATGCCCCTAAAACAGAGAGAACAACACTGAAGTGCTTGTGAAGTCCTCTGTGAAGATGTCCTGAAGTAAAGACAGGAAAAACCACACTGAAGATTAGGGTTCTAATACAGGGAGAACCACACTGAAGATTAGGGCCCTCACTAATACAGGGAGAACCACACTGAAGATTAGGGCCCTGAAACAGGGAGAACCACACTGAAGATTAGGGCCCTTACTCAGGGAGAACCACACTGAAGATTAGGGCCCTTACTAGGGTTCTAAGACAGGGAGAACCACACTGAAGATTAGGGCCCTAAAACAGGGAGAACCACACTGAAGATTAGGGCCCTAACACAGGGAGAACCACACTGAAGATTAGGGCCCTGAAACAGGGAGAACCACACTGAAGATTAGGGTTCTAAGACAGGGAGAACCACAATGAAGATTAAGGCCCTAAAACAGGGAGAACCACACTGAAGATTAGGGTCGTTCCACACCTTCCCTCGTTTAGACGTTCTTTCCTCTCCCGCAGCTGTAACATGTTTTTTTTTAACCAAAGCACCGATATTATTGATGGCCCTTCCGCGGGCGCGCTTGTCAAAATGTTCCCAAACTGTCAGGAGCCTCCGTTATGGAGCGGGGCCGTCTCCATGGTGAGGAATCAAGGAACGGGGGCGCCAGGCATGGGGCGCCTCGCGTCCAAGGGAAGCTCAGTCGGAAAATTAACTTGCGTCGGGGGCCCAGCAGCGGCGGGCCTGATGGGCACATTAACGTGCCCCCCCCTCGTAATGTAAGACATATGAGAGGCCATCAATCAGCCAACAAAGGCTCAACATCTCTTTTCTCTCTCTCTCTCTCACTCTTGCTCGCTCCCTCTATACTGTCTTCCAGAAAAAAATGAGATTTGCCCCCTGATTGATGTGCAAATTATCACCCGATGGTGATAATACTCGAGGCAATAACGTGGAAAAACAAAGAGCACCATTGTCCTTGTGTCTAATGATGACGTCATCCGGGTATCTCGGATCTCTATCTCTTGGAGGAGAGGTCGAATGACACACCAGCTCCCCTGCACAGTGTGTGGTGGGGGGAAGGGCTGTGGATGAAAATCCAGGCTGTGAAGATTGAGTCCGGAAACTTCCATGATGCAGTGCATGATGGTATCGATGGGAAACAAACTGGCTTTGGCTCATAGGCTCTGACTCTCCTCACACCCCACCCCTGACACCCTCCTTTCATCTATGTTCACAAATCAAACAAAATTCTTCTTTCGTATGATGCTACATTTTGGTCAGTAGCATATTTTGTATTGTAAATTCTCAGGGATACGCAGAAGCATTTTGAAATTTTACCGGCATCTACAGAGTTAAAGAGTTAATTGGAGAAAAAAATTGCTTCTCTGGCTGAAATCTGGTACACATTCAGTACTGCACTAACATCAGTCTGTTTGAGTGGAATGGAAAAAGCACTTGGAGGGGGGAATGGGGAGGGGGGCAGGACACTTTTTTTTTCATCTGAAAACCATGTGGCCTTAAAAAATATCACAGAACTATATCAAAGAACATACATGGAAAAACACAGTCTGGTAGGCACTGTTGTAATTATATAATGCATATAGGTATTGCTCAAGTGTTATCAAAGTACCGTACACGTGTGCAATTGTACAAGTTTTGGGATCTTCTAGACAGTAAGTTTATTATTATATATTATATTATTATTACATACAGTATGTAATTTCATAGGTACATGGGCACAATTATGTTTATTATTTTATACGATACATTTATGTACAAGTTATAAATAGACCTGCGTGTATTTAAGGTAAGGAGCTCAAAATGGAGGTCAGAGCAGTTCAGAGTGTCGTATTTGCCTCTTCTGAAGGGGCCCAATCAGAAACAAGGGCTGCCTGAAACAAATTCACCACAAAATAAGTCACATGGTCATTCAACCCCAGCTGATAAACACTGTCCTCACTTCACGTCCTATTCTCCAATCCAACCTTCCAACTCTCGCTAGCTAACATAATGCAACTGTTCTTCAGAAAGGATTTGCTGAACAGGAAATAAATAGTTTTTCTAATTTCTGACACCAATTCAAGAGAGGGAGAGGGTTCAGTCTTTTACATAACTTTAACTACAAGGTCGCATGGGCGGCCCACCCACACATTATATCACAGGCTGAACTGTATCTGTTATGCAGCAAAAGGAAAAGGGGGGCAACATAAAAACAAAACTCCTACAATCAGACCACAGCAAACACATTTACCGTTAAGAAGCGTCGACAGTGGCTGCGTGGAACACGGAACTTGTGCAACCGTCAACTGACTCACACAGAGAGGCTGCGGTGAGCTCATGCTGACTTCCCTCCCCCCTCCGTTTGGGGCAGACAGCCAATCGCCTTCACCGAACGGGACTCAAGCAAGCCTTTTGTTTGGGCTGTTTAAAAGCCACGGTTCTGGGCCTTCGTTTTCAAGCAGTTATAAAGAGTTATTCTAAAAATGTGTGTTACAAGGTCCATTTTGCTACACATACTAAGTGGTAATTCTGAAATCCTGAAGTGATGTACTGAACAGAGAATAGGCCTTGACATCCTTGGCATGGAGCAGTGGCAGTGTGCTGTGAGGTTTGAGTGCTCTTACGTGGGGGAGTGGGGGAGTCAAAGAGCCGTGACGTGGTTGGCAGGTGGGTAAAACAAAGCTTGATGGATCGGTGAGAAAATTCTCACTGATACTTGAACATACCCCTCCAGTGGAGTCCCATTACTCAGGCCCCTTCACCAACACACACACCACACACACACACATTCTCTCTCACACACACATTTTAACAATTTATTTATGTCCACATAAAGAAAAGCATACAAGGACACAAATACTGAAGGTGCAGTAAAGTTGCATTCACAGAATCATGGCATAGATTGTCAAGATACAAAAAACACATCACTTATGGGTATAAGTAGCAGCGTCTCCGCCATATATGGTGGCTGCCAATGATAGCAGAGACAGCACAATATTTTGCTAGCCTTTTAGCCCCCTTTTTGGGCATCCCAAGTTGTTGAAACCCTCTAACAACCAACCTGTGAGTATGTCCTAGGCTGCCAAATATGAAAACGGATAGTCTGCACCTATAGCCTAGCTCTGAGATGGTATTTAGGAGTGGTTGGTATTTGACCTTGGTCATAAAGGCTTCCTCTAGGCTAGGGTCAAAGGTGCAGGCTATCTCTAATACAAACACTTCTCTGGCCTCTTCATTAACAACAACAACATCTGGTGTATTGGCAGACAACTGTGTAAAAATATCTAGGTTACTATCACAGAGATGGAACATGGAAGGATTGACACGGGAATGTTTGTACATTCTCACTGAAAGAACACTGAGGTCCACTATTCTGCGCAGTGTTCTTTTATAACAGCCATTCAAGAATGACCTGTTCAGAATGATTGGCAGAGGAAGACATGAGTCTGGTAGGAAGGACTTTTTTTTACAGTAAATGTCCTCACACAGTGTTCTTAAAGAATGAACACAAACAGAATGACACACAGGGAAGACATGCACACACACACACACACACACACACACACACACACACACACACACACACACACACACACACACAAACATAGAGCCTAAAACACCCTTACATTTGAGTAATTTGTACCAAACAAATAGTATTTTTCCTGAAGCCTCTGTGGTCCTAATGTTTTCATAATGAATTAATCAAGAATGTAAATTAAGTGCTACTTGATATAAAGAACATGGTCCCCCCTTGCCGCCCCCTCTACACAGGCACAAGGTTCTGTCCATGTGACTGCTATGGTCCGAGTGTGACTCGGGTCGGCCGAGTTCAGCCACCACAGAGCAAGAGAAGCGGATTAGTCCACTGCACTAACACTCAGGCCTGTCACTCGGGAAAATAAACTAGCTTGATGCAAAGAGAGACATCACTGTTCTCAACTAAATGTATTACTCTGAATTGTACAATGAAATGTTTCATTGTAATGTTTTGTTGTGCTGTATATACTGCTGTCTCTCCCTGTCCTTTGTCATGTTCCTGTGTGGGTCCCTGCCCTTCACATGTACCAGTCCTCTCTGTATGCTGTTTTCTGTAACCTGTTCTGTTTGTGCTTTTAACTTATTTGATGGCTTTTATACATACTGTATGATGTTTTTATTTTTCTCTAAGGTGACCTTGAGTGTCCTGAAAGGCGCCCACAAATAAAATGTATTATTATTATTATTATTATTATTATTGCTTACTGCAGTCCACTACACAAAAACCACAGCCACCAACCCAATCCAACCGTGATGTGGCGCCAGCGTTCCTGAGGTAGGGATGGTCACAGTGGGTAACCAAACACACTCCTTGAACGTGCAGGGCACAAATCCTCTGAAGAAAGAGTGTTATTGGCTCACCCCTAACAAAAAAAGACCCTCTCCCGGATGAGGTTAATGATCTCTGTCAGACTTGCGTGTGCTCTGAGCTCCACGACACGCCACACGTGCTGAGATACCTTTTTTTTACGAGACGTGCCGTATGGGCACAGGCTTCACTCGTTGGCACAGATGATCGGCAGGCCTCAGTGTAGTGTAATGGTTAGGGAGCTGGGCTTGTAACTTGTAAGAGATTGCTGGTTCAATTCCCAGGTGGAGCACTGCCGTTGTACCCTTGAGCACAAGGCACTTAACCTGAATTGCTTCAGTAAAATATCTAGCTGTATAAATGGATTGTATGTAAATAAATGTAAACTGTGTAAGTCACTCTGGATGAGTAAGCTACTGTGTAAGTAGCGTCTGCTAAATGTCTAAAACGTAAATATAATGTAAATGTAATGTAAATGTAAATGTAATGTTCATGCTATGCATAGCAATTTATGACATTATATTACCTCAACAGAATAAATCAAGCTTTAATAGAAATTCAAAGTGCCTAATTAAGAACAATTAGCAGCTGGCTACCATTCAGAGGTTGCAATTACGGTTGGAGTGAAAACCAGCACACACAGGGGGCTTCCAGGACTGAGTTTGAGAACCACTGGCTTACAACATCCTCTGCTTTTGACCTTTGACCTATTTTTAACCCCCCCATTGAGTGTTATTTATGACTCCCTCTCTCACAGCTGACCAGTATGGCAATCACCATGGTAACTGTCTCTAATCTCTAATTCAGATCGGGGTTGGAGATATTCTTATTCATTTTTGGTAAGGTCATACAGGCGACGTACTGTGCTTGCTGCAAGAGGCTCTTTCTCCTCAATTTCAAACGAAAAGAAGAAGAAAAAAAAGTTTCACAGACATTTTTTGGACTTTAAAACCTGGTTAGACACACACACATACACAAACTAAAACGAACATGGTTCACTGTTTTCTCATCTTATCTCCATCAACATTGTTAGCCATGAAATTAAATGTTAAGTATGTTGGACATTGAATTATTTATTAATTCATTATTATTATTATATTATTTAATTATACGGCTTTGTTATTTTATGCAATTTGTGCATATTGTTACAACCTATGAGCTATTGCGTTTTGGAGCTTCACAGCAAAATACACCAAGCGTGCATGGCAGCACACAGTATAGGAGGCTAAATGCACACGTTACACATACTGCATGTTCAAATGTAATACTGAGATTGCATTATCATGTGTGTATTTGGTCTGCAATCGAGGGCCATCCTCTGCGATTTTAAAACAAATTAAGGCAGCAGTGTGGGGTATTCTTCAGAGGACAATTATTTAACATGATAGAGTAATTATGTTCATGTTATTCCTGTATTCTCGCATGATTAGTTTCCTTTCAAAAGACAATGTGAAAAGTAACTCAATGAATATGTAAATAAAGCAATGAGGGATACATTGAAAAAAAAAAAGATTATTAAAATGTGTTTCTGCAGTTTGCATATTCCAGTATAATTAATTTGATCCAATCAGTATAATTAACAGCTATTGCATTCTTGTATAAATTACCTGAATGCTCAATATGAGAAACACAGCATTTCATTGTTGCACGTGAGGATGGAAATGCATGAGCTTGGACTGTCATAAAGGTGGTTTTGATGCTGAGCTTAAAGAGCCATTCTGGGTTGAGACAGCCATTCTGGTCTGGGAGATCCATTCCGGGCTTGGAAATCCATTCTGGGCTGGGAGAGCCATTCCGGGCTTGGAAATCCATTCTGGGCTGGGAGAGCCATTCTGGGCTGGGAATCCATTCTGGGCTTGGAAATCCATTCTGGGCTGGGAGAGCCATTCTGGGCCTGGAGATCCATTCTGGGCTGGGAAATCCATTCTGGGCTGGGAGAGCCATTCTGGGCTGGGAGTGCTGAGAGATCCGTTCTCTGGCGTGTCTGTTTTTCAGGGTGTCGCTGAGCTCCATGTTCCATCGTTTAGCGAGAGCGTTGTGATCCCAGCCGATGGAGACGTCCTGAGGGACGTTCGTGCGAATGATCTTCATCTTTTGAGAGCTATAAAAAGGCCAGGCACAGAAGCCGTTCCCTTCTCCTCTCCTTTCAGATGCACAGGAAACAGTTATTCACACCATCGTTTGTAGAATGGTGTTGAAACAACACACTCTTCACGTTTCACTGTTGAGTGATTTTTTCCCCCAAACTATTCATTTATAAAATATATTATATACATCTATAAATATGTATTCACATATATACTATCTCTTCCAAACATGGTGATTTACTCTACCAAAGCAGCATTCTCTTTTCTTATTATAAAGACCAGTGAGGTCCAAACACCCTCTGGCTGGTACAATAAGTCCCCACCTTTTCCAGAGCACCAGAAATGCTCAGGTAACATTTAATAATACCCTGCACCTGCTGTGTGTGTGTGTGTGTGTGTGTGTGTGTGTGTGTGTGTGTGTGTGTGTGTGTGTGTGTGTGTGTGTGTGTAAGTGAGTGAGTGTGTGTGTGTGTGCTTATCTGACCTTATTCAAATCTGAAATGGAGTCACAGATGAACTGATGAGTTCATAATTGAGTAGCCATGTCTCAGTCGGGGGTGGGGGGGGGGCAGGTATAAATCACATGGCCATTACCCACAATCCACCTCTCTTACAGCTGAGTGGCAAGCCAGAAGGCGGCAGGAACTAGTCCCTTACACTTTCAGTCTTACGCCTCTGCTGGGGTTTGAACCAGCAACCTTCTGGGTGTTCGGGGCGGACAATCTATTCACAGGAGCCACATAATCGCTGCAAGGCTGGGGGGCGGAGGGGTGGAGGATACAGATGAGCAGTGGGGGCACTCTACGGCAATGTTCCCTCTGAGGGGGGACTTCATCTTTACTAATGACTCTCATAACTGGGTCATGCCTCCTGTCGACACAGGTCCCCTCTCATTCATATTCATGAGCTCATTCATATTCCCCCTCCCCCACTCCGTTCTGCTCTAGAACGCAGCGTGCCACTAACCTGAACTGGCCTGGGAGCCCCCACTGTAAAACACTGCTTTGAATATCAGTCACAGGGTACAGGTTTGCAAGCAGATCTATACGAATGTTGCCTGATTGATTTTCAGTTTGGTGGTGTGGGTGACCCGGTAAAATGAAGTGCACAACGGTGTTGGTGTTCTGCAGGTGTTCAGGAGGTTTGTGGAGATACGCCTCCAATACACCCACTCCCAGCTCAGAAATGACATGAGTGGGTTTGAAACTTTACTTGTTTGAGTTGTTTTTCTAGTTTTTTTATTTATTTATTCACTTTTAATATTTTGCTCTTTGAGTGGAAATGTCATGAGGTGTTACATGAAATGGCATTTGTTTGTCTCCCTTAATGTTTGAATAAAGAGGCATGAAAGGTCTCTCTCCCTCATTCCCTATTTAAAGGAGAAAAACAACATGACAAGTTTCAAGGCGTAGAATCATTCTCTCTCTCTCTCTCTCTCTCTCTCTCTCTCTCTCTCTCTCTCTCCTCTCCTCCCTCTCTCTCTCTCTCTCTCTCTCTCTCATCCTCCCTCTCTCTCTCTCTCTCTGTCTCTCCTCCTCCCACTCTCCCTCCTCAGTCTCGTTCTCCGCTTAATTTCCATTCAAATCACAATGCTATTTTGGGAGAGAAGGAAATTAGTATATATTGCTAAAACACAAACTCAAGATACAGAACAAGAATTGAGTTTACCTCTTAATGTACATATTTAAATAAAGACAACAGTGTCATTAATCTGAATATTTTATGATAAACACAAAAAAAAACACACATGCACACACACACACACGTACACCTACCCACACACACACACACGCACACATGCACACACACACACACCCAAACACACATACACACACATACATGCACACACACGTACACCTACCCACACACACACACGCACCCACAAACACACACACACCCACCCCCAAAAACACACACACATTCTTCTCTACTTCTAAAAAAATGACAAGAGGCCCGTGTGTTATTTTAAGCCCCAGTTACCAGTCATTTGTATCTTTGAATGAACAGAAGAATAACCAACATTCATCTTCTGGGGAAGTGAAAATGATAGTCTGTCCAGTAGTTTGGGAGGTCCAAGTAGAAGGGCTTCGGCTTTTGGAATCTGAATAAAATAATTCTTTCTGAGACGTATTAATTATGCAGAATTATTTCTGAGAATGTATCATATATATCACTAGCAGAACTCCAGGAGCAGAGGAAGATAATCCAAGAAGGGTGTGGGGGGGGGGACATATTAACACACCTTTGAGTGGGGTGTGGGGGTTGAAATGAACACACCTTTAGGTGACGTACAGTCAGGTCCATAAATATTTGGACATTGACAAAGTTATTGTTATTTTATCTGCTACCACAGCATATTGGAGATTCAATTAAATGAATATTAAAGTGCAGACTTTCAGCTTTAATTTGAGGGTATTTGCATCCAAATTGGGTGAACGGTGTAGGAATTATAGCACTTTTAAGGGACCAAAAGTTATTGGACAATTGAACACACCTTTAGAATGTATGGTTTCTGACACCAACACAGCACCATGTCCCTGGGTGTACAGTACAGGTTCATAATGTTAGCCACTGAAGAACTTTGCTGCAAGTCACAAGCTTATCATCAAATACATTTTTGACACAGACACAAACCATTTGTAATTATAACACCATAAGCACACAATAACCATAATTCATACTTACAGCATCCGGTGGAAGGTGGAATGACAGTCTGTCCTTCAAACAGAACTGGCCTGTAGGTGAACTGAACCATCGTGCTACTCTCCATCACAGAGGGAAACACAGACTGAAACCAGCTGCAATGGACTACGTTTTTAGCAGCATCAATAGCACTGAAAATGAAATGTGTAAAACCTTGAAAGAGCTCTCGTGGAGTTAGTCATTATTCTTGTCAAAGTGATGCCCAAATCATTGGTTAATGAAATCATCCGAGTGAATTGGGGCTCCAGTCAAATTTGATTGTAGATAATAAACAATCGCTGACCAATTTGAACTCTCTCTCTCTCTCTACCTCTCCCTCATTGAAGACCGCTTATGCATGAATACACTTCATTTTTATACATTCAAAATGTATTGCCACTAAAAATGATAACAGTGGGCTATATATTCAACAATAAACACTTTACAACAGACTAAAACAGCCAACAGGAAGGCTAAGCAGGGATGGGATTGGTTAGTACTGAAGCTGAAGCTAAGCAGGGTTGGGCTTGGTTAATACTGAAGCTGAAGCTAAGCAGGGCTGGGTTTGGTTAGTACTTGGATAGGAGATATCCTGGAAAAAACTGCTTTTGTCCAGGATGTCTTGCTGCTGGTACTGGTATTGGTAGGCCAGTAGCAGGCAGTCTTCCATATGTAATATTGAGGATGCTGTACTGTAGGAGGGGCTGTCTTACGAATGTTAACCACAATGTCACGGTCAAATTTCCAGGCCCAGCCCTGCCTATAATACTCTCAGAAACCGGCTGTTATTTATAAATGTTCTTAAATTTTGTGCTGCATTTTTAAATATCGTCCTATGACTTGTCTTCCATTTTTTGAAACAGCGGTTCCAAATTCATTACCGTCTGCAGCCCGAGCGACCCTGAAGTCCCTCAAATAGGAGTCTAAATCACGTGTGCACATACACACACACATACACACACACCACCACCATCACACCCAGCCCATATTCTTTTCACCTGAGATATAATACAACTGCAATTAGTAACCATGACTTTGTGATCTGGAGTGGTGAAAGACTTGGGAGCCGTAGTTAGAGCCCACGAGCACATGGACGCAGGGAGTAATGAGTCACAATGGAGCTTCATTGCTGCCAGACCCCCCTTACACCCCCTCAAGTATACATAATGATCGCACGGCCTTTCCTGTTCCACCTGGCTGGGCTAATGCAGACTGACACGCTCCTCTGGCTTGGGTAGTGCACCGCCTGCACTCGTCACTAATGGGAAAATGAATCGGGAGACGGACAGGAACGGATGCTTGTTTCGGGCTGTGTTTGCTCGTTTATGGGTTAGTTGTATAGGGGGGAATTAATGGGGAGGGGCGGGGGGTGGGGGTGTATGGGGCTGGAGGGAGGGGGTATGTTTTTTAAGGACACCTCTCTAGGACTTTATAGATAACATTTTTGTGTTGTGTTTTCTGGCTTCCTGTTGTTCAACGTGCGACGGAGGCATTTGAGAGGAAGACACTCCTGCACCCTACATGGGAGAAGGCAGGAAGAGAGAGGAAGAGAGAGAGAGAGAAAGAGATTGAGAGAGAGAGAGAGAGAGGGAGAGAGAGAGAGAAAGAGAGAGGGGAGAGGGAGAGAGAGAGAGAGGGAGAGGAGGAGGAGGGAGAGAGAGAGAGGGAGAGAGGGAGAGGGAGGAAGAGAGAGAGAAAGGGAGAGGGAGAAGAGGGAGAGAGGGAAAGGGAGAGGAGAGAGAGAGAGAGAGAGAGAGGGAGAGAGAGGAGGAGAGAGAGAGAGAGAGAGAGAGAGGAGGGAGATGTAAATGATTTATCATTGTTTTGTGTGTTTACTGATTCAGTACATTCACCCGTTTGTCACTTTTCTCTCTTAATGCCCTACATTTCCTTGTCAAAAGCTGAAATTTAAAAGAGGGTTTTATTTCTCACTAATAAAGGATTTTATAGGTCACCCCCTTCCACCAAACACAAGTTCCTAGTGCAAGTCTAAAATAGAAATACTTCTTGTTATTATGATGTTTTAAATGTCTCAACCCTGTGGTTTTCTTGTCATTTTATCCAAACTTCAGCAAACTTGTGTCAGCTTTACTCTGAGGAGCAAAAGCGGCTTGCGCCTGTCCATCCAAATGACAGCTGCTGTCATCCTGGACGAGCCCCCTTCCACATTTCTGGCCAATCGTCTGAGGATGTCAGTAAAAGCCCAAGTAAGTGACATGTCATCGATGGACACAGCTGCGACCGCTGGAGGGACACCCTTGTCGTGACCTTAGTCTCGTCGTCCTTGACAAAACCAGACAGCTTCTTATGATCCACTGACACCTCAACTGACACCTACACTACCACACTACTGGCACATCAACTGACACCTACACTACCACACTACTGGCACATCAACTGACACCTACACTACACTACACTACTGATACCTCAACTGACAATGCATTTCTTCAAAACTGAAGAAAGTCTCCATAAAATTAAACACAGGTGTCCCTGCCAGTGCTGCTTGTGATTATTAAGTGCAGGCAAAGACATTTTCAGACCAAAACATAACCGTCTCTGAGACTAATTTTGAGAGACTGCTGCATGAACGAGTGCCTCTGTTGTGGATTCGAGGATAATTGAAAGTGGGTGGGGGAAAACTCTTACTGTGGCGGTAATGTTGGTGATAATTCAATTGTCAGAGCTTATGTTTGTTTGAAGAAAGTGGCACTTAAGCTGCATTTTACCTGCATAATACTCAGTCAAACTATTACTACTATGGAACAGCATCCTGTTAATGCTGTGTGCAACTCTGCCTCGGAGAGTAGCTTGCCCCGTAGAGGCGGGCACCGAGTTTGTGGGGGAGGGTTAATTGACATAAATAGGGGGTATAATTGGCCAATAAATTGGGAGAGAAACAGGGGAAAAAATTGAAAAAAAAGAAAATAAATGGGAAAAAAGTCTAACTAAATGCTACAATTCAGAGGGTAAGAATGAAAACAGCACCGTGTTCCAAAAAGCCTCAGGCCAGTAGCAAAAGGTTCTTTAATGAAGCCAAAGGGTGAACCTACCTGGGTGTGCTGTCCAAGGTCCCGTAGTCCTCTCCAGGCTGTGGGAGGGAACAGCACCTGACTGCAGCCAAAAGAGCTGGTGCAGCCCTCTCTGCTTCTCCCTCCAACCCTCCCGGCGTCACAGATTGCTTTGTTGTAGCTTAGTTACTTACGATGAAGAGCACCTCGTAGACTAGCTCGCTACATTTTCCAAAGAGCTTCACTGACACTGCAAAAATAAGACAGGTGTGTACTGCATTGCCGCTTGTTAAAGGCTGCTCCCATTCTGTTTCCAGCACAATGAGAAGTCTCAGTAGCTGTGTTTAAGGGCCAGATCGTTTCTTTCCCTTTTTCCTTTCAAGTGTTCAGGAGACTGTCCCAGATGACATGCTGTAACCGGTCTGACCTTATTCTACCCAAAACCTAAATGCCCCCTGTGCTAAGGGTTCTGCCCCCTGGAAAATAAACAGGACCTGCCTGCAGGCTTCTGAGTCATCAGTCCTTCTGTTCCTGGGCTTCATTACTGATGAGCTCTTTTCCAAGATCAGAGAGTCTGTGGTAACTGTAAAATGTCTGCCCTGTTCTCCCCTCTGCCTCACGTCACCCTTGTTGGTTCTTAGGTCTAATATAATCATTGAAATGATTTTTTGATTAATTATTTTCACAACTTTTGTTTTCATTGGCGGGAAGCGCAGTAAGAGTCACCTCCATTGCTTTCCCTTCCAATTCCTAGTGCACCCCCCCTTCCTTAACCCCAGGTAGAAACATTCACCAGCATAATCAGTGGAAGTATCTCTTGGAAGTCAAACTTGTATTTACATTTTGGAATTTAGTAGATGCTCTTATCCAGAGTGACTTACAAGATGTGCATTAATACAATCAATCATTGTTCGTGCAAGAAATCAGTGTTGACAGCTGCATACCGTACCTGTAACACAAGGAAAGAAACGTTTTTATTTTTTAGATTAATGTTTTTGGACAGTCTTCAACATAGATACATATTACAAAATGCAGTATTAAACATGAAAGCAGTGGTGATGACAATTAGTAAAACATTTACAGAGTCAGTGGTAGTGGAGTCTGAAGAGGTGGGCTTTGAATGTCTTGCGGAAGAACTTAAATAAAATACACAGTTCCAAATGGCCTAGTTTATGAATGCATTGCTTGATAATAAAACAAATGTGAAACCCAGACTACACTAGCTTTAGATCTTAACCCAGCTGTGCAAGTCTGTGTTTTTTGCATCGCACCGCATTTTACATTTCAGCAACGAGATTCTGGCATCACTCCTTTTCCAAATTTGACTGGAGCTACCGTTTCTCTTTTCCGCAGAGCAAAACTGCTCCTCAAATGCTGACAAGGTTAATCGCACTTAAGACGGAGTGAACTCCGAACCTGCCCCCCGCATCCCACCCCTACTCCAGTCAACATCTTAATTACAGTTAAATCAAACCAAATCTCCCTCCAAGCTCATCAATTATTTAACTATGCCAATTACGCCAGTAGAGCCCTACGCCTGAAGATGCCACAATTTACCCACCCAGGAGAGGAAAAGCAGCTCCTCTCCCCCTCCAATTATCTGACAGATAGCTGTGTTATTAGGGGGGTGATGAAGAAGCAGTGTGGGTTTAAACTTTATCCTCCACATCTCATCGTGTGCAGGAGTCACACTGTCAGTATTTAATTAATCATTTTTATGGTTATAAAAACCTCCACCCAGGCACGGCAGCCATCTAGGTTGAGTTTCCCTGCAGGCACTGTGGCCCTTCAGGGGCAGGGTTGGGTAGCCCTGCAGGCACTGTGGCCCTCCAGGACCAGGGTTGAG
The DNA here is from genome assembly GCA_029706075.1 of Aldrovandia affinis. Lineage (NCBI taxonomy): Eukaryota > Metazoa > Chordata > Actinopteri > Notacanthiformes > Halosauridae > Aldrovandia > Aldrovandia affinis. Next base: position 4,574,864 of record JAINUG010000012.1, read on the forward strand.
TAGCCCTGCAGGGTTGAGTAGCCCTGCAGGCACTGTGGCCCTCAGTGGCAGGGCCAGGGTGGCCCTCCAGGCCCAGGGTTGAGTAGCCCTGCAGGCACTGTGGCCCTCCAGGGCCAGGGTTGAGTAGCCCTGCAGGCACTGTGGCCCTCCAGGACCAGGGTTGAGTAGCCCTGCAGGCACCACCACCCTCCAGGGTCAAGTTCAGTGGTTCTGCAGATCACGTTTTAAAAGCATGTTTTACTTCTGTTTCCGGTCTCTGACAGTAACATTATGAACATTACATAGTATAACAGTGTTACTTACTTACTGTATTAGGAGTAGAATATTTAGTTGAATAAAATGTATTTGGACTTTAAAGGCAACATATCCAAAACACATACAATGTCCAAATGGCGCATTTAGGAATAGATCTACTGGAAATTAATGAAAGGAGGAGTTTCTCTCTAATGTCTGCACTACTGTGTTTTCTGAAGGCCAACTAAAGAGCCCTCTGCTGGGAGATTTCAGCAGAGGAACAAGAGGTGTGTTTGTTGAAGCTGTTTAACAAAGCACATTGAGATTCTTTGCACAAACCAAACATTCCAGGAGCCAAACAAAACACAAGGCACTGCTAAATGAACCGAGCTTCCACACAGATGGAAGCAATTTCATAATGTCAAGTAAGTAAAAACCAAAGTAAATAAAAAAAAAAATAAAAAAACGTTTTGTTGTTGTTGTTGTTGTTGTTGTTAACAGCTAAGGATTTTAAATGCTATTTAAATGTATTCATTCGCTTAGCTTTCCAGGAAAGAGAGTGTCCTTTCATCCTTAGTGTGCCTGGGCAAGTTTCAGTAATGAAACCCTTTCAGTAATGCCCTCTTCTTTAGAACAAATATTAGCAAGATCAAAGGCTTGGCACATTGCCCTTTGCTGCTATGGCCATAAATAAGCCCCCTCCCTCTCTTTTATTCTCCCAAAGCTAAAGCAGCTGATGTCCCATAATGGCCCTTTGATTCTGGTCCCTCAGCTGGTGGCTGTTAGCCAGACTTCGCTAACAGCAGTCTCATTACTACTCTGGTGTGGTACACTGTCCTATCACAATGTCTCTGTGAAGAACCGGTGCCCCCCCCTCTCCTCCCACATCTTTATTCTGCCCCCCCGAAACCACCCACAAAACACCCATCATCCCCTCCCCGCCTCCAATTTCTGTGGCAGAGACCACGGGGGAGAAAGACCAAACAGGTCAGGGATTTATTTAATAATGATGCTGTAAAAAAATTATAATAATGATAAAAAAACAACATAAAAGAATTGGTTCAGGGCCAAGAAGGAATATATAAATATAGATTTGTTCCCTCCCCTTCCCCTTTCACACTTATTATTTGAGGAAATTAATGAATTATACATATGATGCAATAAGTAATACATAACCACCCACAGTGGTTTGAAAAAATAGAAATCCAACTTCCAGACGACAATTACAAATGGTACAGAACAAACAGGAAATGCAGAGGTTATCCTCTGAGGGAGTAGAGTAGCTTGTTTAGACACTCGGAGCATAAACAGTCAAAGCTAACAAACTGATAGGGCACACGCTGAGCCTGTATCACTGCCAGCTGTGCCTGAGGTCTCTCAGAGGAACAAATATGTATTGTGTGTTCATGATAGAGAGGCAGCAACCACCACTAACACTTGCAGTTAGCTACACACTACCGTGGTCCAGAACAATAAAATCCTTTCACACCTGAGAAAAACCATCCTGTTGCACAACGCCAGGTGTGGCACTGTGACAGGTGGCAATTGGGCAAGAAGTGAGAGACTTGGGGGAGATGATACATTTGTCCGCCACCATTTTTGTTCCCCCTTTTTCGAGAGGAATAAAAGTGCCCCTTTTATCCCCCTTTTTGCAAACCAAAAGAAAACAAATAAATAATAATAATAATAATAATAAGCTTTATTTATATAGCACCTTTCATGCATTGAAATGCAGCGCAAAGTGCTTCACAGACAAAGTAAAACAAGATATAAAACAAGTTGTTAAGAGTAAGCAGAAGATAAAACAATAAAACATCAATGAACAATAAAACATCAGTGAATTAATTAAAACAGTAAAACAATAAAACATTTAAGAGCATAAAATGTCATTTAAAAACAGCATATGGGACTCATATCATAAGATGTGGTGCTAGAAAAAGGCTAGGTTAAAGAGATATGTTTTTAAGTGCCGTTTAAAGATGTCAACAGAGCCTGCCTCTCTAATATCTTTGGGTAGACTGTTCCACAATTTGGGAGCATAGCTGAAGAAGGCTAAATGAAACCAATGCATTTCAAAATGGGTGAAGAAGAGCTCGCACGTGAGCGCTTCGATAGCTCTCCTGCTCAGCTGTGTGCGCCTGTCGTTGATCACCACCGTTGTCCATGGTCCTGCAGGGAATTCCACCTCACAAAAAAGTATCTCTTTGATGTGTAAAAAATGATCAAAATGAATGGATCATTCTTTCATTTTATATATAATTCTTTATAAATATATTTATGTACTTAGCAGACCGTCTTACCTAGAGTGGCATCCAAGTGCATACAACAAGGCTAGATGCACAGTGTTCACAACAAGTCACAGACACATCTGAGCCAGTCATAGAGACAGTTTATATGCACATAAATATTCACTGTGGCTCAGGGACTCCTTAAGTGGAAGTGCACTCTGGCACTGTGGGTGTGACTGCACAGTGATTGGGCAGTGGGGTTTGGAGGAGAGCGCGTGCTCGTCTGCGCTCTCTCAGAGTGACAGCAGACGTTGCAGCGATGAATCGGCAAACATGCACATAACATTCCATATAAAATCGATATGATCACTGGAGAGAGTGTGAACACAGAAACACAGACACACAGATACACACACAGAAACACACACACACACACACACAGACACACACAGACACTCACACAGACACACACACACACACACACACACACACACATGCACACAGACACACAGAGCCCCTCCCCTCACTGATACCCCTGCATCGGGACCACAGTGACAGGGTTGTCATCTTTTACTCAAAATCTGGAGGGATCAAAGATGGCCGTTGTCACCCCCCGGACTCTGTCACCCACTGTCCCCTGGCCCCCTTCTCTGGAGAGATCCTTAATTGGCGTGTCTTCAAAGCCCCCCTAAGCCAACTTTCTGCCACCTCTCTGAACTCTGGGGGGGGGGGCTGGCCCATATGGCCCCTGGGAGTCCAGTGCTGGCTAAAGAACACGTCTGTAGTGTCGATGGGAAAGTGTGTTGGGGGGGGGATGGTGGCACTGCAGGCCTGAGTCCTGGAGGGGGTGGCATGGTGGGGGGGGCACAAGTGCCTCAGGAGTTTCGGGGTGGTTCCCCTCACCCTCACCCTCCCACCACTACCACCTCCAGCAAAATGAGAGGCCCCGCCCCTTCCGTTTGCTTAACCAGCTTCCCCCAAATATCAAAGGCAGCCTTCCTGCATAATTTATCCCCACCATCTTCTGAAGCTCTTGAGCTGGGAGATATCGAGGTGCTCCACAAACCTCGGCAGGAAAGCCCGCCCTCAACCCCCCTGCCCCACACCCACCTTTTCTCCATCCTATTTTTTACTGTGTTTGTTTATGTTGAGAATTGCTTTTTACTGTATTATGTTTGCCATGCTCATTTTGTTATCGTTACTGTTACCATTTCATGTTCTCTGTGAAGCACTTTGGGCTGCAATGAGTTTAACAAATATAATGTATAATGTAATATTATTATTATTATTACAGTTTTTTTCAATTGCTAACAAGCATCGGTCAATACTGAAGACACTTTTTCAAAACTCTTCATACAGTCTGCATTGCCAACATGCATCTTGGCCAAACAGTTCATCTCACTTCCAAAACTCACTCAAACCACCAAAACACTTCATACATTTCTCAAAATAAGGCAACAATTCTCACTCAGAAAGCATACATTGTCACTCATAACACACTGACCTAAAAAACACTAACAACAGGGAGCATTACATAAATTATGATCTTTTATCTTTGAAGTTTGAATGATTTTTCACATAAATCAGTATTTCATTATAGAATAAGAATAACACCTTTTCACTTTATTGACTGTACTAAAGTATATGTAACAACAATGAATCAGAAATGCAGAAATTTGCTTCAATATCGTTTATTTTTTCTATATCTCTGCATATAGTAATTTACTTGTGAAAAATAAAAAGTTGAAACAAAAATAGCAATTTCCTGAAATTCCAGGGCTGCAATAATAATCACAATAAAAAACAACATGTATAGTATAATCACTCATACTGTACAGTACTGTGAGGGTTCTAGTTCTCCCTCTCTCCTGCATTTGGCCACAAGTTCTCATCAACATCACATCTTATGTCTTCTCTGGCGATGCATCTTGGAAAGTATCTTTTGGAATGTCTAATCCAACCCTGGCAGTCTTTAGGATAAATGTCTCCACACCCCACATTCATGGCATCCAGTAAGGACATCTGGTCATGTGGACGGTGGTCATACACCTTCCACCTCCAAGCAGAGAAAAACTATTCTATGGGGTTTAGGAAGGGGGAGTATGGAGGCAGGAATAGTACTAACATCCTGGGATGTGCAGCAAACCAGTCTGTGACTGCAGCAGAGTGGTGGAATGCCACATTATCCCACACAACAATGAAGGTAGGGGAGTTTCCTGCCCCTCTCTCCTCCGCTGGCACAAGTCATTTATGCAGGTCATCCAGAAAAGAAATGAGCCTCTCTGTATTGTAGGGGCCAATGAGTGGTTTGTGTAACAGCAAACCATCATTGGACAGTGCTGCACACATTGTGACGTAATTCTGTTTTGAATGCGTTTTTAACAGTTTTGAAAACAGTGTGTTAGCATTTGAAAAATGTGCTGCAAATATATAGTGTGTTTTGTGGGTGGTGGAGTATGAATGAGAAAAGAGTTCATGGATTTTGGAAAATGTGGTCAGTGAATGCATTTTGTGTGAAAGCAATGAAAAATGATTAATTGTTTGGTCCACATAAACTTCTGGTTCGCTGACTGTGTGAAGAGTTTTGAAAATGTGACTTCAGTTTTTCAGTTTTGACCAACAGTTTTTTTCATTGCTAACAAGCATCGGTCAATACTGATGACACTTTTTCAAAACTCTTCATACAAAACATGTCTTGGCCAAACAGTTCATCTCACTTCCAAAACTCACTCAAACCACCAAAACACTTCATACATGTCTCAAAATAAGGCAACAATTCTCACTCAGAAAGCATACATTGTCACTCATAACACACTGACCTAAAAACACTAACAACAGGGAGCATTACATAAATTATGAACTTTTATCTTTGAAGTTTGAATGATTTTTCACATAAATCAGTATTTCATTATAGAATAAGAATAACACCTTTTCACTTTAAAAACTGTACTAAAGTATATGTAACAAGAATGAATTAGAAATGCAGAAATTTGCTTCAATATCGTTTATTTTTTCTATATCTCTGCATATAGTAATTTACTTGTGAAAAATAAAAGTTGAAACAAAAATAGCAATTTCCTGAAATTCCAGGGCTGCAATAATAATCACAAAAACAACATGTATAGTATAATCACTCATACTGTACAGTACTGTGAGGGTTCTAGTTTCCCTCTCTCCTGCATTTGGCCACAAGTTCTCATCAACATCACATCTTATGTCTTCTCTGGCGATGCATCTTGGAAAGTATCTTTTGGAATGTCTAATCCAACCCTGGCAGTCTTTAGGATAAATGTCTCCACACCCCACATTCATGGCATCCAGTAAGGACATCTGGTCATGTGGACGGTGGTCATACACCTTCCACCTCCACGCAGAGAAACACTCTTCTATGGGGTTTAGGAAGGGGAGTATGGAGCCAGGAATAGTACAAACATCCTGGGATGTGCAGCAAACCAGTCTGTGACTGCAGCAGAGTGGTGGAATGCCACATTATCCCACACAACAATGAAGGTAGGGGAGTTTCCTGCCCCTCTCTCCTCTGCTGGCACAAGTCATTTATGCAGGTCATCCAGAAAAGAAATGAGCCTCTCTGTATTGTAGGGGCCAATGAGTGGTTTGTGTAACAGCAAACCATCATTGGACAGTGCTGCACACATTGTGACGTAATTCTGTTTTGAATGCGTTTTTAACAGTTTTGAAAACAGTGTGTTAGCATTTGAAAAATGTGCTGCAAATATATAGTGTTTTGTGGGTGGTGGAGTATGAATGAGAAAAGAGTTCATGGATTTTGGAAAATGTGGTCATTGAATGCATTTTGTGTGAAAGCAATGAAAAATGATTAATTGTTTGGTCCACATAAACTTCTGGTTCGCTGACTGTGTGAAGAGTTTTGAAAATGTGACTTCAGTTTTGACCAAAGCATGTTAGCAGTTGAAAAACTGTATTATTATTATTATTATTAATTACAGTTTGGTCAATACTGATGACACTTTTTCAAAACTCTTCATACAGTCTGCATTGCCAACATGTCTTGGCCAAAAGAGTTTTGTCTCAAAATAAGGCAACAATTCTCACTCAGAAAGACATTGTCACTCATAACACACTTTAACAACAGGGAGCATTACATAAAATGAACTTTTATCCTTGAAGTTTGAATGCAGTATTTCATTATAGAATGAATAAAAAACTGTACTAAAGTATATGTAACAAGAATGAATTAGAAATGCAGAAATTTGCTTCAATATCGTTTATTTTTTCTATATCTCTGCATATAGTAATTTACTTGTGAAAAATAAAAAGTTGAAACAAAAAATTGCAATTTCCTGAAATTCCAGGGCTGCAATAATAATCACAAAAAAACAACATGTATAGTATAATCACTCATACTGTACAGTACTGTGAGGGTTCTAGTTCTCCCTCTCTCCTGCATTTGGCCACAAGTTCTCATCAACATCACATCTTATGTCTTCTCTGGCGATGCATCTTGGAAAGTATCTTTTGGAATGTCTAATCCAACCCTGGCAGTCTTTAGGATAAATGTCTCCACACCCCACATTCATGGCATCCAGTAAGGACATCTGGTCATGTGGACGGTGGTCATACACCTTCCATCTCCACGCAGAGAAAAACTATTCTATGGGGTTTAGGAAGGGGGAGTATGGAGGCAGGAATAATACAAACATCCTGGGATGTGCAGCAAACCAGTCTGTGACTGCAGCAGAGTGGTGGAATGCCACATTATCCCACACAACAATGAAGATAGGGGAGTTTCCTGCCCTTCTCTCCTCTGCTGGCACAAGTCATTTATGCAGGTCATCCAGAAAAGAAATGAGCCTCTCTGTATTGTAGGGGCCAATGAGTGGTTTGTGTAACAGCAAACCATCATTGGACAGTGCTGCACACATTGTGACGTAATTCTGTTTTGAATGCGTTTTTAACAGTTTTGAAAACAGTGTGTTAGCATTTGAAAAAAAATATATAGTGTTTTGCGGGTGGTGGAGTATGAATGAGAAAAGAGTTCATGGATTTTGGAAAATGTGGTCATTGAATGCATTTTTTGTGTGAAAGAAAAATGATTAAAAATGATTAATAGTTTGGTCCACATGACTGTGTGAAGAGTTTTGAAAATGTGACTTCAGTTTTGACCAAAGCATGTTAGCAGTTGAAAAAAACTGTAAGACGCTCTTATCCAGAGCGACTTACAAGATGTGCATTAATACATGGTAAGAACAATCATAGTTCGCGCACAAGATCAGTGCAGTAATACAGCGATAGACATTGTTGTTGGCAGCTGCGTACCATACCTGTAACACTGGGAAGGAAAAGGTTAGCAATTTTATTTATTTTTATTTATTTATATTTTTTAAATGAGATTATATTCTGTAGCCAACGCAGAGTCGTCAGGCCATCAGAAATAGGGAGGGGCAGATTGTCCCAACGGGTGCAGCAACGCAAAGGCTTTTCACAATAAAAGTCCTGCAACTAAATAATCCTATTATTATTGAGGGGGACAGTGTAGTCTACTCATAACATTGCGGGGGCCCTTTTATTTTTAAAGCCCTGTGCAACATTGAGGGGGGACATGTCCCGTGAGCCATTTCAGCTCCAAACTCCTCACACACGTACCATGTGAGTGGCCTACGCAGAGTAGTCATTTTACATTTTACATTTTAAGCATTTAGCAGAGGCTCTTATCCAGAGCGACTTACAAGATGTGCATTAGTACATGGTAAGAGCAAATATAGTGCGCAAGAGATCAGTGCAGTAATACAGCGATAGACATCGTTGTTAGCAGCTGCCTGGCCCGCATTAACCTATTGGGCAACATGAGCTGCAGCCCAGGGCCCCGGCCACTAGGGGGCCCCGGGAATAGCAGATTACTGTAGGCCTACATTGAATTTTTGAATGCGGGTTTATGGTGTTTTGACTGCTACTGTACATTTTGGTCCACTTTCCCACCTGTAGTAGTCCACATTTTCCTGTCGCAACAATCAGTGTCAGTGAGAGTGTGCTTGTATAGTCTGTTCCCTTTTGCGTAAGGACGGCTTTGTCTCGGGAGCTCGATTCTACAAGTGGAAATCGCCGTCGGTCCAACTCGGTGTGTCGGAGGACTTTCATCTGTTGCTGTAGCGTCACGAGCAGAGGTAAACGTGTTGCGCGGCGCAATCACGTCGCTACATGTATGCGTGCTGTCATTCTGCTTTAGTGAAATTAGAAAATGACTTATGTCAATTTCACGTGCGATAACATTTTGATACTTTAGTTGCTGAAATTGGCGAGAGAAACGCACTTAGCTAGAGCTATAACCTGAGATGTCCAACCAGAAGGTAATAAATTACTATTTATAACGGGTTTCGCTGCAAAAAACTATGTTGTAGCCTATTCCCCCCCCAAGCAACCACCATTTTATAACTGTCAACAAACTATTTCAGATAAATTCATCTTAATTTGAGTTCGACTGAAGAAAGCGAAGTGGGCTAATTTTGCATGACCGAATAGCTTAGTTGTGTTGCTAAGTAAGTAACGTTAGCTAACTGAACAACAACAACGCAATTTAATAGCCTAATGTTCTCTAGCAAGTTGGCCTGTAATTTATAGCAATGTTTGGACAAAAGTATTTTTAAAAAGCCAGTATAAACTTAAATTAGGCTATGTCAAGTTTGCTGTATACATTCGCATTTATTGTATAATTAGATGCAGGTGTTAATGCTACATGTTGAAATTAAAATGGTAGCTCAATTAACTTACACAAAGTATGATACTTTGTCCTATAGGTGAGTAACATTAAATAATTTATATCAATGCTTGTTTTGTTGGTGCTAGTGGTTGAACGGGAAGTGTATTGTTTTGTGCATTGTCATTTGTGGTCAAATTTCTGGTTTGTAGGCCTACTTTGTACACTAGGCTACTACTCCCTTTCATTATCCTGCTGTGCTGGGCAAGGTTGGTCATGACTTGAACTTGAACTCATGCGTTCAGGTAACAGACGTGAATATTTCGAGAGCACTGTAATATAAGAGTCGGTGCCCTTTGACGGCTTTTAATACATTACAACGTTCAAAGTTTTCAATTGGAGGTTCACTATTCACTTCTGATATCCTTGGTCATAGGCCTATTTGTCGAATTTGCGGCATGCCTTTATCGTTGCCAGGCCTGGTCGCGTCAATGTGCTTTTACTTTTCCAGTTGAAAATCGTGGACATAGGGCCCCGGGAGGTGTGTTAGCCCCGAGGAGGCTTAACGCAGCCCTGGCAGCTGCATACCATACCTGTAACACTGGGAAGGAAAAGGTTTTGAGGAGTAAGCAGGGATACATATACAAGAAGTATTGAACAAGTAGACAGTGGTGATGATAATTGGCTAGATGTACACAATTCAGCGGTAATGGAGTCTGAAAAGGTGGGTTTTGAGTCTCTTGAAGATCGCAAGTGATTCCGCGGTCCTGACAGAGAAGAGGCGAGACTGCGAGGAGCGGGTGCCTGGGGCCCGGAGGGATGGGGCAGTCAGTTTGCCAGAGGAAGCGGAGCGGAGGGGTCTGGCTGGGGTGTAGGGTGTGATGAGTGTCTGGAGGTAAGGGGGAGCAGTCAGGCCATCAGAGCTAGAGAGGGGCGAGGAGGGGACGGGGGTAGATTATTGGAATTTGACAGCCTCGTTGCTGTGGGGACGGTTCTGCAGTACGCCTCCTACTCCAGCCTAGCCGTTTCAGGTGCGGTCCGAATTCAGAGACAGGACGCTGCGCGAGGTTTCTGACATTTACACATCTGTGAAGGAGAGGGTCATTCCCCATTTAGAGGCCCTTTTTTAACACACAGGAACGCTCAACAGAATAGCACCCCTTTCATCTCTCATTTCATCTATTATTCAAAAACCTTCTCATTCTTTTTTTTTGTTAAACTTCTGCCGAGCACTTAAAACAAGATCAAAAGATTAATGTACAGAGTACTGTGTGTGCGTGTGTGCGTGCATGTGTGTGTGTGCGCATGTGTGTGTGTGTGTGTATGTGTGCGCGCATGTGTGGATGTGTTTGCGTGCGTGTGTGTGTGTGTGCGTGTGTGTGTGCGCATGTGTGGATGTGTTTGCGCGTGTGTGTGTGTGTGCATGTGTGTGTGTGTGTGTGGTGCATTTGGTTCTCTGTGGCTCAGTTGGTAGAGCATGGCGTTGGCAACGCTTAGGATGTGGGTTCAATCCCCACTGGGGCCACATATACTGTAAGTCGCTTTGGATAAAAGCGTCTGCTAAATGGCATATATTATTATTATATATATATATTATGTGTGTGTGTGCTCATGTGTATGTGTGCGCGCATGTGTGTGTGTGTTTGCGCGGGTGTGTGCGTGGGGGTGCAAGAGAGAGAGAATAAGAGTGTGTCTATGACACGTAAACAACTAATTGAAGACAGGGTGACGTATGTGTTAATTAACTCAGTGTCCCTTTATAAGGTCAAGATTAGTGTGCACACTGGGACTAAACACCAATTTAAAGGGTAATGCCAAAAGGAGCCGGATCCTCTGGGATAGAGAAAACATGGCTGCTCTCCACTGAAGACACAAGACACTGGGGAGATGGGGTGGGGATCGTCTCACTGACTCCTTGTCAGTCAGAGAATCGGGCGTGAATTTTATGAGACGGAACATTGTCCCAAACGGTCTGTGGGGAGGGGAGGCAGAGTGGTGTGAGAAAAACAGAAATAATTTTATTTTTGATCAAAACTAAAGTCCTTATGGGACATTAACCAACAAATAAAGATACAAACGGGCCTCCCAGGTGCTCTAGCGGTTACAACGTTCGATGCTGGCCATGGTGCCTGGGGTTCGATCCCACCGGCCGTGCCAGAGTTGCCGATTGGCTGTCCACCTCAGGGAGGCGGGAGCGAAGCCGGCAGGACGTTCATATTCAGTAATATAACCAAAAATGATAATTTATTAAACGAATAATCTAAGACAAACACTACACAAAACAAAGGGCAGGGTATTCGGGGGAATACAAACACAAAGTCCGCAATCTTTATCTCGTAGTCAGTGTCCAAAATCCAGTTCCGTTATCCAGGTCAATTCCGTTATCCAGTCCATAGTCAATATCCAAAGGGGGTCCTCAAAACAATCCAAGTTCATTCACAAAAAACACACTCCAACACTCTCTTTCTAAATCCAAATACTGGCTGGTCAATTGACTTCACAGTTTCACTCTCCAAACAAACACAGCACTCCTTCCCACTCACGTTCCTACTCCTCTCCAAGTGTGATGGGATTCAGCCCTTTAAATAGGCCTCAAAATGGCTTTCAGCTGTTCGTTAGTCCCCATTGCCTGACTTCGTTCAGATGTTACTGTGGCCTGCTGGGAAATGTAGTGTTTTTGGGCTGCCATGTGTTGGAGGCCAGGCAGCCATTTTCTGGTGCAGCCCCTTGGGCTGCCACACTATATATAATATATATAATATTATATATATAATACCCTGGCGATTGAGGCGGTACCTTTTTATGAGCTCTGTATCATTCAATATCTCCAGTGTTGACGCGATTGCGACAACGATTGCTGGCCGCAGCAGATTTTCGGATCGCCGTGAGTAGGTCTTTAGCGACTTGAAGTCCTCTTGGCTGCTTTTAACTTCTCCTGGACTTAGGAGCTGTTTTTAGCTCTCAAACCCTTTGTGAAATACTCTTATCCCAAAAATTTGGACTCCTAAATTTATGAGTGACACGCCCATTATTTTTCAGACTTGCTCCTAAATTTCGCAGTTAGGACCAACTTTTACCCTTAAAATTATTTGTGAATACAGGCCCAGGGGTGTGCAATGGCCTGCATGGTCTTAGGCTGCCCCCTGTCAAAAGGGTTTGGGTTCAGCGGTTATTCTTGTGGCTGTGCCAATTCATACCCAGCTTTCATCTGCAAATATAAACATGAAAGAAGTTTTCTTTTTCTCCATTACCACATAGTACATCTTTCAGACATTCCCGTGACTGCGACAGTTGTGGGGAGTTTTGCACAAAGTGAAGAAAGAACAGCAGATCATTTATTCAGCAGAGTCTCTATCTCACTGCCTATCTCCTCGGCTAATTTAGTTCACAAGACATTTTCCCCCCGATGGTGTGACAGCAACTTCAACCGAGGCCTCGTTCTGATGCATTCACTCGTCCCCCCCCCCTCCCCATCCCCCTCCCCCATCCTCTCTCTACGAGTGAAATGAACGCCAAGTCGGTCTCGTCCCGTCACAGCCAATCCCGGCTCCCCTTGCTCTTTCACGAGGAGGTTGCCCAACTCAACACGGGTGCTCCTGCTCCTCTCCGTCCGACCACACAGCTCAAAGATGCTCAAGATATGCAAGGTCTGCCGGCCTGTGCCATCAAGCCACTGCAACAAGTCCAGAATGCTGCCGCACGTCCCAATCAACCCAAGTTCACCCATGTCACCCCTCTACTCTCCTCTCTGCACTGGCTCCCCATCGCAGCACGCATCAGATTCAAATCACTGGTGCTGGCTTATCAAGCTGCTACAGGAACTGCTCCCCCTTATCTCCAGACACTCATTACACCCTACACCCCAGCCAGACCCCTCTGCTCTGCCTTCTCTGGCAAACTGACTGTCCCATCCCTCCGGGTGCCCGGCAGCCGCTCCTCGTGGTCTCATCTTTTCTCTGACCGCGGAATCACATGCGATCTTTCTCAAGAGACTCAAAACCCACCTTTTCAGACTCCACTACCACTGAATTCATCACCACTGCCTACTTGTTTATACTTTTTGTATATGTACATTTGTTTACTCCTCAAAAAATAAAAATAAAAATTTACTAACCTTTTCTCTCCCAGTGTTACAGGTATGGTATGCAGCTGCCAACAACAATGTTTATCGCTGTATTACTGAAAAGATCTCTTGTGCGAACTATGATTGTTCTCACCAGGTATTAATGCACATCTTGCAAGTTGCTCTGGATAAGTCTGCTAAATACTTAAAATGTAAATGTAAGTGTCACACGCCACGTGACAATTCCTGGACTGGAGCAGAGCAGCTGATGGTAAGAAGTGGCAGAGGAGTGGGGTTTGCCGGTCTACGGACCGGATTTTTACACTCCACAATAATACACAATAATACACAATATACGTGTACACACACGAATGACAAGACAAAGACTAACTGATTCCCCACTCACCCCACCTCCTTAAATAGGCTTAATTTCTGCCTAGCTCAGGTGGGACTTGTGAGGCAATCACCGGTCTAACATTCAATTGACAGACCACACCCACTCACATTCTCACACACAAACAGGTAAGTGAATAATCACTTACCAATTAACATAAATTAACTAATAATTAAATCAATTATGGCCTTTGGAGCAACCTTCCAGGCAGGCAACACTCCCCTGTGAGAGTGCCAAACCTGTCCCGGAAAGTCCCACTGCTCCAAAGGCCTCCACAGCATGGAAAAACAAAGGCAACCCTGCCACTCCCGTGTTGCCGAGACCAACGCCCTCCACAGTAAGATTTCATTATAACACATAACTGGTCCCCGGCAAAACCAGCGTACAAGCTGAACATGGTGGCAAGCAGTCCCCCAGCCTCCCTCTCCGTAGAGCCCTGGCGTGAGTGGGCATAGTAATGATTAAAGTTCTGTCAAACACTCAGCTGGACGCTCGAGGCGTCAGGCTGGTCGAAGCTCACAGGTGAGCTGGTACAGGCCGTGGCAGGGAGATGGTTGCCTGGCGACGGCTCAGCCAAAAACCACGGTTCGACTGAAGGGTTATTAGTGGAGGACTGTCTGGCTACCTGAGGAGGAGGAGATGGCGCCCAGCGGAGAGTGGCATTTTTAATCTCACATTTGGACACTTCCCAACTTCGTCAAGATGCTTTTGCAACTGAGCAAAACTTTTTGTTGGTGTTTTTAACCCTTTCTTAGGCTGCCACGCTGTCTGCCACCCATTTTAGGCGAAAGAAAGACGTGTCTGTTTACTATTGTGCACAGTGTGGTATATAGAGTATTATAGGGCAGCAGTTTAATGTAATGGTTAGGGAACTGGGCTTGTAACTGAGAGGTTCAAATCCCAGGTGGAGGGCACTGCCTTTGTATCCTTGAGCTAAAGGTACTTAACCTGAATTGCTTCAGTTAATATCCAGCTGTATAAATGGATTGCATGTAAAGAAATGTAAACTATATATGTCACTCTGGATAACAGCGTTTGCTAAATGGCTAAAATGTAAATGTATATAGAAGTTTCAATTGATGTGGTCTTTTTCAGATAGTCACTGGAAATGCTAACCGCTGTAACCAGGCACAAGCTACAGTACATGTAGGTATGACATCTGCTAAAATGCTGAACTCAATCATCATTAAACGTGTGTGAATATATATTTCCACCAAATACCTCAAATATTAATACAATTAATTGTGTGGAATACTCACATTTAATGATACATTCTATTGTTAGCTGTTGAAATGGCTTTTATACTTTTGAACTACCGGTGTTTATTATCTTCCAATTAATTTGATATCATATGCCACAAATGGGAACCAAATACTTTAGTTCATTGCTTTATCCCTAAATTGATGAATTAGTATAATGATATTAATTAATATAACTTTGTTTCTTGGAGAATGTTATATTTCATTGATTTTGTTAAAACAGTGGGGATAGGCGAACATCACTTGCCTTTTTAGAAAAGCTTGAGGGCTGCTGGGTGGCTCATCCTGTTAAGGCACTGTTCTAGTGTGTGGATGAGCCCCACGGTCTGCATCCAGTTAAGGCACTGTTCTAGTATGTGGATGAGTCCCACGGTCTGCATCCTGTTAAGGCACTGTTCTAGTGTGTGGATGAGCCCCATGGTCTGCATCCTGTTAAGGCACTGTTCTAGTGTGTGGATGAGCCCCATGGTCTGCATCCTGTTAAGGCACTGTTCTAGTGTGTGGATGAGCCCCACAGTCTGCATCCTGTTAAGGCACTGTTCTAGTGTGTGGATGAGCCCCATGGTCTGCATCCTGTTAAGACACTGTTCTAGTGTGTGGATGAGCCCCATGGTCTGCATCCTGTTAAGGCACTGTTCTAGTGTGTGGATGAGCCCCACGGTCTGCATCCTGTTAAGGCACTGTTCTAGTGTGTGGATGAGCAGCTTGTTTGGGTCCCATCTCCTGCTCAGGCACCTCGCATTTCTGGCCACACCTTTTCTTGTTTCCTGGATTTTCATTTAATCTATTTGCCTATCAAGCTTTATGAGCATAACGTTGGTTAGACTGACTCCAGATTAAAACTGAAGTCTTGTTTTAATTAATTGCTGATGCCCTTAGTCTAAATTCATTAAATTGAATTAAGGCCACACACTCTCACACATATTCTTTCTCTCTGTCTCACACACACACACAATCACACATTCTCACCGAGACACACACACACGCACGCACACTTACACACATATTCTCTTTCTCTTTCTCACACACACACAATCACACATTCTCACGAGAGACACACACACATACACACAAATGATCTCTCCAACACACACACACACTCACACACATATTGTCTCACTCCCTCTTTCCCTCTCTCTCTCTCACACACACACACACAATAACACATTCTCACCGAGACACACACACACACACACACATACACACTCATATTCTCTCTCTCTCTCTCTCTCTTCTTTCCCTCTCTCTCTCAAACAACACACACACACACACATGTTCTCTCTCTCTCTCTCTTCACAAGAAGTGCAATGTATGCACGCATTTTGTTCTTATGCCAAAACTGCAAAGGATTATTAAACACAGCAGGTTTCACTTCTCAGTGCAGGTGAAAGGTCAGGGGCAGGCTGGTCATTGAGCCAATCAAAACACTTGAATCATTTCAAATCCTTCCAATACCCACGACCACTATACTGTAGTACAAACCTTGCTGAGCTACCATGCCCCCCCCCCTTATCCCCAGCAGGTTCTGCTGTCTTGGCCAATTAGCTTTCCACCCCAGGGAGAGGGGAGGGAAGCCGATATGAGATCGCTGCATATATGAGTGGTCCTGTGTGTTACGGTGACCGTGGCGAGTGTCGGGTCGGAGGAGGCAGTACAGCACTGTGACGTTCGGGATAAGGACCCAGACGCAGATCAGGATTAGGCAAAGAATCGTTTAACCCATTTAGACCTAAAATGCCTGCTAAAAACGCCTATTAAAACCTAAGCAATTATTCTACACAACCTCTTAAAACCTGAGGGTTTTCTGGAAAAAAATTTCACGTCTATTTCAGCGAATCACAGCGCATTTCATTAATCGCAAAATCGATGCGACCTAAACGTCACTCCAGGTCTTAATGGGTTAATGAAGGCAGAGGTCAACACCAGAAGTCAGGGTAGCGAAAGTACAAAATCAAAATCCAAAGAGAAGTCACAAACAATCCAAAAGTCAAAAAACGGTAAATCAGAGAAGGCAAACAAACAGAATCG
The DNA here is from genome assembly GCA_029706075.1 of Aldrovandia affinis. Taxonomy (NCBI): domain Eukaryota; kingdom Metazoa; phylum Chordata; class Actinopteri; order Notacanthiformes; family Halosauridae; genus Aldrovandia; species Aldrovandia affinis. Next base: position 4,591,743 of record JAINUG010000012.1, read on the forward strand.
GCAGGCAAACGCGAAGTGAAAAACAGAAGGGGTGTCTCGGGAAAATGCTACAGACTCTGGCTTACTGGTAATCGGCACAGGGAATGAAGATCAACGTTCTGACGGGGAATGAACATAAACACGGAACTTAAATACAAGCAGGGAAGGGAAACACAATAGGAATCAGGTGTGACTGGGAGGAGAGAGGGGTAGGAACACAGGTGAAAACAATGGGATTCGTTAATACAATAACGAGGGGAAACGAAAGACACGGACTGGGAATAACACAGACACATAGACAATAAATGACCTGGAAGAGCAGGCAGACACGTGCATGGTTTGAAGGGGAGGAACGCATATAGAAATCTGCGTGCAAATGAAGTGAAACGTGAGAAGCATACAGGGATAGGACAACGAGAGAGAATGATAGCGATAGTTAGAAGCGTGAGATAATTAGTGATTAGTAGTGTTAGTAACTTAATCTAAATCCCTAATGTTAGTAGTTAAGTAGGTTAGTACTATATACATCTAACTAATATATACAAAGTGTAATAGAAAGTAAGAAGGAAGTAAAACGAGATAATAAGCTAAGACGGAAAAACCGAAACATAGAATTTCCCGAAGTGCATGACAAAAGACAAGGAGTGGATCTCGAAATACAGGAACAATGACAACAGGGGAACAGAACGTGAATCGAACGAGAATGAAGAATAATGAATAATGAACAATGAATAATGAATAATGAATAATGAATAATGAATAATGAATAAACAAAGTATAAAAACAACCGAACAGACACTCAAAACATAACAAGCGCCCACTACCGATCTATGAGAGGTCGCTGACTACGGCAGCAACCTCTCATACGAGGGAGGGGATAATTGACATGAAAAATAGAGGGTATAATTGGCAACTAAAATAGGGAGAAATATGGGGGATAAAAAAGCATAAACAGGAAAAATAAAATAATATAAAATAATAAAATAAAAACCAAACCGAAAAACTGGGACTTCCTTAGCAAACACAAATGTCATAATTCATATCGTAGGAACAAGGGCTGAGCTCAGATATGCCAGTGCGAGGCAGACGGTAGTTTAGATGAGTGACTCTCTGGGACAGTGGCTAATAAACGCTGACTGTGTTATTCTTACCTCTCCTGGGCTCTTGTGTCAGATCTCAGTGTGTTGTGGGGATGATTGGAGTGAAGGGGGGGGGGGGGGAATCAGCTGATTACGGCAGATCTCGATGCCCTGGATAACGGAGCGGCTCTCAGTGCTCAGTTACCCACAATGCCCAGCAAATCATTTCCCCCTGAACTACTTTTTACTCCCTCTCTCTATTGTTCTCCCTGTTTTGGATGGAATGCCCGATCGACACACTTGGCTTGTTCCTCATTCCTCAACCGCCACTGACAAAGTCTGAAAATACTTCCGCACATCCTGGAAAAATTTGAATCCATCCAAGAAACACTATTAACCAAAAAGTGCAATTGTATGAAAGAGTAATTGTGTTCTGAATTTTGGTGACAGCAGATGTTTCTTTTTAAATGGTTGGTCGGTATCTGCAGGAGCCTTAGTGGCGTGTGAAGGGTTGAAGTGTTTGGCCCAGGTGTAGTACAGGTGCAGGTGGTTCATCAAACTCGACCTGTGGGCAATTCTCTCCTCGATTCCTCACGCTGAGAATGTTCAGTAATCTCAAACCCAAGCTGCTGCAGAGGAGATTAAAAAGTTTGATTGTCAGAACTGTTGCATTGTGGGAAAAAGAAATGCTAAAAAGGCATTCATTTTTTCATTTTTACATATTTAAAAAATGGAAAATGAATTAAATGAGCAAAATACATACAATGAAGAAAAATAAGTAGCAGTAGGAGATAAAGGATTAAAAAGATTATTTTCACACTTTTAATGCTCCTGTCTTGTGCAGAAGCAGGGCGTGTTGTCGAAGAAGCCGGCCGGAGACAAACACCACCACGCTCTGACACTCTCCTCACCTCACCCTCCCTGCTCGAACCCGTGGACGGTGGCCGCCAAAACTTTATTTACAAGGTTTACAATCAATGCCCCTCACCATGCTAAGAGAAATGTTCCTTTATTCGTTGTCAAGTTTTATTAGGCTCTCAGAGCTGGGGGGGAGGGGAATGATGGCGGGAAGGCGGGTGGGCACAGCGGCAGGATTGGGGGCAGGTGGAACTTTGTGCTCAAATGCTCTCATCCTTCCCAGCAGCACGCTTCACTCCTGCATTCAGCTAATTGCCTCCAGTAAATTTTACGGAAAAGAAAACAATGAAGTGCATTGACTTTGTACCCCCCTCATGGTGTAATAACATGTGTAATAACATGTGTATTGCATGCCAATGCAATGTAATTACACCTTATTACACAGGAATTATCTGTGTGGCGACACACAATATAATTACATTTATTAAAGTCCGCTGAACAGATTTTGCTGCGTGACAGACAGCCTCAAATTAATTGCTTTTGTGCACTTTTTTATTCTTCTTAACAGCCTTGATCTCAAAGGTTGTGATTTTAATCCATGACTGCCTCCCTATCCTCCTGGATGCTCTGTGTGTGTGTGTGTGTGTGTGGTATGTGTATATGTGCGTGTATGTGGTATGAGTATATGTGTGTGTGTGTGTGTGTGTGTGTGTGTGTGTGTGTGTGTGTGTGTGTGTGTGTGTGTGTGTGTGTGCATGCATGGTATGTGTATATATGTGTGTGGTATGAGTATATGTGTATATGTGCATGGTAGCCTCCGCTCCGCCCTCCTCTGGCAAACTGACTGTCCTATTCCTCCGGGCGCCCGGCAGCTGCTCCTCGCGCTCTCACCTCTTCTCTCTTCTCTGAAGGAACGACCTTCCACAATTGGTCAGGACCACGGAATCACTTGCAATCTTCCGCAAGAGACCCACCTTTTCAGACTCCACTACCATTGAATTCTGTACATCTACCCAATTGTCATCACCACTGCCTACTTGCTCAACACTTATTGGATATGTATCCCTGCCTACTCATTTAACTAATAATAAAAAAATGACTAACCTTTTTCTTCCCTGTGTTACAGGTGTGGTATGCAGCTGCCTACAACGATGTCTATTGCTGTGTTACTGCACAGATCTCATGCGCAAACTATGATTGTCCGTATCATGTATTAATGCACATCTTGTAAGTCGCTCTGGATAAGAGCATCTGCTAAATGCTTAAAAGGTAAAAATGTAGGACCTCCCACGTGGTCTCGTGGTTTCAACGTTCGACGCTGGCCACAGCAACTGGGGTTTGATTCCCCGTCGCGCCAGAGTCGGCTCTGGGCCGGAGTGCCATCGGGGCGGCAATTGGCTGTCCGCCCCAGGGAGGGGGGAGGGAAGTCAACACAGTTCGCTGCACACATGAGTGGTTCTGGGGTACCGGAATTACAGTCGACAGCTCGGCGAGTGCTGTCTTGGAGGAGGCAGCGCTTCACCTTTGTCACTGTCACAGGACTATGGCAGTGAAATACGAAGGAGGGGATTGAACTAAGCACAGCGGGAGTAATTGGCTACCAAATTGGGAGAAAACAGGGGTAAAATAAAAAAAAAAAAAAAAATGTAAAAAAAAGTAAATGGTATGTGTATATCTGTATGTGCATATGTGTGTGTGTATGTGTATATGTGTGTGTGTGTATGTGTATATGTGTGTGTGGTATGTGTATATGTGCATGTCTGTATACGTGGTATGTGTATATGTGCATGTCTGTATACGTGGTATGTGTATATGTGCATGTGGTATATATATATATATATATATATGTGTGTGTGTGTGTGTACACATCTGCTGCAAATCAAATGTGCTCCTTTGTAGAAGAGCGTTCTTTGTTCTGCTGTTAAGGAGCTCCTGGCGAAGCTGCTTCCTTATTGAATATTCCAAGAAAACTTCAAACAGGACAGCAAAAAAACTAAAGGAACATCCATAATGGATGCAGGCAGATAAAAAGCAGGGAAAGACAATCATTAGTCCAATTACTCCTCGCATTATGATTTCAAAGAGACGCACGTATACAGAGAAGGACAATACAGACAGGGCTCTCAGGCAACACACACACACACACACACGCGCGCACGCGCACATACCGTTCTCTGGTTTTTGTCTGGACTTCATACTATGGATTTTATCATTTTTACAACGCTCCATAGAGCAACTTACATATATCACATATTTACAGATTACACATTTATATCCTTCTCTCTCTGTTCTGTCCATTTGTAATGGGAAATTCTCTAAAGATCTGATTGAGCCCTGCCCTCAATGGAGCGATGAACCTGTGTTCGGTGTTCTCCACACAAAATTGTTGTTGTTCATTACAGGGCTTCAGCCAGACCCCGTGATGAGAACAAGGAGCAACACTCGCACCCGTTTGATGTAGAGGGCTGGGGATGACTGGATCTGGCCTCTAAAAGACCTCGAGCCAAATTTTCCAACCAGAGACATTACAGGAAAGTCTCCCTTTTTGTCTCTTAGAGCAGCTGCCCTAAACACTGAATACATGCATGGGGACGATACCAAACAATGTCTGTGAGTAAAGGGGGGGGGCACTGGACTCTTAGTAAACACACAAATCTCACTCCCTCGTGGAGATGTTTGCTGTGTGTCTCAGTAGGTAGAGCGTGGTTCTGTGTGTCTCAGTAGGTAGAGCGTGGTTCTGTGTGGCTCAGTAGGTAGAGCGTGGTTCTGTGTGGCTCAGTAGGAAGAGCGTGGTTCTGTGTGTCTCAATAGGTAGAGTGTGGTTTTGTGTGGCTCAGTAGGTAGAGCATGGTTCTGTGTGGCTCAATAAGTAGAGCATGATTCTGTGTGTCTCAGTAGGAAGAGCGTGGTTCTGTGTGGCTCAGTAGGTAGAGCGTGGTTCTGTGTGGCTCAGTAGGTAGAGCGTGGTTCTGTGTGGCTCAGTAAGTAGAGCGTGGTTCTGTGTGTCTCAATAGGTAGAGTGTGGTTTTGTGTGGCTCAGTAGGTAGAGCATGGTTCTGTGTGGCTCAATAAGTAGAGCATGATTTTGTGTGTCTCAGTAGGTAGAGCGTGGTTCTGTGTGGCTCAGTAGGTAGAGCGTGGTTCTGTGTGGCTCAGTAGGTAGAGCGTGGTTCTGTGTGTCTCAGTAGGTAGAGCGTGGTTCTGTGTGGCTCAGTAGGTAGAGCGTGGTTCTGTGTGGCTCAGTAGGTAGAGCATGGCACTATCAATGCTTAGGTTGTGGGTTTGATTTCCATTGGGACCACATATGCTGAAAAATGTATGCATTCACTACTATAAGTCACTTTGGATAAAAGCGTCTGCTAAATTCCATTTACCATATACTCTACCGGTCAACCAAAAAAAGTTTAGGTTACCAAAAACTGAAAAATTATGTAAATTTTTGGCAGTGAGTAGTTTCCTACACCATCAAAAGGCACTTGGAAACTGGAGGAAACTCTGACAGGAAGAGGTCTGGCAGACCCAAAGCCACAACAAAATCAGAAGACAAGTTTCTGAGAGTCAACAGCTTGCGTGATAGGTGGCTCACAGGACAACAGCTTCAAGCACAGCTTAACACTGGTCGAAGTAAGGAAGTCTCAGTTTCAACTGTGAAGAGAAGACTTTGAGCTGCAGGTTTGACAGGTCGAGTGGCAGTAAGAAAGCCATTGCTAAGATGGATAAAATAAGAAAACGAGGCTTGGCTGGGCCATGAAGCACCGCCAGTGGACTACTGAAGACTGGAAGAAGGTCTTATGAATCAAAATTAAAAATCTTGAAATTTTGAAAGGTTTTTGTAGGCCGTC